>CM076575.1:146504649-146848780 GCA_034641835.2 Pinus albicaulis
GCATTATCGGTGATAATTTTGGAAGGACAACCAAATCTGGAGAGAATATTAGTCTCCATAAATTTTATGATAACTGAATCATTGGCCTGACTACAAGGAATGGCTTCTATACACTTAGTGAAATATTACGTGGCGGTATGAGTCACCTATCTTTGAGGATCGAAGATGGTGGATAGAGTTCTCTATGAAGTCAAGTCCCCCTTTATTGAAGAGAACTGTGGTTGATTGGATGCGAGAGGCGGGGGTAGTAGTTTTCTTTGCCTTCAAGCAGTTCCAGCACTTATAGTAGGGCAATGATCATCTTGTGTACATCAGGAAAAAGAGTAGGCCAATAGAAACCAGCCCTCAAAATTTTGTTGGCTGTTGACTTCCAATATAAATGACTCCCACACTCTCCTTCATGAAATTCCTGCTTAACCTTCTCTGCATCAAACTCGGGCAAACATTTAAGCAATATACCACTAGCATTTTTCCAATAAAGACACCTATCTACAATGCAATAGTTTACTGCTTTCAGTTTTAAGAACCTTGCCTTTGTTTTCGACAAACCGGGAGGTGTATTTAAATTAAGCAAAACATAAACGATATCAGCATACCAAGGAGAATTCATAAAATGGTTTTCAATAATGGGAGTTGAGAATTCTTCTTGGCTGTCCAAAGCATTAATCATATTAATATCAAGAACTTCAAAATTGGATTCAACCATTAATCTAGCTAGACCTTGGCCTTTGATGAGCTTAGTGGGTTTTATCTCTAAATCATATTCAAGAATAACAGCAATCCACTTACCTCTCTTACCATCTGGGTCCTGTGTTAGAATGTCTTTAACAACTGAATTTGGGACAAAGGAAATGATGTGTGAGTGAAGGATGTATACCCTGAAGTCTTTTAAAGCCTTAACCAAAGAAAAAGCTTGTTTTTCCATAATGTTATACTTCAAAGGGGCATCCCTCAATGCCTTGCTAAAGAAGTCAATAGGCTGCTCTTTTCCTTGTGGATTTTTCTGTAAAAGGACAACAGCTATGCTATGTTCTAATGAAAATGAGAAGATATAAAAATCCTTTGAAAATACAGGACTTATCAGAACCGGTGTTTTGGTTAATTCTTGTTTCACCAGCTCAAAGGATGTCTTTGCTTCCAAGGTCCATTTTACCCCTTGCTCCTTCTTCAACATGTTTGTGATATTCCTAAGGAGCTCAGCCAAGTTGGGGATGAACCTTCTCAAAAATTTAATCTTTCCAATGAAAGACTGCAACTCTTTTATGTTTTGAGGATGATATATTTGCAATATGGCCTCAATCCTCTTTGGATCTATCTTTATACCCTCCTCAGAAATAATGTGCCCAAGAAGTTTACCTTCTTGGAGACCGAATAGTGTCTTCTTAGGGTTTAAGGATATTCCAAACTTTCTGCATTTCTCGAGAACTGTTCTCAAATTTTCTAAGTGTTCTTCATATGTTTTTTAAAACACAGTTACATCATCAAGATAGATAATGATGAAGAAGCCTAGTTCTTCCGAGAATGCTATGTCCATGTCTCTATGAAAGGTTGCTCCAGCATTCATTAGACCAAAAGGCATTTTTACACACATGAAAGTGCCCCATCATGTAGTAAAAGCTGTCTTTAATTGATCAGCAGGTTGAACTAAGATCTGATTATACCCTGAATATCCATCAAGCAAAGAAATTCTTTTGGACCCTACCACCCTTTGTAAAATATGATCCATTTATGGTAAAGGGTAGTCGTCTTTCAATGAAGCTTTGTTTAAATCTCTAAAATCTATACAAAGCCTGATTTCTCCATTCTTCTTCCTAACAGACACTAGATTAGATACCCATTCAGAATATCTAATAGGGACAATAATACCACCATCATACATCTTCATGATTTCCTTCTTGACCAAAGGCAGTTGTACAGGGTTTATTCTGCGCAGTTTCTGTTTGAATGGTTTTTCGTTTTCTTTAAGAGGGATTTTGTGTTGTATTATTTCAGTGTCATAGGACTTAAGATCTTCGTAACTCCATGCAAAAACATCAGAAAATTCTTTGAACAGCTCAATGTATTTGAGTTTAATGTGAGCTGGCAAAGTTTTGGACAGTTTGATCATTTTCGGTTTTTCCTCACTGCCTATGTTGCACTCTTCCACTTTAGTCTCCACAGGTTCCAGTTTAGGTTTTTTGGCCACATCATTAAAATCAAACAACTCTTCTAAAGGTGCTAGACCACTTCGAAAACTTTCATCTTTAGAATGGAGAGTTTCTAATTCCTCTGTTTCTGATTCTGCACTCAATTCTGTTTCGTTTCTAAGTTTGCTAGTCTGAAGGTTAATATTGACAAGCTCAGGAGAAGGTTCTTCTTCACCAAGAAAATTTTATTCATTGCAGTCTGTATCATAGTCTGAGTCTGAGCTATGCAGTTCAAATTAATTTCTGAATTGCATGAAGTCTTCTATTTGTTTATCTCCATCAAACACCTGCCAATATTTTTTGTTATCAGGCACAACTGGTCTAAATTTTATCTGAGTTGAGCAATCTTTAGTCTCATAAGGCATTAGACATGTCCTAGCTGCAAAGGCTAAATTGTGGGCTATAATATTTCTTTTCCTTGGGACAAAAATTAGGTTGGACTCCTTAAATGTTTTCAAAAGATCCATGACATCATTCCGATAGGCCCTAAGTCTGGGATGATTTGCATTATATTCCCCATTGATTTGCCTAATAATCAATTCAGAATCCCCATATACATTTATTTTTCTAGCTCCTAACTTTTTCAAGAGATGTAAGCCTAAGAGAAGGGACTCATATTCTGCTATGTTATTTGAACATTGAAAGTTTAATTTTTATGAAATGCATTATGTGTGTTGACTTCCAGTGTTAGTAATCCAGACACCTGCACCAGCATTAGTTCTAGTGCATGACCCATCAAAATACATACTCCAGAGAGGATCATTTTCAGTTTTATCAGTTTGGTGAATGTCCTCTGTATGATTTGATTCCTCAAGTTTTTCAATATGTTGAGGAATGTTATCTTTGCTGTCAAAATTTAACAGCAATGGACCGATGACTTGTAAATCAAGACCTATGTTTTGTTTGCCAATATTTTCAAGTGTAGCAAACTGTTTTGCCACTTCAGTGTTGTGCTCCTCTTCCTCCCTATCAACCATCGATCCTGTTAAATTGATTTTTTCAGTAAGTGTTTCATCATTAAACATGATAAAAGAATCAAGGCTTGTACTTACAGAATACATAGGATAGTTTTGAGGCCTGTCTTGACTTGTAACTATGTATTGCATATGGGACTCCTTGTAAAGTCTTCTAGTTTGATTGAAAACAGGGATAGTCGCATAGGTCATGTCCATTTGCATGGTCCCCTGTAACTTAGCCCCCCAGGATCTTGATAATAACATTCCATACTTTGGGGGTACATCAGCCACAACAATATCCATAACTAAAGACTTGGATGGAATCTGGGCTAAGTTAACACAGAGGTCTTTGATCAACCCTAGACATTTTACTCTGTTTGAATCAAAGGAGTATAGGTATTTGTAAGGTCTGGTAATTTCAAGACCTAGGCTCTCCATTACAGCTTTTGGCATTAAATTATGAGAAGCCCCTGAGTCATGCATAGCATTGTGTAGAATCTTGTCATGAACATTTAAACTCACATAAAAGGGAGGAACCGGTCCCTCTTGATATCTTCCTTCAATCTTTGGACCAAAAGTGAGCTTTGGTTGGTCATCATTAAGATTGAGAGTGTCCTCATTTTCTTCTATGTTTAGAGCCTTCAAAATTTGGGTTTTATATACATGATGGGCAGCTAACTCAGTCAAGGGAATAGAAATTTTGATCTTTGAGATTTCCTGTTCTAGGCTGAAAGGATTTTGATTCTTTAAAGCACTTGTTTCAGCCTTATTAGCTGTCACTTTATCAGCAACAACAACTTGCTGATTTTTTTTATCCACACTTGACACAACGGTTGTAACAGGAGTACTAGCTGAAGTGTTAGTACTACTAATGTTTGCACTCTGTTTTTGAAGATTTTGAGTGTCTTTCTCTTTACCTTTACCAGAATTAACAACCACTGTTTTATCCTTTTGTTTGAATGTTTTAGGCTTGGTTGTAGCGTTGTTTTGAGAAGATTTGTCAGAGGTTTTGGTGTTGGGGGTTTGTTGACTGGTCTTGCTTCTAAGGTCATATTCTTTTTGGGTCTCTATGATGACATTTTCCATGTCTTGATAATGATTTTCATCATCATCTCTTTTGTCATAATAAGGTGTGTATAGACCTTGTTTCTTATCAGAATGAATGTCAAAGTCATCATTATCTACCTCCAACATGTTTATATCATTATCCTCTGTTATTTCATCTGTTTCCTCAACCTCACTCACATAGTTGTGATGAAAGGGAGGAGTGATGTGCTGATCATCTTCCCTGGGCCTGTTTGGAGGTTGGTTCCTTCTTATATTCTGATTCGGGTTCCTATTTTGAGCAGTTTGATTTTGACTTGCTTGTGCTCTCTCAAGAATGCTCATTTTCTTCATCATTTCTCCCATCATTTTCTCTAGTTTTGAGTTTGAAGTGGAAGGTGTGCTCTCGTCTCTAAAAGAGACTCTCTTCTCATTTTTCATTCTTGCTCTTTTCTCCATTAAATTGACTTCCACAGAAAGAGCACTTCTTTGCATATCTTCAAGAGTTGCAAAATCTCTTTCTCTTAGCGAATAGGTCATATCAGAATCAAATCCTTCAGGAAATTTGTTTAAGGCTGAGCCCTGTGGAGGTTTTAGTTCTGGGTAAAGTGCATTATACACACTGTTAGATCTAGTACAATAAGCTTGTACACTTTCCCCTGGGTTCCTATGGAGATTGTTATAGTCAACAAGAACGTGGAGAGGATTCTTCTTTACTTCCCATTTGTTTAAGAATGTTTGATGGAAACCTTGGAGATCATTAATACTATTGGGGGTTAAGAATTTAAACCATTTTCTTACTTCTCCCCCCAGACTCTGAGAAAATAGTCTAATCTTGACAGAATCTTTATCAATTTCATTTCTATCAAAGTAGTCACTCATCTTATCCACATGTTGTGATGCAGTTATCGCATTGCTAGCATCATACAATGGGATTTTGGACTGATAGTCCTGTGGAAGGTTGACTAATGGTACAGGAAGGACTAAGGGAGCATACCATGCTGCCATGATATGTGGTGGGGGTGGGTTTACAAGGGGTGGATTGACAAGAGGAGGTGTGGGCTGAAATGGAGTGGTTTGAACAGTGGATGAAGGATGAACAGAAGTGGATGGAACAACAGTAGATTTCTGAGCTGATATTGGATGAGAGACACCTAAGTTAAGAAGAAAATGCAAATCAGGAGGTGTTGTTCCTCTTCTACCAAAATGTTCACTTGTCTCAGGAGATGAAAGTGAAGACTCAGAATCTAGCTGATCTAAATCACCAAATAACATAGTCCTAAAGGGATTAACTAAGTCAGCTTGTGATTCTTGTAGAGCTTAAATATTTTCAGGGACTGAATTAGCTCTTAGGGGTGATCTGAAAATAGTTGAAGATTCTATCTTAGGGGACTTCCTAAGGATTATTTCTGGGTTATCAACTATCTCAGGTGGATCAAGGTCTGGATGGGCTCTAGTGTGAATCCTTCTAGGAGCCACTATGCTCTGTTTTTAGACCCAGATAACAAGAAAAGTTTAACCAGGTATGACAGTCTTTAAGAGGTTAACTAATCTGTTTTCACAATTTTAATCCAACAGTCCTCTAACTGGATTTGAATGATATTATAATGATAAGGGTTCTTCCCAATGGAGTCTTAAGGTCTGTTCAGGATTGTGGAGTCGACAGGTGGAAAGTTTAGAATGTTTTCTAAGAGGTACACTATCCACCACAGTGCTTGAGAAATATCCTTTTTCAAGGATATCCGGAAACACAACAAACTCTACCCAGAGATTGACTGGGAGGGCATTCACCAGATATTTCACCTCCAAAAGAGGATGAGATCTGGAGGCTACCTGGCCCTTTCCAGACGCTGTCTAAGAGTATAAGGTAAAACACAACAAAGGAGAGTGAAATGTAGGAGGAAGTGTTTTACCACCAATCTGAAATATTTTTGGTATTTTCTAAGTTAGTTTTTATTTGTGTGGTTTCTAAGAATGTCCTAACTTTTCTTCAAAACTTAGCTACGTTTGTGAGACGAAGACAGTCTAATATTATGGCTAAGCTAGCTGATTTTTCAAGGTTAGATAAAGTCTTATGAGAATCCAAGGGTCGACCTAGTTTGTCACTGATTCAAACAAGTTTCATCATGATTACTGATTCTTAGGTAGTGCTTGAAAAAGCTGCTTTTTAATCACAGGGTGTTATAAATATTTTTAAGTGAAAGCCAAATCTCTGATGTCCTATGGTCCTTCCCTAGTGGAGTCGCCAAAAATGTTAGGAATCTGTAATTTATTAGCAATATTGGCAGAGTCCAATTACAAAAACAACATCGTTTCAACCAACTTTGGGATTCTAGGATCTAGCTCTCCTGAATCTGGAGAGGGATCTCTCCAATAAGTGCAAATATGGATTTGTCTTTGAAGTTTGGGGTAATAATATTAGGCTACTTATGAAGACCAAGGGTTTTTCTTTGTTTTTGGATGGTTGGACATGATTTCTGTTAGAGGTGAAAAGTCCCAAAGGTAAAGAGGTTCAAAAGTGAGAAGTTGCAAGCAACCAGAGTAAGCTTTAGCCAAGATGAAAGATAATTGAGGGTTTTCAGTCCATTGGGCTATGGAGTCATAATAGGATTTAATTGGAATAGCAAGAGGCAAGAGTGGTCTATGGGGCAAGTCATCTATGCCTAAGGATCTCTTTAAGGTTTGATTTATGGAATGGAGTGATACATCAAGAAGGGGAAATAAACGGATGCAGAACAAAGAGCAGCCCAGGATCTGGTAAGTACTTTGAAACTAGCCAGCCTTTGACCAGGAACTTAAGAAAAACATAGAATCAAAATAGGATCTGGTAAGTACTTTGAAACTAGCCAGCCTTTGATACACTTCCAAAAGAAAACATATAAAAAACAAAGGGAAACTTGAAGGCAACTTTTGGAGTAGAAACTAGTGGGTCGAGCTCACCACAAATCCTCTCCTAGCTCTTCTTTACTTAGTTACTTCCAAAACAATCACAGAGATGACACATAATGGCCTAAGATCTGGTAAGTACTTTGAAACTATCCAGCTTTTAACACATTCCAAGGGAAACAATCAAACAGTTATGCAAACAAAACTGGGACCAGGGCTCACCATATCTTCCTCAGTTCATATTCACACAACATATACTGAAAGAAAAATTTAAAAATAATATTAAGCTAATAAAATAAGACGAGGGAACGCCAGAATTCCTATGCTTAAACTGAATTAAATCATTTTCAAATAACACAGTTGGAAGAAAACATTTAAATAAAGATTTTTCAGCCAGAGAAGGTACTGGAATATAGTAGGTACTAACCCTGTTCAAACTGTTCTTTACAGTAGAAAATGAAACAAAAATGAAAACAGAAATAAAATAACAAGTTACAATGAGAATAACATCACCGTCAACATAGACCAGGATCCCATAAATCAGCTTGTATTGATGCTCCAAACCAGTTAAAATCTTCAAGTCTAGTGTGTTAATTTATCTTTCTTTCATATCCTAACTTATCTGTTACAAGCAGAGCTCCAAGAGCCAGTGAATCACTATTTACAATCAGGAGTCTTCAGCTCGGTTACAATTACAATGCTTTAGCAATTACATCGACAACCAACCCCTCACTCATCTTCTACTGAAGTATTTATAGAAAGATGAGGAGGTGAGATCTGATAAAAGATCTCAAATACGATTAATACAGAGTTAATATTTTCTTGGCCCTTGGGGGGCTCAATGAAGAAACTATACAGGTGTTTCATTGTATTAATCAATTTACAGTCATAATTTAAGCTTGGTGGGAGATTTTGTTGACCTTTGAGGCTCTGTGCGATGATAGAGTTACTATGATGACATCCTGTCATTAAATTTTTGGCAGAAGTAACTCTTCGGCTGCATTGAGGAAAAATATCTGATCCTGCTCAATAAATTCGGCTCCTAATTGAATAATTTGAGGCACAGGTGGCGCTTTAGTCGCTGGGAGGAATTAATTTTCCTCCATGTGTGGCGATGGAGAGTTTTCCTGATAAAAAACTTTAGGTTTTCCTTTAAACTGTGTTTTAGATTGGGGATTAGGCTTCTGATAACTGTCTTAACCATAATCCCCACTAATCTGTCCATTAATTCTTTGTTCTGGTTCATCTGGGTCTTTGGCACTGATAATCTTTGACTCTGCCTGTTTCATGGTTTTCTTGCTGTCGTGTCAGGGTGCGCAGGGTTTATAAGGCATCAATGCCTGAGAAAACATGGATGAAATGTGCATTCCAATCCTGCGGGTTATTTCCGTGGATGAATCGAAGATGGGAGGGTCGTCACCCTCCTTCCTTGAATCTTCTTTGGAAACCACGAACAAATGATTTAATCCCTGCAAAATGCGAAAACTCATTAAAAAATCCTGCTTTTATAGGCTTAACTGCATCAGAAGGGGTGTGGAGGAGGCGGGGCCGTTGGCTGGCATCATCCAACGGTCGGGATTTAATCTCAGAATGGTCGAAAAAGCATGGGAGAAGGAGGATTAGATCAGAGCCGTCGATTCGCGCTGAGATCGACGGTCAGGGATGATTGCGGGGAGTCCGGGTGTACGGAAGAAAAATATTAGGGGTATGCCCCCGCAGTGAAACTGCGCCGTTGATCTGGATCAATTTGGATAGTCAAGATGGAATCAGGGGATGTTGAAAGTCAAACGGAGGGAATTTCGGTGATAAATTTTTGACCATATATCTTCAGATCAGATCAACGACGGAGATGCGATTGCCGCTGTACGATGGCCTGGTTATCGCGTGGGCTCTTTGGTTATCCATTGGACACCTTCGAAGAGAGATAGCCGTTGGATGAGTGGGCCCAGATCGGATGGTGGAGATGAATTTCGCTGGGCATCCTGGTCTAAGCTATAACTCGCAATGGACGATGGTTGCATGGCGGTTTTCAAATCGTACAAGGGACACACGTCAACTGTTGTATGGAATTGCTGGCCATCGGGGAAAAACCACCTTCCACTGAAGAGTGGTGCGAAGGAAACCACGCGGTTTAGGAAAACAACATATGGATGGGGGGGGTCCACAGGAATGGCGCGCTCTGCACCATCCGATCTGTGGAGCAAATCAATGGTGGCATTTAAAGTTTGAACGGCGGGGACCACGTGGTAAGTCAGAGTCCGCACCGTCCAATCTGCGGAGCAGATCGATGGCGGAGATTCACTGAAAATCCAGACTGGCGGAAAACTTTGGAAATAAATTAAAAACCCAAAAACACGAATTTACAAAGGTTTTTAATGTTTTTGGGCTGAGAAAACATTGGAAAGGATAAACGCCTGACAGTTTTAGCATTTATTTTTGGCGCTCGGGCGCATGGACATAGAAAATATGCGTTTTCTATGGTTTTTGAATGTTTTTTGAAGGAATTAAAGGTTTCGGTAAGGTTAAAAAGTGGGTTTTTAACCTTATAAAATGAATTTTGATGAGGGGAAATGGCAGAAATGTGGAAATGAGGGATTTTCATGGGGAATGGAGGGATAGAAAAAGAGGTTAGTTGGGAGGAAAAATAAAGAAAAAAAGGGGTCTGCAGCAGTATTTGACTTTGGATTTTTTGTATGATTTCAGAGGTTTTTAGGATATAAACAGCAAAGTGGGATCTGGACAGAGGCATGGGGCCTTCAAGAGTCTTCAAGAGCCAATAGTTTTTGATAGGGAAAAATTGTTGCTTGAAGGCTCAAAACAATATTTAGCCACCTTTGCTATAATCAAATTTTACAGGTGGCTAACATTGGCTCCACTTGGGGATGGTGCCTTCTTGAAGGCATCAAGAATTCAGACTTGATTTCTCTGGGAGGCTGACTTGTGCCGATTCATTATTTTCTCTGGGATGTTGACCATGTGCCTCATCCTTTGGATTGATCTTCTTTTGCTGGATGATCTTGCTTTTCTTCTGAAAAATAATATCAGTTATGAAAAAAAATAATGGACTTCATCAATACAACTTTCTACCTACCCAATCCTACTGATCTAACATTTTTTCTTCATCAGAGTGCACTTGGATTGGCAAACTATTTTCAAAACATTTTATTCTTTTGAAAGCATAAAAACTAATCTAATTCTACTCCTTATTTCTCCCTGAACTCAGATTAAACAGTTGAGCTTGAATATTTCTCTACCTAATCTACTGTCTGTTGGGATTAAACTGTCCAACAAAATTTCATTCTCTAAATTCTACAACAGTAATTTAAAAACAGTCAAGTCAAGATTAAGCTGTTTGACTTGCTGTGATCTATGGCATAAAAACAAGCTGCACATAGATTATTATTTGCAGAAAATTAAAATCAAAATGAAAGTCTTAAGATCTGAAAGTCTCTCATCATGGCCTTCTCTTTTCTTCACAGCTCTGTTTTTGCTTTTGTTTGAGCTGTCTCTTCCTTGTTCCCTGGTTCAAATTTTCAGAAAATTAGAACCAGTTTTTCTCTTCTGTGACTCAGAAAATAAAACAATTTTGAGTCATCTCCTTTTGGAAACTTTGGTTCAGATTTTGAGTTTGTTTGAACCTTCAATTTCTAACATAATCTATCTACTGATAAGCCAAGATTGAACAATTTGGAAAATCGAATTCACTATCCTATCAGCAGAAAAACTTAAAGCTAATTAGTCAAGATTAAACAATTTGACTAACTAGAAGTGTGTTTTTGAGGAGTGGCATTTGAGCTTGCACACTTTCAGATTTGTTTCTCTTTTTTGGCATGGGGCTCTGCCTTTCTTGTTTTCATTTCTTCCCTCTTTTCTTCCTTTTATTTGTTTTTGTATTTTTTGATTTTTCATAATTTTGAATGCAATGGTGGATGGAATATTCATAATGGAAAAAGATAAAAAGGCCTTAAAACAAAAAATGGATCAAGAGAAGTAATTCTTAAGCATCCTGCCATTGACAGGACCCCCAAACAATTCTATTCCATCCAGTTCCTGTAAGAAAAAAGCATTATCACCAGCAACTGAATGAATAGAGTAAGGGCCAAGCCATAGGTTGGCAAATTTTCCATGCTTGCCCTTTTATTTTCTCCTTGAGTCCCACTTTAAAACTTTGTCCCCCATCTTGAAATTGATGGCCTTTGTTCTTCTTTCAAAAATATTTTTGATGTTGTCCTATATCTGTAATGCTTTGTTATACACTTCCTCTCTGTTCTGTTGAAGATGAATGGTCTGATTTATTCTTCTGGTCATGTCATTTTCTTCAGTTTGCAACTCTTGAATAAACTTCATAACTGGTACACCAAGGCTATTTGGAAAAATTGCATCAGTACCATACACAAGCTGGAAAGGTGACATACCAATAGATTTATTCAAAGTTAATCTGTCAGCCCAAAGTGCATGGACCAGCTTTGTGTGCCAAGACTTTTTATTGTCCTCCAACAGTTTCTTGATTATGTTCACTAAGCTTTTGTTTGAAGATTCTGCAAGTCCATTACCTTGAGGGTAGTAGGCTGTGGAATGCCCCAATGTTATTTGATATTTATGACAGAACCCAACCATCCTCTTTGATCCAAATGCTGTTGCATTATCAGTGATAATTTTGGTAGGACAGCCAAATCTGGAGAGAATGTTAGTCTCCATAAATTTTATGATAACTGAATCATTGGCCTACCTACAAGGAATGGCTTCTATCCACTTAGTGAAATAGTCTGTGGCAGTAAGAATCCACCTATGCTGGGCAGAAGATGGTGGATGGATTTCTCCTGAATTCAAGTCCCCACTGTTGAAAAGGAGCTTCAACACTGATTGGATGCAGAGGCAGGGGTAGTAGTTTTCTTTTGCCTTCAAACAGTTGGCACTTATGGCAGGTAATGATCATCTTATGTACATCATGAAAAAGAGTAGGCCAATAGAAACTAGCCCTCAAAATTTTGTTGGCTATTGTTTTCCAGTATAAATGACCTCCACATTCTCCTTCATGGAACTCGTGCTTAACCTTCTCTGCATCAAACTCAGGAAAAAATTTAAGAAATAGACCACTTGCATTCTTCCAATAAAGACATTTATCTATAATGCAATAGTTTCTTGCTTTCAGATTCAAGAACCTTGCCTTTTTTTTTGTCAAACCAGGAGGTGTATTTAAATTGAGCAAAACATAAACAATATTAGCATACCAAGGAGAATTCATAAAATGGTCTTCAACAATGGGAGTTGAGAATTCTTCTTGGTCATCTAAAGCATTAATCATATGAATATCAAGAACTTCACAATTTGATTCAGCCATTAATCTAGCTAGACCTTGGCCTTTGATGAGCTTAGTGGGTTTTATCTCTAAATCATATTCAAGAATAATAGCAATCCACTTACCTCTCTTACCATCTGGGTCTTGTGTTAGAATGTCTTTAAAAACTGAATTTGGGACAAAGGAAATGATGTGTGAGTGAAGGATGTATACCCTGAAGTATTTTAAAGCCTTAACCAAAGCAAAAGCTTGCTTTTCCATAATGTTATACTTCAAAGGGGAATCCCTCAATGCCTTGCTAAAGAAGGCAATAGGCTGCTCTTGTCCTTGTGGATTTTTCTGTAAAAGGATAGCAGCTATGGTATGTTCTGATGCAAATGAGAAGATATAAAAATCCTTTGAAAATACAGGACTTATCAGAACCGGTGTTTTGGTTAATGCTTGTTTCACCAGCTCAAAGGATGTCTTTGCTTCCAAGGTCCATTTTACCCCTTGCTCCTTCTTCAACATGTTTTTGATATTCCTAAGGAGCTCAGCCAAGTTGGGGATGAACCTTCTCAAAAATTTAATCTTTCCAATGAAAGACTGCAACTCTTTTATGTTTCGAGGATGAGAGCTTTGCAATATGGCCTCAATCCTCTTTGGATCTATCTTTATACCCTCCTCAGAAATAATGTGCCCAAGAAGTTTACCTTCTTGGAGACCGAATAGTGTCTTCTTAGGGTTTAAGGATATTCCAAACTTTCTGCATTTCTCGAGAACTATTCTCAAATGTTCTAAGTGTTCTTCATCTGTTTTTGAAAACACAGTTACATCATCAAGATAGATAATGATGAGGAAGCCTAGTTCTTCCGAGAATGCTATGTCCATGCCTCTCTGAAAGGTTGCTCCAGCATTCATTAGACCAAAAGGCATTTTTACATAAATGAAAGTGCCCCATGGTGTAGTAAAATTTGTCTTTAATTGATCAGCAGGGTGAACTAAGATCTGATTATACCCTGAATAGCCATCAAGCAAAGAAATTCTTTTGGACCCTACCACCCTTTGTAAAATATGATCCATTTTTTGTAAAGGGTAGTTGTCTTTCAATGAAGCTTTGTTTAAATCTCTAAAATCTATACAAAGCTTGATTTCTCTAGTCTTCTTCCTAACAGACACCAGATTAAATACCCATTCAGAATATCTAATAGGGACAATAATACCAGCATCATACATCTTCATGATTTCGTTCTTGACCAAAGGCAGTTGTACAGGGTTTATTCTGCGCAGTTTCTGTTTGAATGTTTTTTGGTTTTCTTTAAGAGCGACTTTGTGTTGTATTATTTCAGTGTCATAGGACTTAATATCTTTGTAACTCCATGCAAAAACATCAGAAAATTCTTTGAACAGCTCAATGTATTTGATTTTAATGTGAGCTGGCAAAGTTTTGGACAGTTTGATCATTTTCGGTTTTTCCTCACTGCCTATGTTGCACTCTTCCACTTCAGTCTCCACAGGTTCCAGTTTAGGTTTTTTGGCCACATCATTAAAATCAAACAACTCTTCTAAAGGTGCTAGACCACTTGGAAAACTTTCATCTTTAGAATGCAGAGTTTCTAATTCCTCTGTTTCTGATTCTGCACTCAATTCTGTTTCGTTTCTAAGTTTTCTAGTCTAAAGGTTAATATTGACAAGCTCAGGAGAAGGTTCTTCTTCACCAAGAAAATTTTCTTCACTGCAGTCTGTATCATAGTCTGAGTCTGAGCTATGCAGTTCAAATTCATTTCTGAATTGCATGAAGTCTTCTATTTGTTTATCTCCATCAAACAACTGCCAATATTTTTTGTTATCAGGCACAGCTGGTCTAAATTTTATCTGAGTTGAGCAATCTTCCGTCTCATAAGGCATTAGACATGTCCTAGCTGCAAAGGCTAAATTGTGGGCTATACGATTTCTTTTTCTTGGGACAAAAATTAGGTTGGACTCCTTAAATGTTTTCAAAATATCCATGACATCATTCCGATAGGCCCTAAGTATGGGATGATTTGCATTATATTCCCCATTGACTTGCCTAATAATCAATTCAGAATCCCCATATACATTTATTTTTCTGGCTCCTAACTTTTTCAAGAGATGTAAGCCTAAGAGAAGGGACTCATATTCTGCTATGTTATTTGAACATTGAAAGTTTAATTTGCATGAAATGCATTCTATGTGTTGACTTCCAGTGTTAGTAATCCAGACACCTGCACCAGCATTAGTTCTATTGCATGACCCATCAAAATACATACTCCAGAGAGGATCATTTTCAGTTTTATCAGTTTGGTGAATGTCCTCTGTATGATTTGATTCCTCAAGTTTTTCAATATGTTGAGGAATGTTTTCTTTGCTGTCAAAATTTAACAGCAATGGACCGATGACTTGTAAATCAAGACCTGTGTTTTGTTTGCCAATATTTTAAAGTGTAGAAAACTGTTTTGACACTTCAGTGTTGTGCTCCTCTTCCTCCCTATCAACCATCGATCTTGTTAAAGGGATTTTTTCAGTAAGTGTTTCATCATTAAACATGATAAAAGAATCAAGGCTTGTACTTACAGAATACAGAGGATAGTTTTTAGGCTTGTCTTGACTTGTAACTGTGTATTGCATATGGGACTCCCTGTAAAGTCTTCTAGTCTGATTGAAAACAGGGATAGTCGCATAGGTCATGTCCATTTACATGGTCCCCTGTAACTTAGCCCCCTAGGATCTTGATAATAACATTCCATACTTTGGGGGTACATCAGCCACAACAATATCCATAACTAAAGACTTGGATGGAATCTGGGCTAAGTTAACACAGAGGTCTTTGATCAACCCTAGACATTTTACTCTGTTTGAATCAAAGGAGTATAGGTCTTTGTAAGGTCTGGTGATTTCAAGACCCAGGCTCTCCATTACATCTTTTGGCATTAAAGTATGAGAAGCCCCTGAGTCATGCATAGCGTTGTGTAGAATCTTGTCATGAACATTTAAACTCACATAAAAGGGAGGAACCGATCCCTCTTGATATCTTCCTTCAATATTTGGACCAAAAGTGAGCTCTGGTTGGTCATCATTAAGATTGAAAGTGTCCTCATTTTCTCCTATGTTTAGAGCTTTCAAAATCTGGGTTTTATATACATGATGGGCAGCTAACTCAGTCAAGGGAACAGAAATTTTGATCTTTGAGATTTCCTGTTCTAGGCTGAAAGGGTTTTGATTCTTTAAAGCACTTGTTTTAGCCTTATTAGCTGTCACTTTATCATCAACAACAGCTTGCTAATTTGTTTTATCCACACTTGACACAACGATTGTAATAGGAGTACTAGCTGAAGTGTTAGTACTACTAATGTTTGCACTCTTTTTTTCAAGATTTTGAGTGTCTTTCTCTTTACCTTTACCAGAATTAACAGCCACTGTTTTATCCTTTTGTTTGACTGTTTTAGGCTTGGTTGTAGTGTTGTTTTGAGAATGTTTGTCAGAGGTTTTGTGTTGGGGGTTTGTTGACTGGTCTTGCTTCTAAGGTCATATTCTTTTTGGGTCTCTATGACGACATTTTCCATGTCTTGATAATGATTTTCATCATCATCTCTTTTGTCATCATAAGGTGTGTATAGACCTTGTTTCTTATCAGAATTAATGTCAAAATAATCATTATCTACCTCCAACATGTTTATATCATTATCCTCTGTCATTTCATCTGTTTCCCCAACCTCACTCACATAGTTTTGATGAAAGGGAGGAGTGATGTGCTGATCATCTTCCTTGGGTCTGTTTGGAGGTTGGTTCCTTCTTACATTCTGATTTTGGTTCCTATTTTGAGGAGCAGTTTGATTTTGACTTTCTTGTGCTCTCTCAAGAATGCTCATTTTCTTCATCATTTCTTCCATCATTTTCTCCACTTTTGAGTTTGAAGTGGAAGGTGTGCTCTTGTCTCTAAAAGAGACTCTCTTCTCATTTTTCATTCTTTCTCTTTTCTCCATTAAGTTGACTTCCACAGAAAGAGCACCTCTTTGCATATCTTCAAGAGTTGCAAAATCTCTTTCTCTTAGCGAATAGGTCATATCAGAATCAAATCCTTCAGGAAATTTGTTTAAGGCTGAGCCCTGTGGAGGTTTTAGTTCTGGGGAAAGTGCATTATACACACTGTTAAATCTGGTACAATAAGCTTGTACACTTTCCCCTGGGTTCCTATGGAGATTTTTATAGTCAGCAAGAACTTGGAGAGGATTCTTCTTTACTTCCCATTTGTTTAAGAATGTTTGATGGAAACCTTGGAGATCATTAATACTATTGGGGGTTAAGCCTTTAAACCATTTTCTTACTTCTCCCCCCAGATTGTGAGCAAATAGTCTAATCTTGACAGAATCATTATCAATTTCATTTCTGTCAAAGTAGTCATTCATATTATCCACACGTTGTGATGCAGTTATCGCATTGCTAGCATCATACAATGGGATTTTGGACTGATAGTCCTGTGGAAGGTTTACTAATGGTACAGGAAGGACTAAGGGAGCATACCATGCTGCCATGATATGTGGTGGGGGTGAGTTTACAAGGGATGGATTGACAAGAGGAGGTGTGGGCTGAAATGGAGTGGTTTGAACAGTGGATGAAGGATGAATAGAAGTGGATGGAACAACAGTAGATTGCTGAGCTGATCTTGGATGAGAGACACCTAAGTTAAGAAGAAAATGCAAATCAGGAGGTGTTGTTCCTCTTCTACCAAAATGTTCACTTGTTTCAAGAGGTGAAAGTGAAGACTCAGAATCTAGCTGGTCTAAATCACCAAATAACCTAGTCCTAAAGGGATTAACTAAGTCAGCTTGTGATTTTTGTAGAGCTGAAAGATTTTCAGGGACTGAATTAGCTCTTAGGGGTGATCTGAAAATAGTTGAATATTCTATCTTAGGGGACTTCCTAAGGATTATTTCTGGGTTATCAACTATCTCAGGTGGATCAAGGTCGGGATGGGCTCTAGTGTGAACCTTTCTAGGAGCCACTATGATGTATTTTTAGACCCAAATAACAAGAAAAGTTCAACCAGGTATGACAGTATTTAAGAGGTTAACTAATTTTTTTTCACAATTTTAATCCAACAGTCCTCTAACTGGATTTGAATGATATTATAATGATAAGGGTTCTTCCCAGTGGAGTCTTAAGGTCTGTTCAGGATTGTGGAGTCACCAGGTGGAAAGTTTAGAATGTTTTCTAAGAGGTACACTATCCACCATAGTGCTTGAGAAATATCCTTTTTCAAGGATATCCGGAAACACAACAAACTCTACCCAGAGATTGACTGGGAGGGCATTCACTAGATATTTCACCTCCAAAAGAGGATGAGATTCGGAGGCTACCTGGCCCTTTCCAGACTCTGTCTAAGAGCATAAGGTAAAACACAAAAAAGGAGAGTGAAATGTAGGAGTAAGTGTTTTACCACCAATCTGAAATATTTTTGGTATTTTCTGAGTTAGTTTTTATTTGTGTGGTTTCTAAGAATGTCCTAACTTTGCTTCAAAACATAGCTACGGTTGTGAGACAAAGACAGTCTACTCTTATGGCTAAGCTAGCTGATTTTTCAAGGTTAGATAAAGTCTTATGAGAATCCTAGGGTCGACCTAGTTTGTCACTGATTCAAACAAGTTTCATCATGATTACCGATTCTTAGGTAGTGCTTGAAAAAGATGCTTTTTACTCACAGGGTGTTATAAAGATTTGTAAGGGGAAGCCAAATCTCTGATGTCCTATGGTCCTTCCCCAGTGGAGTCTCCAGAAATGTTAGGAATCTGTAATTTATTAGCAATATTGGCAGAGTCCAATTACAGAAACAACATCGTTTCAACCAACTTTGGGATTCTAGGATCTAGCCCTTCTGAATCCGGACAGGGATCTCTCCAATAAGTGCAAAGATGGATATTTCTTTGAAGTTTGGGGTAATAATATTAGGCTAGTTATGAAGACCAAGGGTTTTGCTTGTTTTTTGGATGGTTGGACAAGATTTCTGTTAGAGGTGAAAAGTCCCAAAGGTAAAGAGGTTCAAAAGTGAGAAGTTGCAAGCAACCAGAGTAAGTTTTAGCCAAGATGAAAGATAATTGCAGGTTTTCAGTCCATTGGGCTATGGAGTTGTAATAGGATTTAATTGGAATAGCAAGAGGCAAGAGTGGTCTATGGGGAAAGTCATCTATGCCTAAGGATCTCTTTAAGGTTTGATTTATGGAATGGAGTGATACATCAAGAAGGGGAAATAAACGGATGCAGAACAAAGAGCAGCCCAGGATCTGGTAAGTACTTTGAAACTAGCCAGCCTTTGACAAGGAACTTAAGAAAAACATAGAAGAAAACTAGGATCTGGTAAGTACTTTGAAACTAGCCAGCCTTTTATACACTTCCAAAAGAAAACATATAAAAAACAAAGGGAAACTTGAAGGCAACTTTTGGAGTAGAAACTAGCGGGTCGAGCTCACCACAAATCCTCTCCTAGCTCTTCTTTACTTAGTTACTTCCAAGACAATCACAGAGATGACACAGAATGGCCTAAGATCTGGTAAGTACTTTGAAACTATCCAGCTTTTAACACATTCCAAGGGAAACAATCAAACAGTTATGCAAACAAAACTGGGACCAGGGCTCACCATATCTTCCTCAGTTCATCTTCACACAACATATACTGAAAGAAACATTTAAAAATAATATTCATCTAAGACAATAAGACGAGTGAACGCCACCATTCCTATGCTTAAACTGAATTAAATCATTTTCAAATAACACAGTTGGAAGAAAACATTTAAATAAAGATTTTTTAGCCAGAGAAGGTTACTGGAATACAGTAGGTCCTAACCATGTTCAAACTGTTCTTTACAGTAGAAAATGAAACAAAAATGAAAACAGAAATAAAATAACAAGTTACAATGAGAATAACATCACCGTCAACATAGACCAGGATCCCATAAATCAGCTTGTATTAATGCTCCAAACCAGTTACAATCTTCAAGTCCAGTGTGTTAATTCATCTTTCTTTCATATCCTAACTTATCTGTTACAAGCAGAGCTAGAAGAGCTAGTGAATCACTATTTACAATCAGGAGTCTTCAGCTCGGTTACAATTACAATGCTTCAGCAATTACATCGACAACCAACCCCTCACTCATCTTCTACTGAAGTATTTATAGAAAGATGAGGAGGTGAGATCTGATAAAAGATCTCAAATACGATTAATATAGAGTTAATATTTTCTTGGCCCTTGGGGTGCTCAATGAAGAAACTGTACAGGTGTTTCACTTTATTAATGGATTTACACTCATAATTTAAGCTCGGTGGGAGCTTTTGTTGACCTTTGAGGCTCTGTGCGATGCTAGAGTTACTCTGTTGACATCCTGTCATTAAATTCTTGGCAGATGTAACTCTTCGGCTGCGTTGAGGCAAAATATCTGATCCTGCTCAATAAATTCGGCTCCTGATTGAATACTTTGAGGCACATGTGGCACTTTAGTCGCTGGGAGGAATTAATTTTCCTCCATGTGTGGCGGTGGAGAGTTTTCCTGATAAAACACTTTAGTTTTTCCTTTAAACTGTGTTTTTGATTGGGGATTAGGCTTCTAATAACTGTATTAGCCATAATCCCCGCTAATTTGTCCATTAATTCTCTATTCTGGTTCATCCGGGTCTTTGGCACTGATAATATTTTACTGTGCCTGTTTCATGGTTTTCTTGCTGTCGTGTCGGGCTGCGCAGGGTTTATAAGGCATCAATGCCTGAGAAAACATCAATGAAATGTGCATTCCAATCCTGCGGGTGATTTCCGTGGATGAATCGAAGATGGGAGGGTCGTCACCCTCCTTCCCTGAATCTTCTTTGGAAACCATGAAAAAATGATTTAATCCCTGCAAAATGCGAAAACTCATTAAAAAATCTTGCTTTTATAGGCTTAACTGCATCGGAAGGGGTGTGGAGGAGGCAGGGCCGTTGGATGGCATCATCCAACGGTCGGGATTTAATCTCAGAATGGTCAAAAAAGCATGGGGGAAGGAGGATTAGATCAGAGCCATCGATTCGCGCTGAGATCGACGGTCGGGGATGATTGCGGGGGGTCCGGGTGTACAGAGGAAAAATCTTGGGGGTATGCCCCCGCAGTGAAACTGCGCCGTTGATCTGGATCAATTTGGACGGTCAAGATGGAATCAGGGGATGTTGAAAGTCAAACGAAGGGAATCTGGGTGATGAATTTTGGACCGTCGATCTGCAGATCAGATCGACAGCGGAGATGCAATTTCCGCTATACGATGGCCTGGTTATCGCGCGGGTGCTTTGGTTATCCATTGGACACCTTCGAAGAGCGATAGCCGTTGGATGAGTGGGCCTAGATCAGACGGCGGAGATCAATTTCGCTGGGCATCCTAGTCCGAGCTATAACGCGTGATGGATGACGATTGCATGGCAGTTTTCAAATTGCACAAGGGACGCACGTCAACCGTTGTATGGAATCGCTGGCCATCGAGGAAAAACCGCCTTTCGCTGAAGAGTGGTGCGAAGGAAACCACGCGGGTTAGTAAAACAGCATATGGATGGGGGGTGTCCACAGGAATGGTGCGCTCCACACCTTCCGATCTGTGGAGCAGATAAATGGTGGCGATTAAAGTTTGAATGGCGGGGACCACGTGGTAAGTCAGAGTCTGCACCGTCCAATATGTGGAGCAAATCGACGGCAGAGATTCACTGAAAATCCAGACTGGCGGAAAACTTTGGAAATAAATTAAAAACCCAAAAACACGAATTTACAAAGGTTTTTAATTTTTTTGGGTGGAAAAAACATTGGAAAGGATAAGTGCCTGACAGGTTTAGCATTTGGTTCTGGCGCTCGAGCGCATGGACGAAGAAAGGGTTAGAGGCTTAGCCCGAGGGGGCGTAAGCCCAGAACATAGAAAATATGTGTTTTCTATGGTTTTTGAATGTTTTTTGAAGGAATTAAAGGTTTTGGTAAGGTTAAAAAGTGGGTTTTTAACCTTATAAAATGAATTTTGATGAGGGGAAATGGCAGAAATGTGGAAATGAGGGATTTTCATGGGGAATGGAGGGATAGAAAAAGAGGTTAGTTGGGAGGAAAAGGAAAGGAAAAAATGGGTCTACAGCAGTATTTGACTTTGGATTTTTTGTATGATTTCAGAGGTTTTTAGGATATAAATAGAAAAGTGGGATCTAGACAGAGGCATGGGGCCTTCAAGAGTCTTCAAGAGCCAACAGTTTTTGATAGGGAAAAATTGTTCCTTGAAGGCTCAAAACAATATTTAGCCACCTTTGGTATAATCAAATTTTACAGGTGGCTAACAGAGAGTAAAAGAAAAAGTGTGCTGTGTAACTGAGAATAAATCTGCAGTAAATAAAACTGAAAGAACAGAAAATTAACAGCTACCAATGCATCAATCTAACCCAAGAAGGCGGGTCTCTCAAAACTAGTCTATAAGAGGGAAAACAATTAAGCAAAGAACGCTAAAAAGAGGCCAATATATCTAAGGTCGGGAGGGACGGGGATCTAAAGGAGAAATTTGCTGGAAAGAGGTGCAGAGAACAACAAAGAAGCAGAGGCAAGGTTGCTACTAAAAAGGAGGAGATCATCTAAAAATATAAGGGACAAGGAGGGGGCCCTAGAAATGAACCCAAACAAAACTATATGAGATGATTTGAAAGGGATAAGAGTTGATCTAAAGGGATCTGAAAATGAGGTATCAGATCTGGAAGCAAAAAGGTTGAAACCCTGGAAATGCAGACTTCTGAAATAGCAAAACTCTCCCACAAAAAGTGGAGGGTACTAGAGCCCTAAGGGGAAATATTCCCACTTAGTTGAGTGAAACAGATCAAAAACAGGTCTAAACGGGTGGAGACAGAGGCTGGAAATCCCTGACAGAAGCTTCAGACAAACCCAGAAAAAGTGCTGGAAAATTGCAGAAAAAAGTGCAGGTCGCAGGTTCTGACCTGTTTGCAGTCCAGGTCGTAGGTTTGGGGCAGAAAAGTGCGACCTCAAGGCCAGGTCGTACTTTTTGGGCTGATAAGTGCGACCTGCAGATCCGGCTCTCTCGCCGGCATATTTCAGAAAAAGTTGTCCTCTCAGCTGCAGTTGATGTCTGTCACCTGCGCAATAAGGCCAGAAACACACGGAAGTTGAAAATTTGACTGTTTGAGGTTTTTAGAGGTGGAAAGCACCATAAAAATAGGAAAAAAATGAAATGGAAGAGAAACCCTAGGGTTCGAAACAGCTGGATATGAAGGAATATATAAAACGATAGCGGTCGCAAAAGAAAACCCGTGTGGAGTCGCCAATTGTTAGTATGAATCTTTTGTCGTAAAAGATCACTTTAGCTACGCATAAAAAATAGCCCTAACATCAATTATGGCTGCAAAATATCTTTAACTCTGCAATGAGGCGATCCAAATAGTGCTGCACAAATCGAGATCTAAGCACAAAAGACATTAAGCAGATAAAATACCATATGGCTCCATGCATCCAATAGACAAGACAAGAACAATGTATTTAAAAGAATTTTATATTATATTAAAGAATGGGGCACCTGAGAGGAAAACAAGAAAGGTGTTTTCCAGTTCTCCTCAATGGGATGGGTTCTTGAAATTCCTCAGTGTTTCAGATCTAAAATTCCTCTCTCTTATTGGTGTAGAAAACCCAGACAAACATAGAACTCAATGGGAGCTCACAAAGCAAAAATGGAAAATGGTGACCAAGAGTAGATCCAGAGTGATCTAATGCAATGGAGGTGACTAATGAATGGGGAAAACCCTCCTATTTATAACAAAATATTAGGGTTATCTAGAACTTGTTGTATGAATAAAATATTATTAATCAAATTCTAGAACCACCCTTTAGGAATATTTTATTATATTTGTTGGAGGGAAAAGGTCTTTTGACTTGGGTCAATTCCTTTATTTATAAACAATAAATAAATAAATGATTTATTTATTATTTTAGGGAGATGGTGGGAATATAATTAAATAAATCATGATTTATTTAATTATTTAAAAATGATTTAGTCAAATTTAACTAGGAATACTATTAAATAATGATTTAAATAACTTATTCCTAGGAAATAATTAGTTAAATAATGATTTATTTAATTAATTTCCTTGTTTTGGGTTAAATATGACCAGGAAATATAGACAAATGTTATTTTACATGGTGAAAGAAATTTTACTTAGGGTAAAATTGGTCTTACATGGTGTACTTGGGTTCATCTAATGATAATGGGTTAGATGACCAAAAAAATGGTGTAACACTGATCATCCAGATGCACAAGAATCTGATTGTAACCTAAAAAACCATCAAGCATAGACATTCTTTGAGAACCAACAATATTTTGCAGAATTAAATCCATCTTGGGAAGAGGATAGTTGTCCTTTAGTGAAAACTTGTTCAAATTTATGAAATCAATACAAATTCTTATTTCTCCACTCTTATTTCTAACCGGTACCAAATTTGCAAGCCAATTTGAAAATATGATTGGAACAATGATTTTAGCATCAAAGAGTTTCTTAATCTCTTTTTCGATCAATGGCATGAGAAGAGGATTAATTCTCCTTAACTTTTGCTTGAAAGGTCTTTCATTTTCTTTAATGGGAATAGTATGCTGAATAATGGAAGAATCATACTCCTTTAAATCAGCATAACTCTAAGCAAAGACATCAATAAATGTATTCATCATCTCAATATATTTGAATCTCATATCAGCTGAAAGACACTTTGAAATTTTGATCATATTAGGCAAAGCTAATGTACCAGGATTACAGCTCTCTACTTCCTCTTCATCATCTTGTATCTTTGGAGATTTAGAAACATCATTCTGATCAAAAAGCTTTTCAAGAGGAATAAGACCCTTTGGTATTGAATTATTCTTTAGTTGTAAAACTTCAAAATTTCCTTTTGATACAACAAACATATTTTGTTGATCTATTTAGGTACTTTCAAATTCTTCTTTCAACTCAATAAAATTCTTTACCTGTTGATCATCTTCAAAAACTTGCCAAATGGTGACATTGTCTGGTATAGCTGGTCTATGGTGAACTTCAATCTCATATTTTTCAGAAGAATGAATAGGAATGATGAAAATACTTGCAGAAACAGCCAGAGAATTAGCAATAGAATTTTGGTCTCTAATTTTGATAGTGAAAGAATAGGCTTGAATTTTTTCCAACATGTCTAAAAATATATTTATATATGCTCTCATTCTTACATCCTTCGTTTGATAAACACCTTCAACTTTTCTAATAACCAATTCTGAATCTCCAAAAATAGAAATATTTTGAGCCTTCATTTTTCCCAAAAGATCTAAACCCAAAATCAAAGATTCATATTCAGCCGTGTTTTTCGTGCAATCAAAATTCAGTTTGTAAGAGTAAAAATTACTCTCATCATTTGGACTTGTAATCCAAATCCCTGATCCTGCCCCTTCTTTTCCTGTTGATCCATAAAAGTACAATGACCACCATCCTTCCATCTGTTCGTCATTTACTTGCTGATTCTCTATTTGCTGATTTTATGAATGTTGATTTTTTGCTCTCATTTCTTCCTCAACACTATCAACTGACTCATTTAAAAGAATGGCAGATCCAAGTTCAGTATCAAAGGCATAAATAGGAAAGTTTTGAGGTTTATATTTACTACTTACCATGTAAGCCATTCTAGTCTCCCGATATAATCTCCTTTGTTCACCGAAAACAGGAATAGTGTCATAGGTAAGGTCCATCTGCATTGTGCCTTTGATTTTTGCTGCCCATGATCTTGACAATAAAATTCCAAACTTTTGCAGAACATCAGCCACAACAATTTCCATAACAACTGTCTTTGCTGGAATTTGTGTTAGACCGAAAACCACATCCTTGATCAAACCAATACATTGAACTCTTTTTGAATAAAAAGAAAATAAATCCTTATAGGGTCTTGTTATTTGTAATCCCATCCTTTCCATGATTACTTTGGGCATAAGGTTATGAGAAGCCCCTAAATCTAACATAGCATTATGTAAAGTCATATCATGAATGCTAATGCTCACATAAAAAGGAGGAAACTCTTCATTTTGTTCATATTCTAACCTTGGACCCAAATATATAGTAGGATTATCTTCTTGGACATTCAAAATATCAGCAGCTCCTAGTTATGAGTTTAACAACTTAACAATCTTGCTTCTATATTCATTCACCTTGAGAATCTCGCTAAACGGGACTGATATTTTAATCTTTGAAATTTCATTCTCAAGGTTGAAAATAGAAACAAATTTTTCAGCTTCTTTGATAGGAGGAGGAATTTGAGTGTCTTTCTTACCTTCAACAATCCTTGGGGTATCATTTTTGGCTTCAGCAACCTTTGGAGCATCTTTCTTAGGTTTCTATTTGTTTGCAATGATAGGTACATTTATGTTTATGAGATTATATTGTTTTTGCATCTCAAAAATGGCATGCTGATATTCCTTAAAATAATTTGATGGTTCTTCTCCTTGATTAACCAAATCAGACTCATCATGATCCTCTTTAGTCAAGAAAATTCTTGACATCTCTTCATCAAGACAATGGATGGATTCTTCAGGAATTTCAGGCTCATCTTCTTCATCTACCAAATTCTACTGAAAAGGAGGTCTCACTGGAGAATCAGGTTGTTGATTTCTATTTTCTCTGGGCCTTTGTTGGTTTTGAGGTCTCATGAATAGAATATTTATGAATTGAGGTTCATGTTGCACAGGAGGAGAAGAGGTGTTTCCAAGAGCTAACCTATCCATCAACTTCTCCATGGTTTTCATCATTGAGTCAAATTTGTCTTCAGAAGTTGAAGTGGAAGGTTTCTCCTCTTCTTTAAATTTAGTTTTTTCCCATTTTTTATTTTTTAGCAGCTATCATATTTACCTCTACCTTTACTGCATCACTTTTAATTTCAACAAGTGTAGGTGATCCTATTTCTCTCAACAAGATAGAAAATTAATAATCAAATGCTTCATCATATCTCATTTGTGCTAAGGCTTCCGTAGGTTTCAAATGAGCTGGAATTGAGTCAAAAACTTTATTAAATATCTTAGAAAATTTTTGGATAGATTCATCAAATTCCCTTCTAAGGTTGTTATATTTAGTAAGTACTTGAACTGGATTGGTTATGTTTCCCCATTTTCTCAAAAATTTATCTTCAAACTCATCCCAAGTTTGAATACTTCCCGGTGTGAGAGCTTTAAACCATTTTCTAACTTCACCGGTAAAACTTTGTGCAAACAGTCTTAACTTCACATATTTATCATCAAATTCTTCTTTGTCTATAAAATCATTAAATCTATCTACATGTTCTTCTACTGTGATTTCTTCATCACTACCCTAAGTAGGAATCCTAGAAACATATTTACTAGGAAGGTCATGCAAAACAGCAGGGAGTACAAGTGGTGCATACCTAGCAAGAGCAGCCGTGCTTAAAGGATGAACAATAGTTTTAGGAATGGCAGAAATAGAAGATGAAGAACTGATATGAGGAGGACTACTTAGTTTCTGCAAGCCACTAACAATTGAGCTCCAATTTGGAAGGGGTAAACCAACTTTGGATTTCAGCAAGACTTCGAAAGGGTCAAGTTCTTTCAGTTTATCTAGAGACTCTTTTTCTAATAATAGCTCAGAAGTAACAACTTCCAAAAATTCCTCTTTGTATTCTTGAGTTATTAGGGCTGAAGTGTCAATTCCTCTCTTTTGTAAGTCTAAGATAATATCAATGAATTCCTTTCCACTTTCTGATCTAAACAACACTTCATGAATTTTATCATCAACTCTTTTTTCTTTAGGACTTCTTAATATTTCAAAGGAGAAATATTTTGAATGAGATGGAGTACCTGATATTTCTGAAATTCTTTGACTGCCTCTTGAAATAGTGTTTAGATTGTCCACAATGGTAGTTGGATGGGGATCAGGATTGCTCCGTGTGTATCTTCTTCTCGAAGCCACCTTTAAAATTTTGAAAATGTATGGAATCACCAAGGTAGATGCAGCCTCGAAAAAATTTTTGAGCTCCTACTACCTTCAAGAGTTCAGCTTCTTGATTTCGGGAATAAATAATCTTCAGGCTCCCGTCAGACACACCAAAATGTTATCACAAAATCTGACCTTGATAGGCTGTTGATCAAGTAGAATCTGAGTAACTCTTTCAAACCAATCTTTTGGCTGAGGCTTAGCCTCCTCAACCTGAGAGGGCTCTCTCATCAAGTTTAATATTTTTGATTAAGGATTAGATGGCTAATTCTAGGAATAAAATGGATAAAAGTGTATAACTGGTTGAATGACTGATTAACAAACATCTATTGGGCTATGGAGTCAATATATGTTTCAACAAAACATCATAATCAACTCAACATGGAAGTCAGGGCACTTAGAGTTTTAGGTTTATAAACAAAACAGTAACACAATGAATAAAACATAGTCTACAAACATGTGAAGGAAGTTAGAGCATTTTCCAATGAATTCTAAGTAACACATGTTCGTACCACTTTAAATAGGTAGATGAGGAAAGCCATAGAGAGATAAAACACCAAAAACTCTTTGTGAATCTTGAGTAGTAAAGCCAATCTGTATTGAGCTGAAAATACACAGTTTGCTGCAATAACATAGCTTGCTTGCTAATGAAAAATGCCAACCTTGAGGAATTCAACCTCGTGTCTCTTATAGAGTCATCATTAAAATATTGGATTCCCCTATCCATCTTGAGGAGAATTTTAATTTCTAAGTTTGACACCTATCTATTCTAAAACAAACTCTTAATTACAATTGACAGTTAACTGTCTCTTTAGGAGTCCTAATACAAATAGGATTGAAACTCCTTATTATGTATAAAAAAACCTTATATAAGACTTAAATATTCTCCTTGACAGCTGCTTCTCCATATCTTCGACCTTGATGATGCCTTTAACCTTGTTATGAGATCCTGCTGACTCATGTCTTATCAATCCTGAAAACGAGGGAACATGTTTTCTGCAATTAAGCATGTATCTTCCTTGATGATCTTCGAACATTTTTGCTGGTAATATTGACTATTCCAAATAGGTGACATGTGCTATCATTACCTTGTAACCTTACCCTTCCACCTGTTCAAAAATAAACTTTGAAAAAGGTATAAAGGATATGGGATGTATCTGCGCTACGAAAATAGCAGCTGTTTTTGTAGCGCAGAATTTGTATTAATTTAAAAAATTCATTTAACCATTCATTCATCTGCTTTGATACTTAAATCCTCATATATGATCATTACTCCATCATCAGCAACATCAAAACTTGGAAATCAACTATTTTTACCCCCAAAACACCTATGAAAAATGCCCAAAATTCACCTACAACAGTTTTGTAGCGCGCTACGAAATTGTTGTGTATGCCTCTTTTACACATTTTTTTCCAAAATTTGCACTCTTGAGGATTTTTGAACTTCTGCAATGATTTCCATAAATCTTAACAAGAAAAACAAGTTGACTTTGAAATGTTTTTTCCTCAAAAAGTAATCTCCTTCTCAATGACAAAAATGATTTAAGGATTTATTACTTGTTGCCATGTTTTATCTCTATTGCAACTTACCTTCAGATTTTGTCAATTGAATTTCTAGGTCTTCAATATGCCTCTTCAACCTCGTGTCATTAGCCCTTAATTTAACATTTATCATTCTCACAAATCTAGCCTCTTTGATTGCAGGAACAGTCCAGGTAAAATACTGAGCTTCACTGCTGACTGTTTCAGGCTTTGAAACTCTTTCAACCTCCCACAGAGCCTTTATTATGTTGAAATTTGTCTTCTCAACAGCATGTCTTCTTGATTTCCTCTTGAGCTTAGCAATTTCAAAATTAGATAATCTCACATTCTCTTCAATTTCTTCATGACTACTCTTTTATGTTAGAGTATGAAAAACTTTGTTTTTGTCAGCTTCAGGCATTGGTGATGATAGGTCTATATGTCCTTCATAAACATTGGAAACTTCCCCTGTCATCTCTAACTCCATATCCAGCTCTTACAATATTTTTTATTTCCTAGTTAAAGGCTTTCTAGGCTTGAATACAAACTCTGAAATCTCTTCATCGAAATCCATATTTTTAGAAAATCTCATCTTCTTAGATTTCCCTTCATCCAATTTTATGAAGTCTACCTGGACCAAAGGAGATTCTTCAATATCAATAGCCTGTAAAATATCATTCAAATCACCCTTTAAATGTAGACTTTCTCTTGAAACCACTGTTTTACCCTTTTCCTTTGCTATTTGACTTCTAGTCAATCTTTTCTGGATTGATTTGCTAGTCGATTGTTCATGTACTGTTTCCTTAACTTTAGTTGTCTTCTTTTGTGCAGGTTGAGGAGTCTCTTGAATGATCACTGATGTTTTGATTTCTGGCTTTTTCACTTGTTTTCTGGGTTTCAACTTGACAAATATTTTTGATCTTGTCTCTGCAAGGTCATTGGTTTCTGATGGTGATTTTTCTTTGGACTTAGGGCTAGTACCTGTTTCTTGTGTTTCCACCCCAAATCCACACAAAAAAAAAAATGTAGAACATTCTCTGTTTATCCTCTAAAGTTCATGTAAAACTATCAATTTAACTAGACCATGATGGAAAAGTGAAGTTTCATGGTATTGAGTTTTCATTTGAACTTTATTTGCCATCTTAGCTAAACTTCGAAACAAGAAGAAAGACAAATCTAAAGAAATCATTCCAGTCAAATGCAACAGGAGTTTGAAATGATAAGAATACACTTTATGGTATCTTCCCTCATAGGTGAAATACCTTTGAATGTTGTAGAGAATGTTGGCATAGGTGATCTTGATGTAACGTCTTGGCACTGCTTTAGTTGAGTCTATCTCTACAAACTCTGGCTTCGGAAATATTTTACAAGGTTCCATCTCAAACCTGAAATTTTTGAACCATATTTCTTCTCCACGTAGAATCTTTGTCACTAATGATATGATCTCAGGGGAAATTGGCAAGTTTAGGACTCCAAATTTTGTATTTGAACCTGTGAAATGAAGAGAAAACTCTTTTTTCACTTGATTATGACCTCCCTACAATTTTCACAGAATTTCCAACATCCTATCTTCTTGAAGGCCTCCTCAACTAATTTGTCCTTGGTTAGAGCCTCTATGCTTTCAGGCTCCGTCCTTAAACAATGACCTGACCTGTGGTTCTTTCTTTCTTCTGTCATATTTCCCTTGAAATTCCTGTGTGTTTCTTGAAAACTTGTAATATCAGCCTCGCTTGATTTCAGAATAAGCTGCCTCGCTTGATTTAGGAATTCAACCTCGCTTGATTAGGGATTCAACCTCACTTGATAACTGAGAGAAACTTTGATTTATGCTTACCATGAGCTTACCATTCGAAACAAGGGCATGCATGAGGTGTTTCTTGCATAAGAAGATAAAACCAGGAACCAACCCTTTTTGAATTTGAAAATGACTAACATAAATGACCTCTAACGAATTTCATGATGGTTATGAATGATGGAATGTATGAGAAAAGACTCCTAACTGACACCTAATCATGAAAGATTAATGGAATTTTGATGGATTTGATAACCTGACAAGACATGCTACGAATCCCCGATTTCGTAGCGAGCCTAGTGTAATTTCAGAGTTTTGCGCTACGAAAATAGCAACGATTTCATAGCGCAAAAGCATTTTTTAACACTGTCTGTGCTATGAAAACATGGTTTCGTGGCTTAATCAATTTTTTTTTTAAATGGTTAAAAAATAGACTTTCTAAACATGATATGAGACACTCAAAGTATGAGATAAGGTTGTTGGAATTTATTTTGTGATGAAAATGAGACTCTAACCCTATCACTTAACCCCTAAAAACTTAAAATGATATAATACCTATCTAAGACCATGACTCTAACAAGGTAAACTGTTCAAGTTTTAGAAAATACTTTTATGGTGATAACACGTCCTCCAGTTGTTTGTTAGAGGTGTCTCCATGGGTATGTAACTCTACATGTGAAACCTATGTAGTATCACATTTGCATGCTTTCCTTGAGACAAAAATAGTTCCCCATTGCCTTGCTATACTTCCAATCCAAGGAAGTAGTTCTTGATGGTGTTTTTTTGAGACCATACAACGCTCACTTGAGTCTTCACACATGGGACTCCCAATCAAAAGTATCAATTCCTTTTGGTTTCTCGATGTACATCCCCCCCTCAATAAATCGATTGAGGAATGTTGTTTTTACATCCATCTGGTGTATCTTCCACTCCAGTTGCTCAGTCATAAAAAGAATTGATCTAATGGATGAGTACCTTGCTATAGGATCAAAGGTCTCCTCATAGTCAATCCATTCAACTTGAGAGTACCCCTTGGCCACAAATTTTGCCTTGTAATTCTCTATGCTTCCGCTTACTTCTTTCTTTATCTTGAAGATCCATCGTAAGCCCATAACTCTTTTATCTACTGGTCTTGGGCCACATCCTAAACACTTTTCTTTTCAATGGATTCATATTCCTTCACCATTGCATCAACCCATACAGGTTTCTCTAATGCTTCCTCGAAAGAGAATGGCTCAGCCTCTACAAGCTTAGTCATTAGAGCCATGTAACTAGTGTACCGATATGGAGACCATCTCTACCTGTGCACATAATTTTGAAGGAGCACCCACATTCTCCCTTGCATCCGGCACAAGTCTCTCTACTTCCCTAGTTCTTTTCCTGCCTTCTATGTATGGTTTTTATTGAGTGGTGGTCTCCACTCTCTGCTCCTCAATTTTTGGTTGCTCCACAACTTCTTGATGTTCCTCCTTTGGAGCTAAAATCTCCTTTTCTGGTGGAATTTGAAGCTCCCTCTCAAGAGAGGACAACGCTACTTTCTCCTAAAAAAAAAATTACATCCCTTCGCACAAATATCATTCTGAGGGATGGAAAGTACACACAGTAGTTGTGGGGAGTTTCTGTGTAACCCATAAATACCCCAAATTTTGTTGTTGGCTCTCGCTTCTTCCTCAATTCTTTGGAGACATGGTAGTAAACAAAGGCTCCAAAAATCCTGAAGTGTGATTTCTACAAATATATTGTTGTGTTTCATGCTTCATCCCACAAGTGCAAAGGTAGGCCTTGTTCATGCCACGGGTCATGCAACATCGCCCTCACTGTGCCCATAATGCTATGGTTCTTTCTATAATCCACCCCATTATACTGTGGTTTGTGGAGTGTTTTCAACTCTCGTTGAATGCCTTATTTTGCCCATAAATTTTTAAATTGATTCGACATGTACTCACCTCCATTATCACTCCTAAGATCCTTCACTTCCTTGTTGGTTTCTTTCTCAACCAATGCCTTGAATTCTACGAACTTGGAGAATGTATCATTTTTCTGCATGAAGAAGATTCAACACTCCCATGAGAAGTCATCAATAAAAATGACAAAATATTTGTGTCAAGAAAGGTCCGTTGACATTAAAGTGGATCCTTTCAAGGACTGCATGTGATTTTTTGTCTCGATCCTGGAATGTGGATTTTGTGTACTTCCCAAAATTACATCCTTTCCATACATCATGTGCCTCAAGTTCTCCTTTAAGGAGGCCTATGGTTATCTACTGCATGATTTTCAGGGAACCATGATGAAAATGGCCAAGAATTTTATGCCAAAGTTCACAGAACTCATGGCTATGCACCTTCTCTACCTTAGTGTTTAATGCAACACAATCCTCTGCATCTAACTTATACAGGTTCTTCACACAAAAATCGATCTGCTTTACCAGTCATGTGGCTATGTCTCTAAAGAACGCATTTTCTCTGTTGAAGATCACATCATAACCACTCTCTTCCAAAAATGCAACATAGAAGAGATTTTTTTTTAGTCCCAGAATGAGCATGACATCCTTGAGCCTGAGGGGGAAGCCTGAGTCCCTCCCAGTCACGTTGTACCTTCCATTTTCCCCCATATTAATGTGCATCTATAAGTATTTCTCCTCCAGGTCACTTAAAAAGTATTTATTCCCCATCATGTGGAATGATGCACCCAATTCCAAGTACCACACACTTCCCATCACTTTTTTGGTCATGCATGCAATGAGGGTAATGTCAAGCTCAAACTTTGAAGCCAATGCTTCACCTGTTGTTCCTCTCGAGGTCTTATTTCTTACCTTTTTGTGAGAAAACTTCATGGCATAGTGCCTGAATTCATGAAAATGGAAGCGTTTAATTTTTGACAAATATTTATTCTTGCCCCCTTGGCTGGATCCTAGTTTGGATTGAGATTTCTTCCCTTTCCCTTCTTTTCCTTTCCATTCAGTGAAAATTTGTTTTTCATCCTCACCCTTGGATGAATTCCCATCTTTGGCATTCCACCTTATTTCCTTCTATACCAAATCATAATTTAAGTTCTCCCAATTTGATAGTTTCTCCCTCTCGTTCACTAAATCTTGATAGCTATGCCAACTCTTGGGAAGGCCTAGAAGGTCTAGGCTTAACAAGTCTTCTTTATGGACATTAACACTGACCTTTCCAAGTTCATAATGACATTGTTTGAACCTGCTCTGATACTGCAGAATTTTATCATTCCTCTGCATCTTGATACTTCGAATTTTATCCTTGAGCGCGAGCTTCCTGTGGTCACTATTATTCTCGAACAATTTTTTCAGTGTTTTCCACATTACGAACGGAGTTTCTTTTCCATGGAGATTTGAGACAGTGTGATCTCATACTCCCTCCAAGATTATTCTCCTCGTCTTGGCTACATCTTTCTTCCAATGAGCATGGTCTGGAAATCAAATTTCGGTGGTTGTGAAACATATGTCTTGATGTATTCTAGCAGTTCATTTTCATCCAATACCGCCTCCATGTGATCCTTCCATGCAAAAAAATTAGAGGTGCCCTCCAAGGCATACTCTAACCTTAGTCCATTGAAGGTCATCTTCTCAGTTCTAAAGAAATCCTACAACACTGATCTCCAAATCGAGCCTCCTGAGAAACAAGTTTGAAATTTCTGCTCTAATGTGAATCTTGTTATGATACCATGTAGTAACTATGATGTAGATTTGAATTGCTCATGAAGTTTTAATCAAAATCACAAGACACAAACCATCTACATCTTTCTTTGAAACTGTGAAGATGGGTAGGGGAGGTGTGTAAACCATCAAATTTGATGAATGTTTTTGTTTTGAAATCCCAACCCTGTTTCTAACCAACTAATGTGATTCATCCTTAAGACAAAGGTGAAAAAATCAATCTATCAACTTGTTTAAATATTAGAGATACATCCAATTCCAAAGATAGTCGTTAAGGGAATAAATATTTTAATTAAACATTTTTGAACATTTGATAAGAAAATGGGTCAATATATTAATATAAAAATAAATATCTAATCATTTATTTGAAATTGCGAATATATTATGTTATAAAAATTCAAAAAATCCAAAAAGTCAAAATTATATTAATAAATATTTAATAATTTATTTAAATGGGTCAATAATAATAATAAATCCCTAAAAATATCATTTGGTTAAAAAAAATAAAAATAATTAATGTGTTAAATATAAAATAAATTAATTAAATAAATAAAAATAAATAAATGGATCAATAATATAAAAAAAAAATTAATTAAATGGAAAAAAAATAATTGAAAAAGGACAACGAGTAAAATGGTAAAGAAAGAAAAAAAAGGAATAAACTTCATATTAAATTATTTTAGTAGAAAGCCAAAATAATATTAAATAAATAAATAAATAAATAAAATGGAGAGGAAGGAAACAATCAAGAAAAGAGAGGAGGAATCCAATTCTTACTCAATTCTCAACCATCATTCCTATTGAGAGTAACAATATGTTTATCAATTTCAATGGCTTCCCTTAATTTCCTATAGAGGAAGTGATCAATACTTGCGATGACATGAGTGGGAATCCAACTCCTACTCAATTTCCAACCATCATTCCTATTGTGATTAACAATATGTTTCTCAATTTCAATGGTCTCTCTTAACTTCCTCCTTATAGAGAAAGTGATCAATCCTTGCGGTGACATGTGAGTTGTCAATGCAAAACGATTGTGAACATTTTTTTTCAATCTAGATACATTATATTGATATTATTTTTGGGACCAATCTTTAAACCATTATTTGAAGATAAATTTCTTAAATCAATTATGAAACACACTTAATAGTTTGTAAAATAATCTCAATGTGATAATTTGGAAAGCGAATTTCAAATCATTTATAAATAATTGTTGAACTTCAATTATAAATAAAATAATGCATTATTTAATAATGAAATTATAATGTAGTTAATAAAATTATTTAAAGATATTTGTTTAATGAAATTAGAATAACATTTAAATTTATTTTCTATGGACATAGTCATGTAAAATTAGCAACTACTAAGTGTAAAAAACAATACCAATTCTGGTTAGCATTTAACTCTTTGAGGTGGTCAACAAACTTGGTTTCCTGTGGGCAGGTTGAGGCACTCAATTTTTGATATAATTTTTTTGATGCAACTTGCCCTTATAATAGAAAATGACTAGGCACTATGGAATTTACAAGTAAAAACAAAAAACAAAACATTTAAATTTATTTTAATTAATTAAAATTTTATTCAATAACCTAAAATATATTAAAAAAATATATCTTTATAGATTATCGATAGATAATTTACATGATTTTTTTTAAGTGACCAATTAAGTTAAAAAAACACAAAATTACATTGGTAGTTTGTTAGAGCCCTGAAAACATAACAAAATATCGACTACGAAAGTGTGAACAAATTGAGATAGTGGATTACCAACCATAAAAAAGACCATATATTCCAACAGAAAAGTGTTTTATCCTCTTAACAACCAGTACTAAACCAGGATAAGGATGACAAAACACATTAGAACGGTAGCCAACTATGAAACCATGAGACAATAAAATATGCTTAAAATATAACCTTTTTCCTTAAAATATATTATTCAAATTTTGAAATTTGCAATAACAATACCAAATGGATACGAGACACTAGTAAACTTGATGAGTTATAAAAACAAATTAAATAAATGGACAATCAAGTTAAGATCATTTTTATCTTTTTATATAAAAACATCTCTATTATTTCAATACAATTTAAATAGATTTAATAATAATATCGTGTGCTTCTCTTACCAATACACAAAACGAGTGTCGTAAGCCAATTTAAAATTAAGTATAATAAAATAAGGATCTGTTAAAAAAAGATTAATCATGTCACTATATATGCTTTGTATTTTAAATTATATATATATATATAATTGGAGTTTTTATAATATATTTAATCTAACGTAAGGTGTTTGATTTTTTATTTTTTAAAATTAAAAAGTAACATTAATAAATATTTTAGATTAAATTAGTTTTAAGTAACATTAATAAATATTTTATGAATTTAGTCTAACCTGTGTCTGAACTATTGAACTTAAATTTCGGATGCTCAGATGGATCGCCTCAAGGTAGTTACTTGCTAATATGATAGGGATATTGTCAAATATGTAGATGTTGGTTTTAAAATAATATAAGGTTTGTAATAATAAATAATATTATTATTATATATAGAAAGAGAGATTTGATATGAATGAGTGTTTGATATGTATCAGTGTATAAAAATAAGTATATTTTTTATTAATTGTGTTTTGTATTCATTTTTAAGTAAGTGATAGTCATGTGTTTATATTTACATCTAAATTACAATATATTTATAAGCAATTCTCATATTAAAAAATGTGAAGGGGCAAAATTACTTTAAAAAAAAACATAAGAATGGGAAGTTTCAAAGTTGACGATGTTGTAAATGCCATAAATATCTCAATCTAAGAAAGAAAACAAAGAGAATTTTCGATCATCTCTAAATCAATAGCGATTAAGCCTTTTGGATATGTCAAGCATGGAACTTTCATAAGGTATCTTTACAAATTTATTTTATTTGGATTGTGTTCCCCGCGTTACTTATGAGCACTCAGTTCATCGCAAGTGATGGTGGAAGGCGATGTGGATGGTGGTGTGTCACAGGCAAGGTGGAATACAAATCCATATTTTTAAAAAAAATGATTTATGTAGAAATTCTAAATGTTTGCTAATTTTGTATTAGAGTTCCACAAAACAAAGCTCCATTATCTAAAGTATCAAAAGGGAATCAAATATCTAAAATTTTGTAAAAGTTAACATATTAAAAAAGTTCTAGGCTTTTGGTCTTTTAGATAAATTGTGTTATAAAAGCAATTTAATTAGATATTGATTTTTAAAAAAGTAAATATTTACAATAATTTGATTCGTTAGTTTATTGAGGTGTATATATCTCATTCTTGTACAAGTACTATATATGTGCACCCAAAGAACTAGTTGTTTTATGTTTTCATTGTTGTAAGGGGTTTTGGCATGAGCTCAAATCCATTCTCTAATTGAAGTACTAATGGTAACAGAAAGACTAATGACATATCAGGGAGGCTTGGCTAAGGTTGAAAAATAAATCTAGATGCATTAGTTACGGTGGTGACTGATTTGTGGGTGGAAATTGTTAGATAATTAGGACGACATACTAGTGCATAGGCTAGGATACCAGGGATGTCTCTCTAAGTAAGGGTGAATGACCTATGAGGATTTGTATAAAATGTGTCAATGAAGGACAATGTGATCCAACAACGTGCCAATTTAAACTTTTCATTTCATATTATGATTTCCATACACTACTTTTATTCATGCAACCATCGTATGTACGAAACTTCAATAAAGGAAAACAACGTATATCTAGATAACTAAATTTTCATATATTTCATCATTTGTTCATCTTTAACCAACATCATTAGTTCATTAATCATTAATTAAATAGTAATCATGAGTAGTAAGAGCATAATAAACCACCACACATAAGTAACACAACAACACATGAGAACATCATATTTTTAAGTGGAAACCCAATGTGGGTGAAAAACACCATTATCGTCGTCTTTGTATTCTTCTTTTATTATTAAGAAAAGTTCTTACAATCATGTACTAGCCCAAAATCTTACCAGTATGCAGGAACCCACCTGCAGAAGGCTACAACCTTCTTTCGTTCTCAAGCACCCACTGGAAGGGAGCTCGAACACCTTGATGTCGATTGTCAACCCCTACCTTAAGGGAGCACCTACCCCCTGAAGAAGTTTACCAGGTACCACTGGAAGGAAGCTCTGAATCCCTTATATAAGTCTTCAACCCTTAACACCTTTGTGGACCACGTTTCATAATATTTCATAATGGATCCTCTTGACTCAAAATATCAAACTTGTACACCATTTTTCATCATATTTTCAAACTGGACCCACACCCAATCATTAAGCCCAATAGTAAGTAATAATTCTGAAACAAAAAATTGAACCAATTGAATCATTGTATTAACATCAAACCAAATATTGAATCTGTTGGAGTCCCGTGTTTTGATAGATTGGAAAATCAAAAGACAAGGCAACATCAGAACCAATATTTAGAGTTACAGGATCTAGTCCTCCTGTTCTCAGAGAGGGATCTCTCAAATTATTTGTTTTTCAAAGGTTTATCTTGTGTGCTTTGAGTATTGGTTTTAGACTAGTTATTAAGTGCAAGTGTGTGTTTGTTTGTTTGGTCGAAATACATAAGAAAACATGAAAGGTCTAGGAAAGATAGATAGAAAGGGGAAATGTATGATTCATTGGGCAATAAAGTCAAGAAGAGGTCATGACAAACTAATCAATGGATATCGAATATCAAAGGGAAAATCTAACTTGGCCATAGGATCCTTTGGTTTTGTGAATGAGATGGACATCAATGATTTGGAAAGAGAAGTTGAATTCTCAACAAAGGGAATTTGAAAGCATAACTTGAACAATAAAGAGTTATTTGATAGACAGGGCTAACCATGAATTCTACAAACCACACTTTAAGCAAATAATGACTTCAAAACAACTTTTAAAATGAAATATAAGATTCGGGGAACACCCTATTTCCTCAAAGATTTTATTTCAAATGAGAAAACATAAAAGATTCACTGATAATTACAGTCATAGAAGAGGGAACACCTAAATACATCTATGATCATAACTATAAATACCTTCAAAACAATTGTTCAAGCAAGGACAAAGGGCATGATCAAAATAGACCTCCTTGACTAACTTAAAAACAATGGTACTTCAAAGGGAGACTTCAATAACAGCTTTCAAGTGATAGCAGACAAGCAGGGAAAACCATAAATCATGCTGAAACCAACTATTTGAACTATTATAGAAATAAACAAGCATGAGGACTAAAGAGAGAGATTGAAGACTCTAAAATACCTCAGTAGAAGAAAACATAAAACAGTGAAGGATGAACAGGTCTAAGGTGCTTCTACGAATCATTTCTTAGCCTAAAACTTTCATCCTACTGTAGTAAGCATTTATGGAACAAAATGAAAACCGGAGAAAACATAAAACAGTTCAGAATACTTCACCAACAGCCAAGCTCATGGATCCAATGATAGAGCCTTCTCAAGAACAAGCATGCAACGTCATCATCAAGCTTCCAAGACTTCAATTTCTTCTTCAACTTCAGACAGACCATGTATTATTTCAAAGAGTTTCAGTATTACAACTAGTGAACAATCAACCAACCTATATCTCATCTTCTTCGGAAGTATTTATAGAAGAAATGAGGAGGTGGAAGAGTTTAGGATTGAAATGCAATAAATTCTACACTAAATGCAACTCGTGGCCTCGAAAACCATGCAAGGCTTAAGGCAGGAACGCATTTCGTTTACAACTCTGTTTTATTTACTCGGTTTATGCTTTTTAACACTTAATGGGTAAAAATATTGACTTCTAGGCCTATTTATCCTTTACAATAACTTCACTGACAGTTTAAAATATCTTCTTTTGTTTGAAATAACTATTCAGCTGTCTTTAAACAAATATCTTCTGCTTCGGCAATAAGTAGGCCTTCTTTGATTTCTTTGAGGCTCCAGGTGGCTCTTTGGTAGCTGGGGGATTCAATTAGCCCCTTTAATGCGGCTCTGAGGTGTACTTGGATCTGATTCTTTGTTTCCTAAACATAGTGATTTATATTTGGATTGGTTTTTAGGCTTGATTAAACCATAATCTTCATCTTTGACACTGATATGCTTTCATAATTGATGCTGACTGTGTTTTGCTACTTGTAGGGCCGCATAGGGTTTTACTGGAGTCTTTTGCTCAGAAAACCAATAATCATGACTTATCGATTCCCTTTAAACATTTAATTATTCCTTTGAAACCCTTTAATATATATCAAAAGGCTGCAAGGATTGTCATCCTTGGCCAATAACAGTGTAATCACCTGCGGAAAATTCTAACTTTATCTTCATTAAACCTACACAAAAACACACAAATATTATTGAAATCCTGCATTTTATTGGTTTAAACTGCTTTGGAGGGTTTATGGAGGGCATTTTGGAGCCGTGCGACAGAGCAAATGCAGTGGAAAAAGGGATAAAACTTGGCAGAACAACTAACCAGGTGAAGAAAGGAGTTTGGGCGCGATATTGAATAAGGGTCGTTGGATTAGATCAAAGAACATATTTCTATGGTTGAGATCATTTAATGAGATCATTTGGAGGAAAGATGGAGGGAAAATGAATTGGTGGTAAGGTTAAATCGGGACCGTCCGATCTCAGAGATCGACGGCTAGGATCTAATCTAGAGTTATATTGCAGAGGGAAGAGTGGTAAAGCATAAAACTGGCAGCGGTTTTCGCGTTGCGTTTGGGTGGTAATGTGGTTTTAGCTTTTGGAACGCGATATAGGTCTGCGTTCGACACGTGGATTTCTAAAACCACCTATATCGCATAAAAGTTGTGCACTATGGGATGGGCTCAAAAATTACATGATATGGATTACAAGCCGTTGGATTGGATGATCCAGATCCAATGGTGCAGGTAGAGCACGATATATGAAGAGCTATGGGATAAACAATAGGTGGGGACCAAGTGACGTCAGAAAGATCGGCGTGCAATGGAGGGGTAAAAGGCTATCTGACCATTGAATTTCTTTGATAAATGGTATAACTGAGAAAGGGGTGGAAATGAAAGAGAATTTGAAAGGGCGGAAAAATGGAGCTCGATGACCTCAGATCTGAAGATCGACGGTCAGGATTTACTCTTAGAACCTTTTGTCGGAAACAAGGATATAAAGGAATGGTAAGGTTTTCAAAGGAAAAGCCCGAGAAACACAAAGAAGAGAGGGCCCACTATTTTATATAAGGGCGGAAAAAGGGCGAATGTGGGCCGTTGGATCAAATAATTATCAACGGTGGAGATTGGATCGCATCGAAAAAATGGGAAAAGGCTGAAACACCGGGTCATTTGATTTTGCGATGCGCGATTAAGCGCTGGCCGTCAGATCAAGGTGAGAGATCAATGGTCAAGATTTAATCGGCGGGCGCGATGTCAACGGCTATGGGCAGAGCGCGATTAAATATTAGCCATTGGTTCTTGTGGATTTCAACGGCTGAGATTTAATCGCGGGATCGCAATCGGAGAATAGAAAAGGGAATGAAAAAAAAGGAATTGCGATTTTCCGATTTGCGATGGAGCGATAGCTGTCGATCTTAAAGCTAGATCGACGGTGAAGATTTAATTATAAAGGCTAAAGGCGGAAGACGGGCTTGGAAAAGGGAAACAATATGGACCATTGGATTTGGGCGGAGTAGAGAAGATCACCGGTCGGGATCCAATCGCAAGGTTTCCAATCGGCAGAGGAGAAAGGGAAGCAAACAACAAAACTTGCGATGTGATTACGCGCAGACCGTCGGATCAAGGTGAGATCGACGGTGGAGATCACAGCGAAAGACGATAGAACAAAATACTCTCGCATCGGAAAATTTATAAAAAAACAAAGGAAAAATCACAATCGGGAAGCTCTGATTGCAATTAGCTCCCGGGGATTTAGTGCCTGGTCTCAGGCATGGGTCATATGCGGAGAAAGGGTTAGGGGCTTAGCCAAAGGGGCTTAAGCCCTTAGTGCAAAAGACTGTTTTTTGGGATTTTTAAAGGATTTTTAGAGGATTTTTAGGGGTTCCGATAAGGTTTAAAAAGGAGTTTTAAACCTTGTTAAGGGGAAATTATGAAGGAAAGGAAGGAGGATGAGGGAAATGGAGGAATTTCATGAGGAAAAGGGAATAAAAAATGAAGGTCATTTATGAGTGTAAAGAGGGGTAAAATGATGGAAAATGGGATCTTTCAGTAGTATTTTTCTTCAGGAAAACAACATATTTTTCAAGTTTAAAAGGGAAACAGCAGTGAATATTCAACTAAAGTATTATTTGTCTTCATAAAAAACGTCAAGGATGATAGGTTCTCAAAGGGGAATTATCTCTTGGAGTTTTGAAGAACAAAATTAGCCACCTCTTGGTATAACAGAACTTATCAGTGGCTAACAGAATCTCAATCAACGTTTGCGCCCAATATCAAACCAATCCATAACAGATATAAACCATTAGATCATACCATATACCAAACCATACATTGTTCATCACCATAAAAACACATTGTTGTCCCAACAAACGCTGATCATACATACATCATAATGTATACGCTATTGTTCTAAATAAAATCTGCGTATATACGTGTTTAATTATCCGTAAAATGTCATGGATATTCCACTAGACAATTTTTCACAAAAAATCTGATAATTTTATATTAGAAATCTGAAAATTCTACATTATTACAGTTGATTTAATCTTCAATATTTGTATATTTAACTATAATTAATGCATGCACGTGAATGGAAATTATGCAGAAAAATAGAGAAAGATAAAATAAGCTCACACACACATAAGACAAAAAATATGCTATGGGAAACCCTTTCGAGAGAAAACCAAACTGGAAGGCGAGGTCGCTTCACTCTCTCTGTTTGGAAAATAAGGTTGCATGTACAAAGAAGTAATGCTTGTGGCCTATGGGTTGCTAAAATTCATAAATCCTCTCTGTGTACTCTATGTCCTATCTCTCCTGGCTATCTTTGCTCAGCTATGGAGAAAAATTCTCTCAAAATAAATGGAATGCCCCTTCCTCCTACTGGCTTAGTTATAACATAGCCCGATAGCCTACTAATGGTTAACTTTTACTACATAAACTCTTAACTAGAGTTACAATATAGAATATTCTAGAGTCTTTTACATCATAATCATGTGGCTATCCCCTTTTACATGAATAATGGGGGCTGATGCGACATCCTCCCGAACTACAGGTGTGAAAACAGGAAGGTCAATTTCTGAGTAGCATAACTTATGAATATGGATTGCGATTGACACACTTTTTGCACCAATGGAAATATATTTATGTCTAGAATAACATTAAATGGTGCATGTTAATGTGGAAAAGTTTTATCCCCAAAACACTTCGTTTGATTCCTCAAAACTCTCTCAGAAGGTTTCTGACCCTGTTTTCCCAAATTGGATCCCGCCGATAAAAACGATCGCGTGAGTTGATTCCTCCACTTTTTCGAGTCCAAATGCATAGAGATGGATGAAAAACAATATAATGATCCAATACAGATCACACCTCCTCGTTTTGGGAGTCTTTTTCTCCCCAAAATATTCTACTTAATGAGGTGAGGACATTTTTCCTCCACCTTCTCTTTGGTGTACCATTTAGCTTTTCCTTGAAGTTGTCCCTTCAACCCAATCTTCCAAAGGTCATGATGCCCCTATCTTGTAGTTCTGGAACTCTTCTGAAAAAATATATCTTCTTTGAAATATTCCTAAGCATTTGGTGCCAAATCCCCCATAGAAGGTAGGACTTGTTCCTCTTCCTGATCTAAAATGGAAGACTCATATAGTTTCAAATTCTCTACATTCACAACTAAGTAAATATGCATATATGGTGGTAAACTATGTTGATAGGAATTATCACCCACCTTTTCTAATATCTCAAAAGGACCATATCCGAGAGCCTTGATTTTATTACCAAGTCCTTGCAACCTCTCCTTGTTCAACTGTAAGCATACTTTGTCTCCCATATTGAATGAATTCTTTGTTATGTGTTTATCATGCTTGAACTTATACTTCTCGTGTGACTTCTGCAATTTTTCTTTTACCTATAGATGGATATGCCTGATCTTCTCTATAATTTTTTCGGCCCTCAAAACATCTCTAGTAAGATCTTCCTTCACTCCTTGCTGCCCATATGCAATATCCAAACGTGAAGGTGGAAAATATCCAGAACGAGTTTCAAATGGGGTCTTTACTCTAGAAGTGTGGACTTCTTTGTTATAATAATGTTTTATATATATCAGATTTTCATCCTAGGTCTTTGGATGCTTTTGGTCGTATCCCCTCAGAAGTTGCACCAAAGTCTTGTTGACTACTTTTTTCTACCCATTTATTTGTGGATGGAATTTTGTAGATATCCTCAACTTTGTTTCCATATTCTCCCACAATGTAGTCCAGAATGCACTGAGAAGTCTTCTATCCCTGTCTGAAATGATGTTGCTTGGTATCGCAAAGTGCACCTAGACATGTCCAAAGAACAATTTGTTGTTTCTTTCCCACTGATGGTATTTTTACAGGGAATCAAAACACACATCTTGTTGAACCTATTAACTACTACGAAAAGGTAGTCATGTCCCTTCGTGGTTTTCGGTAAATCTACCACAAATTCCTTGGAATTCTTTCCTAAGGAAGAACAGGTACATGTAAGGGATGCTATAGACCTTGTTTTCATATTACTAGGCTTTTTGGTACAACAAAGCATGCATCATCTTATGAACCTAGCTACTTACTCTTACATATATGGTCAATACACACGCCTCTGGAACTTAGCCACGGTCTTCCCCACACCAAAGTTCCTGGCAACCATGGAGGTGTGAGCCTCTCTAATCAACTCGGATCGCTCACCTTTAGGAACACATAACTTATCTTGCCTATAGAGTGACCCATCCTAAAGATGGTAATCAATGATGTTCTCGACATCGTACACATGAGTTTGACTCTGGATCTATTGATACACCTCCTTGAATTCCTCATCCTCTGAATATGCCTCTTTGTATGCATCATGGTTGAATGTCTCTATGTGCATAAGAGTCCAAAAATTTGTAATCTTTGATGTGGGTGGCCTTGAAATAATGTTTTCCAACTTGTTTGTGTTGTCCTCCTTATAATTGATCACCAAATCAAAATGTTGTAAAAAACCCCATCCACATGTAATGCCTTGTCCATTGTAGCTTACTCTGGGCCTACAAGTACTATAAAGGCTGGTATCTCTGTGTGTTATGTGGAATCTATGACTATGAACAAAAGTATATTCCCTAGATTTGATGGACTATTCTAGAACAACAGAAAGAAAAGGAGCTAATATTTTCCTTAAAGTAAATGGACAATGAGATGAAGCCTACTTGGAATTTGTCATAAGCTTCCCTCCTATATAAAATTGTATGCTCCAATCCGTTACACCAATTTTTGGTCATCTAACCTGTTACTATTAGATGGACTAAAGTACACCATGTAAGACCAATTTTACCATAGTAAAATTGCTTTCACTATGAAAAATAACTTAGTAATCCATAATTTATTAAGTTGTTTCTGGTCTAAATAGGAAACCCCATGAGGAATAATCGAATAAATCATTATTTGTCTGGTTTTCCTCAAGGGATGATTAATTAAACCAATGTTTAATTAATATTCCTAGTCATATTTAACCCAAAACAGGAAAATTAACTAGATAAATCATTACTTATCTTATTATTTTCTTGGAATAATAATTTAAAACATTATTTAAATAATATTCCTTGTTAAATTTGACTAAATAATTTATAAATAATTGAATAAATCACTATTTATTTAATTATTAATCAACCACATCCTTAAAATAATAAATAAATCATTTATTTATTTATTATTTACGAATAAAGGGATTTGAACAAATTCAAATTATTTTTCCCTCCAACAAAAATAATAAAATATTCCATAAAAGTTGGATCTAGATTTGGTTAATAATATTTTAACTATGCACCAATATCTAAACTAACTCAAAATTTTGTTATAAATAGAAGGTGTTTTCCATTCATTCACTACCTTTTGTTGCCTAAAGATCGCTCTAGATCTATATTTTTGGTTTGACTTTGATCCTCCATCATTGTCGTATTTTCGTACTTTTTTCTTGTGAGCTCCTTTTGAGTTCCATTTTTGTCTAGGTTTTCTGCACCATCAAGAGAGAGAGATCGTAGATCTGAAGCATTGAGGAAATACAATAACTCATCCCATTGAGGGGGACTGATAACATCTTTCTATGTTCCCTTCCCAAGTGTCATAATACAAAAAATTCTTTAAAAATTCTTGTCTTGTTCATTGGATGCATGGAGCAACTCCTGCTTATTAGTTGATGTTTAATGTTTTTAACTGCATAGATCTGGATTTCTGTAGCATTTTTTTATCACTAACTGCAAATCTAAGAAAATTGACAGCCATCTTTGATGTTAGGGCTGTTTGTTATGCACAATTAAAGTGAGCTTTTTTCATACGCTTGCGATTAGAATTCACACTAACACAATCCTAGCTCCAATTACTATAATTAGAACCTGCACAATCAAATAACACAAGCCAACGATCTACAACATTTATGTAGCATTTCCTTCAACTGCAACTTTAAATCTACTAACTCTTGCGTGCTCATCCTGTAATGTTCCTTTGATGCCGGTGTCGCCCCTGGTGCCAACTCAATATAAAATTCTACTTCCCTATGAGGAGGTAGCTCTGGAATATCTACTGGAAACTAATCCTGAAACTACTGCAATGGAAAAGACCTTTGGAATATTTATGCATCTTCAACATCCTTACCCTTGTCATTGGAAATATGCACTGCAAACATCACACAACCTTTTCTGAAACTGTGCTTAGCCTGCATAGTGGTGACCATCCTCATTGATGTAGGCTTCTTCTTTCCCTACAAAATTCCATTTTATCCATTATCATTCGGGCACTCAATGGCCTTGCCACAATAGTCTACTTTGGTCTTGTGAAGGTACTACCACTCCATTTCCAAAATCATGTTATATGATCCCAGTGTTAGTACATTCAAAAGTGTTGTTGTCGGAATACCATTTAACTCAAATGAAAAATCTCTTACCCAATGGTGAACTCTATTCTTTGTACCTGTAGCCAACTACACGAATCAATATTCTACATGTAATTATTTTCTCAAGCCACTATTATCCACCGGGTTAGGATTAACATAAATATAAAGCGCGGAGCAAGGAAAGTCGATTGCTGCCTGCGCGTTGCAGCCCCTGCAAACCCTAGCTGCTCACCCTACGCGCTGCAGCCTCTGCGGCTGTGCCTGCTCTGGCAAGGCCTCCTGCTTCTGCCGCTGCTTGGTTGGACTCCTTCAAGAATTTGCTTCGTTTGTGAGTGCCCCTGCGCTGCGCCTGCCCTCGCAGGGCCCTGCTGCTCCTGCTGCGACCTGCTGTACCTGTTGCCTCCTGCTATGTTGGGTCAATGTCTAGGCTGGGTTTGGTGTGAGCTCGTTTCAAGCCTGGGCGGTGCTGCTCCAATGGAGCCCCCTCCGCCTCCTAATTCTGAAGCTGAGGCCTTCCTCAACCTCGTGTTATCCCTCCCTAAAAAGAAAGCTTCTGAGGCTTCGAAGTTTGTGAAACGTTTAGATGACATTCCTGAGATTTCTCTCCCTCTGGAGGGCCCGATTCAGGTCGCCCTTTCTCTGGCTGAGCGGGCTTTGGTGGTTCAGTTCACTGGGCTCTGGCCCTCCCCCAAATCTACGGAGAACTGGGTCTCTAGAAACTGGGCGCCGCTGATTAAAGGCAGAGTCACTTCATATTTTTTGGGTAAGGGTTTCTTTCTGTTTAAATTCTCTAAAAAAGATGATAAGCAACTGATTTTCCGTAACGGTCCCTATTTCATGGGACCTCAGGGGCTGTACCTCAATAAGTGGACGCCCGACTTTGATCCAGCAGTGGACGTCCCTACAGTCGTTCCTGTGTGGGTTAGGCTGCCCAACCTGCCAGTACATTGCTGGAATGACGAGTCTCTTAAGCACATCGGGAATACCTTGGGCAAATACATTGATCGAGCAAACAGTAAGGATCAATTCGACTGTGCTAGAATCTGCGTTGAAGTCGACCTTGAGGTTGGCCTGCCTGAGACAATAAAGATTAAAGTTGGATGCTGGACACATGTGCAAAAGCTGGACTACGAACAGCTTCCATTCAAATGCCGGAAATGTCATGTCTACGGTCATTTTGCCAGAGGATGTCCTAAGAATAGCGAAGTGGAGAAAGGCAAAGAGGATGGTTGGACTCAGGTCAAAAGGACCAAAACTGCCCACAAACCCTCTAGAACTGGCAACATGAATGGTAAAGGGCCCCAGGTAGGCTCTGGGATCCAAACACCTCTCATGGAAGACCAAGGAAATAAATTTACCCAGTTAAGCTCAGCAAAAGAAGACACCCAAGAGTTAGAGATGCAGAAAAAAGGATCGCCCCAAAAAGATTCCCCCTCGGGATCAAAGAAAACCGACAGTAATGCAGACATGACAAAAGAGACACCCACAGAGGAGGTTGAGGAAGTGCAAAGCTCGGAGGCCTCAGAAGAAGAAGGGGAAATAGGTGAATCGCAAACCTCGGCTAGAAGATCAATGAGAGGCTGAAAATCTGCTCGGGAAAAAAGAGAGCAAGAGACCTACAAAGACAAACTCCAGGGAAGCCAACCTACCCTTGAGAAACTCTTGGCAAATACTCCGAAGAAGAATAGAAATCAGACCTAGAGCTCCAGAGGAGCTCAACACTCAAAAAACAAGTGATGAAGATCGTCTCCTGGAACTGTAGGGGCATGGGGAGTAGAATAAAAGAGGAAGCCTTAAGAAGTTTGATTAGATCATAATCTCCCGATCTGCTCCTTATCCAGGAGACCAAAATGGAGGACTGTGCCTTCCTCCAGATAGGTAAGAAATTATGGAAGAAAAGTGAAGGGCAAGCAGTTTCAGCGCGAGGAGCTTCAGGTGGGCTGGGCACTATTTGGGATGCTAACAAATTCATAAAGATCAAAGAACTTTACAACACCCATTGGTTGTTCTCAAAACTGCAGCACGTAGAAATAGATGTGACCTTCTCCCTCTTCAATGTGTACGCTCCTGTCAGCGTAGGGGAGAAGAAGAACTGCTGGGATTCTATCAGAGGTCTGGCAGAAGCTGAAGATTTGGCAAACATAATTATAGCTGGGGACCTAAATCTCACCTTATCATTGTCAGAAAAACGGGGAGGAAGCACTGTTAGGGACCCGGCGCGGGAATGGGTTGAGGAGCTGCTCCAAGACTGGGACATGATAGACATTAAGCCTCTGTCCAGAAAATACACTTGGTCAAACAAAAGAATCGGCCCGGGACATATCGCTGCAAGGTTAGACAGATTCCTTGTTCAAAGTTCTTTTCTTCTTCTTGGTCTAGAGATTAGAATGCAAATTATTCCTTGTAGTGTTTCCGACCATCGCCCCATTAAACTGGATCTGCTGGCTCATTTGAATCAAGGTCCCATACCTTTTAAATTCAACTCTCATTGGGTCAAGGAGCAGTCTTTCTTGCCTCTGATAAAAGAAAGCTGGAGGATCCCAGTCAAAGGCTCTGCATTCTTTGTTTGGGAGGAGAAACTTAGGAGAGTCAAAGCTGCTCTTAAAGACTGGGTCAAAACATTACCTAACCCCGTTGTGGAAAGAAATTTGTTACAACAACGTTTTGAGATGCATCACCTGGTTTCAGAAAACGAAGAGATCACTAAATAAATTCTTGACAAGGAGGCTAATCTTCAGCAAATGCTCCTTAAAGCTAGCTTGGCTGAGGAAGAATATTGGAGACTGAAATCCCGTAGTCTGTGGCTCAAGGCAGAAGATAGAAACTCATCCTTCTTTCATAAGCAAGCTCAGGCCCGCATTTGCCGCAACTCTATCTCTGAAATTAAAGTTGAGAACTCTACGTATAGAGATATCCAAAGCATAAAAAACGCTGCCTTCTCTCACTTCAAAAATCTCTATAGTGAAGAGGAGGACTTGGGTCATGATTCTATCCTTGTGAACGAGGTGCCCACCATCATTTCCGTTAGAAACAACCATCTTCTGGAAGATGAGATCACTAACAATGAAATAAAAAGTGCCCTCTTTGCAATGGAACCGGATAAGGCCCCAGGTCCTGACGGTTTTACTGCCAGATTCCTGCAGTTCTGTTGGAAGATTGTGGAGAAAGACTTATGCAGAATGATTCGGAAATCTCAAGAGTGTCAGAAGATTGGGGGAAGCACTAATTCGGCCTTTCTGGCCCTCATCCCCAAGGAGAAAGGCGCCAACACCTTCAGAAGGTTTCGCCCAATCTCCCTCTGTAACATAGGCTACAAGCTGATCACGAAGGTTATTGCTAACAGATTAAAAATCATCCTTCCAGGCATCATACCGGAGAATCAGGGAGGCTTTATTCAGGGTAGGCAGATTGTGGATAACTTTATCCTGGTCCAAGAGGCGATTCACTCCAGTGTGGTTCGCAAAGAGAAAGGAATGGTTGTCAAGTTAGATCTTGAAAACGCCTTTGATAGAGTAAGACATAGTTTTCTACTGGCTGTCCTGCGCAAATTTGGGTTTGGTCCCAAATTCATCAATTGGATTAAGGTTTGTATCAGTGAGCCTTGGATTGCCCCTCTGGTGAATGGGAGGGCCACAGACTTCTTCAAATCTTCTCGAGGTCTGAGACAAGGGTGTCCTCTTTCCCCTCTGCTCTTTGTCCTCCAAGCCTCTGTCCTCAGCTTCCTTTTGAACAAAAAACAACAGGAGCAAGATTTAATGGGCCTGAATATTGCGAGAGGAGTCAACAATATAAACCATGCCTTATTTGTGGATGATTCCCTCTTACTGGGTGTTGCCTCAGTGTCCTCTGCCAAAAGATTTAAAGAAGTGATTGACGATTACTGTCAAGACTCAGGAAGCAGTCTCAATAAAGGAAAATGAAATATCTACTACTGGAATACCCCTGCCATCACGATGCACACCATTTCCTGTTGCTTTGGCTTCGCAGCATCCTCGTCTTGGACATCCTTCAAGTATTTGGGTCTCCCAATTTTTCAAAAATGTCCTGTCAACAGAGACTAGTTACCCCTGCTGGAAAAGTTTGATTCCAAGATCCATTCCTGGGGATACAACTGGCTTAATCTGGCTGGTAAGACTGTTCTTATTAAAGCAGTTTTAAACAGCCTTCCCATCTATCAGTTTGTTGTGATGCTGGCTCCCATTGGAATTATGAAGAAAATGGAGGATCACATTAGAAAATTCTTCTGGAAAGGCGGGAAAGCTAACGAAAAGAAAATCCCCTTAATAAGCTGGAACAAAATCTTCATGCCCAAATTAGAAGGCGGATTGAACTTTAAGAACATCTGCATGCAGAACATTGCGTTGGGAGCTAAGCTGAGTTGGAGGATTATTGCCCCAAAACCGGGGTGGGCACAACTCGCCTTGTGGAAGAAGTACTTTCGTGGACAGAGGAAAAGGTGTTTGGACCAGCCCGTAGCAAACTCTGGCTTCATAATTCAAAAGCTCTATGCTAAATCCTCCTCCATAATAACCCAACATGCACACTGGATTCCCGGCAATGGAAAATTAGAATCTGGGAGGATCGTATTATGGGTTGTGATCCTCTGGTTGATGATCGATCTCTGGATCTGCTGAAGGACTGGATGCATAGAGCAGGCTACATTACTTTGTGGGATATTTCCAATTGGGAAAACGGTAAATGGCATAGTTGGATTAACATCGAGGTGCCCCAGGTCCTGTCCAAAGAGTTTGCAATCTTCCTAGCCTTTTTAAATGGCAAGGCTCCCTTGAACAACAGAAAATTGGATGCTCGAGGTTGGGGTCCGACCCCTAGATGCTATACTGTTTCTCAGGGCTACAGGCAAATCTCATCAATTCCCCACGTCCCTGCAGATCCGAAACCATGGAAAGGGGTTTGGTCCCAGTATTCGCTGCCCAAAATTTACTCCTTCTGTTGGCTCCTTTGCCATCAGAGAATTTTGACTGATGATAGATTGCAGAGAAGAGGTTATCTAGGCCCCTCGCGTTGCTCGATGTGTGGAGATAACGCAAAGTCTGCTGCGCATCTAATTCTCAATTGAAATTTTGTGACAGACCTTTGGAATGAGGCCTTAGGCCCTTGGAGTCTGGACTTCGTCCTCCCAACTAGCATTCTCGGCCTGTTTTCGAAGTGGTTGAGTTTGTACCTAGGAGGCTCTCCACATAATGTTCATATCAAAGCCGCCTGGTGCATACTCCCTAAACTGATTTGCTGGCATACCTGGTTGGAAAGGAACCAGAGGATCTTCAGAGATAAGAAAAGAGACCACAAGATTGTTTTGGTAAACATTAAAATCCAACTGAAGGAGTGTCTTGGTGATCATCTGGACGGGGCAGGCTTGAGAGATCACGACGCTGTTTGGAGCGATTCTCTTGATCTCCGCTTCATCGATATTATCAGACCTCTCCCTCCTCTCAATGCTTGGCAGATTAGACTAAACGCTTCTGATTTCTTTCCCTTTGCACAAAGCAGGCGCATATCATTCTCTTCTTCGACGGGGCAGCGAAAGGAAATCCGGGCAGCTCCGGAGCTGGTGGAATAGTTAAAAAAGCAGATGGCAACACTGTTCTTAGATATGCCTGGGGAGTGGGCTTCAATACTAGCATACAAGCTGAAGCCCTGGCCCTTCTCCAAGGCCTTAAGCAACTTAATTCCCTTGGTATCTGCGATGCAATTGTGATGGGAGATTCCCAGTCTATCATAAAAACCATTGTTGACTGTTCTTCCCCTTCTGATCTAAGATTTTCCAGACTAATCAGCAGAATAAGAACCCTGATGAAATCCTTCCAGAGCTTGAATTTCTTCCATGTCAAGAGAGACAATAATAAAGATGCTGACGTTGAAGCTAATAAAGCTGTTCACCTCCCCCTTGGAGTCATCCTCAGAGACGGAGTAGAAGGTTGGGACCCCATTCCCTAATTATCTGTCAATTATGTATTACAGCCTTTTACTGGAGCAATTTGTCTGCATTTTTAAAGTGGGGAATATAGAGGCGATTGCCAGGAAAATTGCTTGTAAGAACCTCTGGGCTAGCAAAGAAAAAGACACTCTGATCCTAGTATCGGAGATATCTGAAACTTGCTTAGCATTTTGTAACCAGCTTTGAGGCAATTTGGCCAGAATTTAATATATCTCACTAACCGTTTCTGTTAAAAAAAAAAACATAAATATAATTATATCCAGGATCAATCAAAATAGAAATAAATTGATCACAAAGCTTACCATCCATCTCAATTATAGATGCCTGTTAATCCACCTGTTTGTTTTCCACAACTGCATAAATCTAGGAAATGCTATGACCAACATCCCCAACTGTATGCGCCTCTTGAGCACTATAGATCTGGGGTCTACCACCTTGATTCCATGGACAATACCTCTTGTGATAATCTTTTCCACATATCCAACACTGCAACAGTGATCTACCATCACCTCTAGTCTGCTACTCTCTAGGCTGTGATCCATGTTCCTTCTTCGTTGTACTGAACTTCCTGTATGGAACCACATTTTCTTTCTCACCTGAATCTTTAGGCCTTCCCCGCTTTGGTGTCCACCTTACTTTAGCTTTCTCATTTCCTTTCAAGTCATGCTTAGGCTCAACTTTGCAATTTGATTGCTCATAACAATGCTTTAGCTTTTGAATGGATTCCTCTAATGATCTAGGCTCATCGAACTCAATCTGGTCTCTATATGAAACTAAAAGTCCACTGATGAATCTCTGGATATTAGCTTCTCCTCCTTGAGTTAAGGCACATATCTCAACAGCTCCAAGAACCCTTTATTATACTCTTCATATGTCATGGAACCCATCTGCAACTCGTAAAATTCCTTAACTATGGCACCATAGTACCTCTCTGGAAGGTACTTTGTCTTGAAGAATAAGTGTCTTACATTCTTCACATGCTCCCACCACATATCTACTTTCATTGTAAGACTAAAATTGGCTATCTTGGCTTTCATATTCTCTATATAACTATGCAATATGAATAATTTATTCATCCCAAGCAACCATGCCTATGCATCTTTTGAATTATTCATATCTCCATCGAAGGTAGGCAGCTTGAATTTATTGAACTCCTTAGGAAAGTACTCACACCTCCTATAGTGATGATGATGGTGATGACTACGATGATGTATCATGTAAGATAAACTAGAATGATGCCCATGTATACCATTCCTTCATTCATGTGTGTCCAATGATATGTTATCTATAATTGTGTCCCCTTTATTCAACCTGTGTCTGAACTGAGACCTACTACCATAGGATCCATTAGTATTTTCCTCATACTCTTAACTGATCCTCATCTAAACCCTGTTTCTACAACTCTGACAAGCTCTGAAGAATCACTACATTAACCTCTATTTTATTTTCCTGAGCCTTAACCAACCTGTCATTATCTGACTTACAACTTCTGATCTCTTCCCTCAAGCTCCTCAATGTATCTGTGACACCAAGAGAATACTCATCTCCTTTTTTCCCGCCTAATATGTAGGGAGAGTCACAAGAACTAGAGTCTACCATTTTTCTCATCATCCTTGATTCTCTCTTCTTGCAAGTATATCATGTCAGAATAAAAAATAGATACCAAAATAAAATCCATACCTTATTTTTTTTCAAAGGAGGATTATCTCATCTACAAGATCAGTCTACAATAGCATGTACATATATAATCATAAACATATCCAGATAATCAACATATACCAACAACATACCCTCATCCCATGCATGATGAAAATAACCTTGAAAACATTATATTTTTCCCCAAAGAGATCACAACTTGCCTCTGGTAGCACTTGTAATGACACCTCCCCTCACATCTACCCACTTTCACTGACTTACCAAGGGTAAACATGAGATGAGGGGTTGCTATGACAAGACTCAACCTCCTAGGTGACCTTAAGGAAATGGAGTCGACAAACAAACCTTATTGACTTCCCTCAAGTGCCACATGACCCTCCAGGAGTAAACCAAGCCCTTTAGGTGTCCATCCCATTATCCAACCTGAATTTTCCCTGACCTTGAGCCCCATCCACTCCCTTTCCAAGCCCTTCATGCGACTAGAAACTACTAGTCGCTCCCATAGGGATGCATCAATGATATTGTGGACTTTTTTCTCAGTGTTGTGCCAACAACTATGAAATTTAAGGCTAGATTCCAGGGCTCGAGCTAGGCCTCTACCCAAAAATCCCCATAACTTCTAGAATTCATAAATTACATAAGGAAAATTCTTGTAAACCAAAAACTCACACTAGGACTAGGCCTGACCATCCCCAACCAGGACTGACATTCTGTCAAATACTTAGAAACAATGCAACCTACATCCCATGAATACAAGATTGAGCATAAGGGACTGGAAATTCGTATGAGACTTAACAAGAAGGATCACCACCCTATCTCTTTAGTTGTTTTAACATCAATTAGGTCTTGCATCCATTATTATTTCAAATACAAGTAAAAAAATGAAATGAGCCATGAATAAAACCTGTCATATATCCATGCTTATAAACAACATATAACCACATAAATAACCATAAGATAACAACCATTAAAGCTACATAATAAAAAGTACAAAAGCAAGAGAACTTAGATTTCATTAAACATAGGCAAGAGCCAACATGATTCAGTACTTTCATGTATAATTTGACCATAGACATGGTTAAAAGAAATCTTTCTTTCAGCCAGTCACACTCATTCCATATTCCAAGCATGAATACGGGATCACATGGATAAACCAATTAAAAAAAAAACCAAGGGAATAGGTTAAACCACCTCCACCTTCACCATACCTTGATCTCACCTAAATCGACACCGAGATCACTAAAATGAACCGATCTTGGAATGCCTCTAGATCTCATCATTATCCTCGAGGAATTTTCCATATCCTTCTCTCTAGGCGTTATTGTAATCCACACTGGATCAAGAGGCCCTTACCGAGACACCACCCTCAAGCATTACTGTGTATCCCACCAAAATCAGTCATGGGATTCCTAGGCCTTTGGGAATGTTCCTAAGACCACCTCTGCCCCAGATTTCGAAACCATCCGGAAATTCCAAAGCTCAAAACCGAGAACAATCCCATCACACCATGACTAACACTGTTACCGATGAAATAGGTAACCTGACCTCAAAACGGGAACTCTAGCCCAAAAAGACTCAAAAAACATGGAAAAACACCCCAAAAACAAAAAAGGTGTATTCCAGAATGCACTTGGTTTTTTTTTTAGGTCAAATTTCAACATTTTATAAAATTATGCTAAAAACAAAATTGTTTCTTGAAAAAAGGATTGAAAAAACACCCTCAAAACAAAACCAGTTGACGCTGGAATAACCAAAAAAAAAAAAATTGTCATATTTTTGACATTTTTAAAAATAGAAATAACATTTTTAAATTTTTAAAATTCAAACATTAAAAAAAAACCTAAAATTTAAGAAAAAAATAAATTTAAAAAATAAAAACATTTTAAAGCTTAAAATTTAAAAATATATAGAAATAAAAAAATAAAAATAAAAACAAAATAAAATTTTTAATTCAAACATTAAAAAAAACCTAAAATTTAAGAAAAAAATTAAAAATTAAAAATTAAAAAAAAAATTAAAGATTAAAATTTCAAAATATATAGAAATAAAAATATTAAATTAAAAAGAAAAACAAGTTAAAAAAAGAAAGAAAGTATAAAAAATTAAATTTAAAAAAGAAAAAGAAAATATTTATTAAATTAAAAAAAAAAATTAAAAATTAAATTTTAAAAAAAAAAATTAAATTTAAAGAAATATATTAAATTTTAATAAATTTAAAACTTAAAAAAAAAAAAAAAACATTATTGAAATTAAAAGTAAAAAAAATTAAAAATTAATTAAAAATAAAAATGAAAAAAAAATACAATAAAAATATTAAATTTAAAGAAATATATATTAAAAAAACAAATAGATTTTAAAAAATATATTAAATTTAAATTATAAAAAATAATATATATATATATATATATATATATATATATATATATATATATATATATATATATATATATATATATATATATATATATATATATATATATATATATATATATATATATATATATATATATATTGAACTTACAATTAAAAATATATATATTAGATTTTATTAAATTTGAAAAAAATGTTAATATTAAAATAACAAATTAAATTAAAAAAAATATTAAATTTTAATAAATAAATGAATAAACAAATAAATTTTGAAATTAAAATTAAATTATAAATATAAAGAAAAAAAACATTGTTAAAATAAAAAGTTAAAAAACTTTAAAAATCAATTAAAATTGAAAAATTGAAAAAAATAAATTAAAAAATATATATTAAATAAAAAATAAAATAAAAACAAATTAATTTGAAAATATTAAGTTTAACTTTAAAAAAATCTAATTTTAAATACACAATTTTAATTGAAATAAAAAAAAATATATATAAAATTTTTATGTAATTAAAAAAATAATAATAAAAAATTAAAAAATTAAAAAAAAATATTAAATTCAAATAAATAAATAAATAAAAATACAAAATTTAAAGAAAAAACTAAACATAAAATTTAATAGTAAAAAAAAAAATGAAAAAATTAAGTAAAAAAAATCAATTAAATAAAAAAAAAATACAAAATTTAATAAAAATTATTAACAAAATTTAGAAAAATAAAATAAAAACAAAAATATGAATAAAATTTAAAAAAAACAAAACAAATTAAAACAAATTAAATTTCAAATATAAAAATTAAATTTAAAAAAAAAAAAATTTAAATTTTTTGAATTAAAAAATAACAAATTTTAAAAAAAATCAAATTAAAAAAATAAAAAATAAAAAAGAATTTTTTGATTGTGGTGGCGCTGCCAATCAGTCTCCCACCCAGGTGACAGTGGAGGCCGGCCGCTAGGCGGGAGGCTGATTTTGAGAATCGCCCTCCCGCGGAAAGACGCCGATTCCGAGAATCGGCCTCTCGCGGCGGGAGGTCGATTTTGAGAATCGCCCTCCCACGCGGCGGGAGGGCGATTCCCGGAATCGGCCTCCCACAAGAGGAGGGCAATTCTCAAAATCGGCCTCAAGACGATTCCCGGAATCGGCCTCCCACCGCGGGAGGGCGATTCTCGGAATCGGCCTCAAGGCGATTCCCGGAATCGGCCTCCCGCGGCGGGAGGGCGATTCCCGGAATCGGCCTCCAGCCGCGGAAGGGCGATTCCCAGAATCGGCCTCCCGCCCAGGTGGCGGCGCCACCACGGTCAGAAAATTCTTTTATTTTTTTATTTTTTTTATTTTTTAATATTTATTTATTTTTATTTTTTTTTAATTTATTTTTTTTTATTTATTTTTTTTTATTTTTTTTTTTATTTTTTTTTTTTTAATTCTAAAAATTTAATTTTTTTTTTTTAATTTTGTTTTTAAATTTAATATTTTAGATTAATTATTTTTTAAAATTTAAAATTTAAAAATTAAATTTATTAAATTTTAATTTAATTTAATTTTTTTTTTTAATCTTTTAGTTTATTTGGTTTTTCATTTTTAAAATTTATAAATTGTTTCATTTTTAAAAAAATAGCAAATTTATGGATATTTGTTTTTTAATTATTTGCACGTGGTTTTTTTCATTTTTTTTGTTTTTTAATGATAGTTTTGTTTTAATATAATTCTTTTATTATAATTGAAAAATTTTGTTTTTTTCTTTTAATTTGTTTTTTTTTGTTAGTTTTAAAATTGTATTTTTGTTTTCTTATTATTATTATTTTTTTAATTTAAATTTTAAATTTAATTTTTTCTTTTTTGTATTTTAATTTTTTAATCTAAATTTTAATTTTGTAATTTAATTTTTTTTTAATTTTCTATTTTAATTCCCTTTTTTTTTAATTATATGGATTTTTTTAATAACTTAGAAAAACAATGTTTTTTTTTTTTTTTTTTTTTTTGGGGGGGGGGGTTAATTTTTGTTTTTTTAATCTTTAAATGATGTGTTTTTTTTTTCAAATTTTGTCATTTCTTTTGATATAATTTTCGATTTTTCTTTTCTTTTATTTATTTATTTTTGTTTAAATTTTTTTATTTTTACGAGTTAATTTTGTTTTTTTTTTACATTTTTATTGGTTTTTTATATTGTTTTTATATATATTTTTTTATCTAAGTACACTTTCACCTAAAAAAAGGTTGATGCTGCATCAATACGTTTCAAAATTAGCATGAAAATCACCGCTCTAAAAAAATAAAATTGATGCTGCATCAATACGTTTCAAAATTAGCATGAAAATCACTAACATTTTAAAACAAATATTCATACTTCATAAATAAAAATATTAGAGTGTCAAAAATGTGCTAAAAAAAAAAAAGAGGTGATTCTGCATCACCACTTTTCAAAATCGGGTGCTTCTTATGCTACCAAAAAAAAGTAGGTAACAGTGTGGTTACCTATTTCATCGATAACATTGTTGACTATCTAGAAGAAGGAAAGACAAGGTTGAAAACCACTATCAAAACCCAGAAAATCATGCCACCGACAACAAAAGAACCAAATACCAACGTTCACTTACCATGCATGTCAAAACCAACTAGGAAATCATACATGCAATCTATTTCTTGCAAGTATTCTTGCTGAAGTTTCTTGATCCTACTCTTCCTTGCTTGATCTTTGCTTTCCTTTCCTTTCATTTTCCTTCCTTTACTTTATTTTCCTTTCCTTTTCTTGCTTGATCTCCTTCTCCTCTTGGTGATCTTCTCCTCTCCGAGTGTAATTCTAAAAACGAACTTAAAAATATACCAACTAATGTTGTGAGGTATTTGTATTGATTAGGACTCGATTTTCTTCATTTTTCCACTATTTTCCTTCAGTTTCCTCCTCACCTGAAACCTGTGATCTTTCCCTTTAATTTTATCCTAATTTCCTTTATTTTCATAAATAAATGTGCCAAAAATATTTGTTTTCCTTTCTAATTACTTTGCCATTGCCTTTGCCAATTTCCCCTTAGCCATAAACACATGTGATGCCCACTAGGATATTTTTTCCCAACATTCAGCTTGGAATATGTGTCCCTTAACCATGGTATTATTTTTGTCTTTATTAACTTTTATTAAATGAAATTTTATCCTGGGTTTTTTACACTCGCATATACACATAAGACACAAAATATGCTATAGGAAACCCTTTTGAGAGAAAACCCCGCTGGAAGGTGAGGTCGCTTCACTCTCTTTCTATGTCTAGAAAATAAGGTCGTAGGTACAAAGAAGTAATGTTTATGGCCTATGGGTTCCTACAATGCATAAATATTCTTTATGTACTCCACCTCTTATCTCTCTTGGCTATCTTTTCTCAATTGTGGAACAAAATTCTCTCAAAATAAATGGAATGACTCTTCCTCCTAGTGGCCCGGTTATAACACATCCCGATAGCCTATTAGTGGTTACTTTTGACTAAATCAACTCTTAACTAGAGTTACAATATATACTCTTATAGAGTATTTTACATCATAATCACATGGCTAGCCCCTTTTCCATGAATAATGGGGGCTGATGTGACATCCTCCCAAACTATAGGTGTGAAAATAAGAAGGTCAACTTCTGCGTGGGATAACTTTTGCATACAGACTCCGATTGATGCACTTCTTGCGTCATTAGAAAGATATATGTGTGAAGGATAACATGAAATGGTGCATAATAGAGGGCCAATTTAAACCCCAAAAAATTTCATTTAATGCCTCAAAACACTCCCGGGAGGTTTGAAACCTCGTTTTTCCAAATTGGGTCTCGCTAGTAAAAAAAGGCCCCATAAATTGATTCCTCCACTTTTTCCACTCCAAATGCATTGAGATGGATGAAAAAAAAATATTTGTATAATATGGATCACTTCCTCTGAAGAATACCTACGTACATATCTCAAATCACAAACTACCAAATTCTTTCTCAAACTGAATCACTATGTTAGTCACTAAATATTGTATCACAACAGATACAACAATACTAACTTAATGAAAAACCCAATCATAATGCATAATAATCATTAATAAATGTACCAAGCCTCATTCAATCCAATCAACACTGTCACATAAATCATTAAGATAGATACATCATCGATAGACAAGAACAATTAGAACAAAACTCCACAAATGGCATCATCAAGCCATATCGCAAAACCTTAGAATGTATACGCGACCTCCATGGAGCATATCAGTGTATGTACATGACTATCATGCATAACACTAGCGTACAGATATCGACACACATAATAAATTCGTAGAATTTATACACGACTATACAGAACTAGACTCATGTATGTATACGACTATCCAGAGATAAACCCACGTACAAATCTGAAAACTTTTCATTGCAAAACACAACTTCACTTTCCGCAACCTTCACTATCAAAACTACAACCTTTTGAATAATTTATTTCATTGAAGAAATCACAATAATCATATATTCATCATTATTATTTATTTTGACATTTGCAACAAGTAAGTCAATCAACCATGTATGTCAACAAACTTTCATATCTTTCAGATATGAGTCTTCTCCATGTTATACAATTCATCACTTGCACACTTAACACCTTGATCTTTAATCTCCTTATATAGTATTTTCCTTAACTAATACCTTAGGTAAATCCCTTGGTAATTTCGTTGTTATTCTTTGGCGGGATCTAATAACCGTTGTCACTCCCATTATTATGGCCCAATACCATGGTAAAGACCCTTGGTATCCAGATTACCATGGTGCAAATTATGCATGTGACTTTCCTTCACAATAGCTCTGTATGTACGTGATATTGCTTCTCAGGACCCACAAATACTTTCTCAAACTTCACCTTTACTATCCATTTGTCTCTGAACTAAAATTCCTTTGTCCATATCACTGGTAGCATCTGTATCACTCTGCATAAGCATATTTTTATCACAATGTTGTCATATTTATCAAGTAGGTTTCCATCAAGGACAACACTTTAGCCATAATCCCAACAATATCCCCCTTTGGACTTGATGGAAACCACTTTGGTGTTTGGTAATCACCTATAAATACCTGCAAACACGCCTACAAATACCATGTCTTCTCCCTAAGCATTATTCTCCAAACACCAAGCTTCTCTACCCCTTTGACATCAAGGGAAAAGGGATGGCCAATTCTAAATAAAGGCTTCTCTCCCCCTTTGTAGAGAGGATAATTGTAGGTATGATCTGTTGAATATTAAAATTTCATATTGACCATACTCCCTGTGAGCATATGCTAAACCTTCTGAAGATATTCAATAACATAAAATACTTTATGACTCAACCAAAAATTACCTGTCCTATCACTAATGAATCATTATTACATTAGATAACCAATATATTCGGTTTAATTTTTTTACCCAACATTACATTAATTCCCAAAAATAATGAAATGACATACATATCCCATACATTACTAAATTTTATAATTATTACAACATGGGTCTTTTCATGACTATTACATCAAGATACAAATATGACATCTATAACCAAAACTATGACCTCAACAATGAGGTAGTAATATCAAGATAGTCATCAGCAACCACCATATACCATATAGGAACCTACAACATGAACATCTGATCGTAGCAACATAGAATCAATATGAACATCCTCATCATCAAGAAGTTATGTAAGATAAGGCAATGTAGCATCAATATTTCCAGCATTATTAGCTTATGACCAAATATGTAATGCTTCCAAGCAATACCAACCAATTGTAGTAGAAGCATAAGATTGTTTTGTAGAGATATTTCATCAACCCATCCCCTTGACCTCACATCATCAAGGTTAACATTCTATTTCATTTTTTAGGAAGAGCCATAATCCTCAAGTACTAAATACATATCAATTTCATGTATCACAAAACCATAGGAAGCATATAAATATTCTTTCCACGCACCAATAACATATGTGAAAACCAATAATACCTTCATCATCATAAGAAATAAGACTAATCGACATCATCATCAAACAACATCTTCAATGAACATAACATATGTATCTTTCTTATCAGTGCTTGACAACAACAACTTTTCAAATGTAGCTTAAGCAACATATAAGCATCATTTGTTGAACATTGGAGAAACCAACCCTCCCCATGTGTTTCACGACATGGACTAATCACCTCTTGTGGATCCTTATCTCTAGTGATGTGATTGTTGACTAACACCTTCTAGTTTTGGTTTAACGACAATCGTGATTCCCAGAAAGTGGTATCAGAGCGTAGGTCATGAGTTCGATACATGCACGGCTCGTGTTGGGGAGGATATCATTGGACATTCGATAAACCAACCCTCCTTTTATGTTTCACGACATAAACTAGCTACCTCTCATGGATCCTTATCTTTGGTAATGAGATTGTTGACTAACACCTATGGGTTTTGGTCTAACGACAATTGTGATTCCCAAAATCATCCACAACTTCACGACATGCAACCCATGCATCATTGATGGCATAATGACAACAACATATAAATTTCAACAAACCATGAGTGAATCATAAACTCATCATCATCTACCATAACATATGCATCGTCTTCATCAAGCGTATCAAGTAGGATTAACTACTTCACTAAGTGAAACTCAAGCAATATATAGGCATAATCCATGACTTCATCATCACTAAGGATAGAATGACAACATCATATGTATCTTCACCAATAAAAACAACAATAAATAAACATCACCAATGATATGTACTCATCATAAACCACACGCAACAAGAAATGCTTAGGAAACCATAATGCCATGAATGCATAATTACAAGCATATAAAATGCTCCCCTCAACTCGTGTCAACTCTTCATTGTCAAATATGATCATATCCATCTCATCAATCAACAAATGCATCAAATAACCACAACATAAATTTTGCAATATCTCATAAACCATCATGAACCAACCATCATTCTTAACCAGCATAAGGACATTCTTAACATTCTACAAAAAGTCAATATCAGAACCAAAAAGCCAATAATAACTGATTGAATCATATCAGGATCTCCCCTGAGTTTGTCCCACTGTTTCTTCATGTCAGAGAAACATACACGGTTGTCTAGATAAAAACTCACATATACACACGGTTATCCTTCATGTGATCCACGTACAAAAAGTAAATTGTTGATTTTTCATAACTACAACTCCACCTGAACATGACATGTATGTTCTTTTTCATTGTAACTTCATCAAATGTAGTGTCAGCAATATAAACATTATCAAAATATCAAAACAAAATAGGGAATTATCATCTACATATGTATAGCTCCCCCTAATATCATACACCAATGATCCTGTGGGTATAATAATAATAACTTATTCTCCATGAGGTTATGTACCTCAAATTCACTTTTGTAGTCATTTTTAGAAGTATTCTTTAATAGAAATGGATTGCAATAGGGGAAATATTCCCTACTTCTCTAACTGATGTTCCTTCTTCATCCAAATCTTCTTGCAATTTCTAATCATGTGCTGAAACTTATCCCATATTCTACTTCCATTACAACTGCTTGACCCACGATCAATAGCCTTATGCCAAAATGAGTTACAAGAAAAAAAATATTTGCAAAACCATCCTTTATTCCTAGGGGTTGGTATTGACTTTGAACTGGGAGATTTCCTTTCAGATATGTAACTTGATTCAGTTTTCCTTTGAACAACATTATACAAGTTTTTGTCATCACATTGTGTATCTAAAGGCATTTGATTATATCCAATGTATGCCTTTATTAGAGGAGAGCTTTGTTCATTAATAATTTTCTCTAGTGATTCAAATGCCTTTACCCTTATGTTGATTTTCTCATAATCTTCCCTTAGAGTTACAATTTCATATTCTAATTTTTCACAACATTTTTCCTTTTCTTGAATTTTCCTTACTAATACTTACATTATTCTATTGGTTTCTTCCGATTTCATTATTAGCATATTTATTTCCTTGACCATACTAATTTTTTCTATTTCCAATTCTTTGTTTGCATTTCTGAGTCTACCAATTTCATTTAATGTTTCTAATAAATCATCTTCTTTACAACTATCTCATTCACTAATTGATTTATCTTAAAGAGCAATAAGTAACAGATAATCCTAATCTCATTCACTATCACTTTCTTTTAGAGTATATTTAAATACATCATCATATTTATCTACATATTTGTCTTTGAATGCCATAAAGAACATATAATCTTGCTCTGATTCATCATCCTCATTATTGGAAGAATATTCCCTATCTTCATGAGTATAAAAACTTTTCTTGCTATCATAGTTTCTTTTAACATTCCTCTTTGGAACATTCTTCTCTTTCTCATGATTTTCTTTATAAGGAAATTTAGCAACATAGTGAGCTAATCTTCCACAAACAAAACATTTAAAAGGAATCTTACCTTTGAGAATGCCAGTTCCTACTTGGAGTTTCTTCACAAAATTTGCTTCTTCTTTGTCTAAAATGTAAATGTTTCCTTATGCTATTCCTTTTATTTCCATTTATATATGGCTTTAAAGGCTTCTTCTCTCATATCTGATGGACCCACTTTTATCATCTTAAAATTTATTAGAATCCCATGGAGTTGTTCAATAGTAAGACTCTTCAAATCTTGCATTTCTTCAATGGTGAAGAATTTGGAATTAGACTTTGGATTTAGTGATCTCAAAATATTTTCAACAACAGTAGCATCCTTTATTTCATCACTAAGATTTTTCATTGAATTGACAATATCCTCTACTTTAAGGAATAAGCTTGCAATGCTTTCATCGTCATGCATTTTAAGGGTCTCATACTGAATTCTAAACATTTTAAATTTAACACATTTTACCTTGGTGTCACCTTCATAACTTTGGATAAGCTTATCCCACATTGCCTTTGTGTTGTTCAGCTGCATGACTTTTACGAACTCAGATTCAACAAAACTTCCCAAGATGTTGTTTACAACCTTTGAATTGGTTTCCATTAGGGGAATTTTGAGGTCTATAATAGGCCTCCTAAGGAAATAACAAAATAATAGCTAAACCAATAAAATAATAATTATGAATTTAAAATTCACTTTTTGCACCACAATCCATGTAACCATGGTTAAATCAATTGAAAAGTTGTACCAAAATAAAATTAATAAAAAATTTGCATTGATGTGATTATAAATAAAAATGATTTTTTCAAGTAAAAGCCATTATCATTGAACAACTAATGCATTTTTCCTTTGTACTTAAATAACTTAAAATAAATTATAAATATAAATTCATAAATTCTTAGTTGTATAACATAAAAAAATTAAAATTTATATTATTTATATTATACAATTAAATTATATAATAACATGTAATTAATATACTATATAAAAATCAAATAATATAATATAATAAATGTAATATATTATTTTACGTATTAATTTTATATTACATATTGATTTGATTTGATTTATAAGATAAGAAGAAATAATATATAATATAAAAAAGAATATGATATATATTTTATTACATTAGATTATGTTTCATAATATTATATATAATAATATAAAGATAATGAAATGAATTGAATTGTATTTTTAAAAAAGTATTGAAATAGATTTAATTTATATTTATGAGTAGTTATTTATCTATATATGTATATATATTAACTTATAATTAATTCGAAATTGTTATATTAAATAAATTGAAATGAATATATAATCTAAAAATAAATATATGAAAATATACAAACATAATATTTATTGAAAAATGTGTAACAACATGAAGATTGTATAGGATATGCATCATTTCTTTCAAAAAATATGAAATGACAATAATAATATTATATTCAAAAAATGTGAAATGAATGTTGGACACCTAATCTGCTAAGCGTTAAGGAGTGGGAAATGGACGGCCAAAGCGAGTCCAAGAGATCTTGGAATGTGGAATCCAAGGGTCACCTAATGCACTATAAATATATATCATTGGGATTAATAAATCAACTTATGCGTATCTTTCCCTATGTTGTATATTCCTGCCTATTATATGACTGAGTTTAACATGGTATCAGAACTAGACTATCTTGGCCTACTCTAATTTGAACTACTTGTGTTGCGGCCTTTATTTGTCTATTTTATCTCCCAATTTCATTATCAAGCCTCTGATGCAAAAATGATACTCCCTTAGAGCCATCTAGGCTATTCTCCACGCTGACATCTTTGTATTAGAACCATGTTTGACATGCTTCCAATGCTCTAAATTTAATGAATAGTCAATCAACTAAATTTTCGCTATGTTTTCTGTACCCTGCATTACTCCATTGAAAGCGCTGGTGTCTGAGCATAAAAATTTGGCAAAGAGTATGGTGTTTTGAGTGTTTTACTTGCTCCCTTTTCCACGTTCGCTCTCTCAACACAATGATTTATCTGCGCATTCCTCTCCCATTTCACATTCCTCTCCCACTATGGCCTCTCCACTTCATTACACAATCATTTATCCACATTTCTCACTAGGTTTAGTTATTTCCTGGTCTTCTAGTTGTGTTTTGGCCACAATCAGTGAATAAACTGTCCACAGGTCCTTCACCTCCCACGACACTCATACACTGTGGTCCGACCTACCAGATTTTATTATTCGCAAAGATGATGAAGTGTGAAGTGTCATGAACTTTACTTTGTGATGTAGAGCCTTGAAATATCCATTTTGTTTACGTTCCAATAGATCTTGTTACGTATTTCATATTCAAAGTGTAATGGGTTTTCTGTAGGGATCCCTAATCGACCCTATCACAGTCTCTCTGGGGTCGGGGGTACCAATTGAGGAGGCTGGGAAAGGAACCTATAGGGAAAACGTAGAAGGCAAAGGTGTTGATGAGAATAGAAAGGGGGGAGAGTTGTAACACCTTCCAGAGATTCTACTGTGTAGTAAGTTTGGCCTGAAGATAACCTTGCTAAAGGGGCCCTTGCACCACCATGATTGTTTGAATAGTCCATTTCGATCACTTCTTGCAGTGCTCAAATGGAATACAATAACCAGTGAGAAAATAACTACTAGACTACACAAATTTTTCCTCTTAACACTCTCTATGATCGGAAAGGTTGAAGTTTTCTAAGTTTTTCAAATTTTCCAGCCTGATATTGTAGCAGTGAAGGAGAAATGTGGTTGTGGCTAGTAGTAGTGGGTGCTGATATTCATTTGCAGGTGAGACTCGACATTGAATCCCACTGAAAAGTAGTAGAGTCTCGTGTTCACCTGTACAAATAATATCCAATGTAGGATGAAGTGCCAAATAGTAAAATCCAATTAGATGTCCATGGTAAGAGCGAATAGACTTATTATACTCAAGGACCCATCATCTGACCTGCTTATCATAATCGACAGAGAACAAATATGGATGTCGAGAACTTACAACCAAACCTTGTATCTGCTTAGTATGCCCTATTAATGTAAGCTTGAGTTTTCCTATGGCTACTTCAAATTTTGCGCTCCTCTGTGTCCTTCCAGTTTGTGCAAGATCTGATTTAAAAATTCCTATCATTTTTCTCAAGTTGTGTATATCATTAGAGGTGTGTATATCATTTGATGCTGGAACATGTGTTTTAAATCATGTTTCCAATGCAACGTTGAGGAATTTGAAAGAAACGTGTTGATTTGGTCTCCCTTCAATGAGGAAGGTTACATCATATTTCCTTATTCCTATTACATTGCCATTATTCTACATTTTTCGCGTGAATTTTCTAGCTTTAGATGCATAAAGTCTGTGGAGCGCCAGCAACACCATTGGGGAGTGTTCAAACCCTATTGTCGATTTCAGAATATTGACTTGAAAACATAAGAATATGCATTCCTTGGTGTGTTGAGAGTTTAGAGGGCCGAAAGAACTCAAAGGTGCGCTGGTGATGGGAAGAGACAAGGTTTGATACAAAACTACTCAAGCTCATTTTTTATGCAATGAATATGCACTACTTTCCATTTAACAAATGTTACTTGTATCTTTATTTGATCAATATCAAGTGTGCAACATGTTTAAGAATTTCTTTAAGTTCTAAAGGGATACTTTTGTTGAACACTTAGTTTTCTACATTCCATCTTTGGTTATCCATTTGTGATGAAGGAATTGACTCACAGTTGAAAGGATTTCTTTATTCTTGGGAGCATTAATAGTGATATTCACCTTACCTTTTCAATGCAAATGAATAGAATTAATACAGTATTAAATTTAATTAATACTATGATACTATGTTATGCTAATGATATAGTCAAAATTAGAAAAAACCATTCTTGTTAATATCCAAAATTGTCTACAAAATGCACAAGAAAAGATCAAGTTTCTGAACTTGTTTTTGTTTATAACACTGAGACAAACTCCCATGAGCAACAAGCTATTGGTTAAATCACTAAGCCCAGTACAAGAGCGTATGTGTATGCAGATGAAGAAGCTCACGCTTCACCTCCCAAACCCATCATCAGACCTTGGGAAAATATTTTCCATAACAAGCACAAAGCTGGTCTTGGATATGACAAGGAGGTGTCCTTTCATATTTCGGACTACTCCAAGCCCATAAAATTTTAGAGTGCTAGGTTTATTTATGATAGCTCACCTTAAACTGTTCCAGATTCTACTCCTCTTCCATAATAGATTTCGAAATGCCAACACTATGACTAAGTTGGCCATATGAAAGATCATTGTTTTGATCTTCACCCATGCAAGCACTATGGTGAGAAAACTCATTCTTCACATAGATGCTTCAGAAACAAGCCTCCTACAAGAACAAAAAATCATCTTGGATGGATCGCTTCTTGGCAATGGGATTCAACAACCAAGAAGGTGTTCCAGTCATATGTCAGAACTTGTTCTAGAGTATTGAACAGTCTTGTAGTTGAGTTTTCGCCATCATCTCACCTTATATCTGACAGGGGGGGAAATGATGGTCATCTACAAGCTTCAAAGCCACATCAAGCGAGCCTGAGCCACAACCTACCATTCTAGATTCAGATTTGTAGCTAGAGACACAACAATTCAAGCAAGCCTGAGCCATAACCTGCCATTCCAAATTCAGATTTGTAGCCAGAGACATAAATGCCCATGACCATGCCTTTGGTTGGTGGTAAACCTTAAACCATCTATGTGAGGTTGATATTCTTCCTCTTCAAAGAATTAAGGACACATTCTCTAGCATAAGACTTCAGCTTCTTTGAAGTTTTGGTAGAGTTACAGGAAATGCATCAAGCATTCCAGAGTTGGTGGTCATCCTTAAACAATCGTAGGTTGTAGATCTCCCTTCTTACAGGTTGAAGGTCTCTCTCTTCAAAATATGAGGAGCACTTTTTCTAGCAGAAGATCTCAGCTTCTTGCTAGATTTGGAAGAGTTCCGGGAACTACACTAAGCATTCCAGTGTTGGTGGTTATCCTTAAACCACCTCTTTATGGCACCATTTCAAAGAGCTCATTCAACCTAGTGTTGCCATGCATATTTTTCCATTTTTTATTACAAATATCTTCTTCGACTTGTTATCACTCTGAAATTTCCAAAGGTTGTTCAAAGCGTTAAAAAGAAATATTAGAGGTAACTTCAAACCACTTTTGGAGCTTAAGATCTAGCCTTCCTAAAATCAGAGAGGGCTCTCTCTATATGATTTAACTTTGTTGATTTAATATATTTTAGGCTAGTTATGTATGCTTAATTTGGATTGGTTTTGATTTTTTGGTGGAATTAATGATTTAGATGAATAGGTGCTTTTTCATATTCCATTGAGATATGGAGTCAATATGCTTTGAAAACATAACAAAATAAAATTATAAATAAAGTGTTACAGGGCAAGATAGGTGCGCAATATCAGATCTCAAGGCTGAATGGTGAAGTGATTTTTAAATTGGGATCAAGGAGAAATTAAGAATTCCTTAAACCAGATAATGAATAAGGATGAAGAAGTCAATCGAGATCAAAGGGAAATTAAGAATTCTCTAAACCGGATATCAGAAAACTAAAAATAGAAATGTATAATAGTTCAAATCGTAGTGTAAATTTAAGCAAATTCTACAGTAAAACTCCTGTTATCACATTCAAATTTAGAAAACATATACGTTTATGGAATACTTAGAAAGAGAACATGAAAAATTGAAATTTATACTTCACTGAGATATCTCAACACATGAATCCTGTAAAGAAGTTTCTTTATAAATTGTTCTGTCTGTCAACTGGAAGTTGGTACAATAACCCTCAGGCAATAGATCAGCCAGCTACGGAAATATTCAGAAAATCTACCCTTGATACTTCGAATGATGAAGTATTTATACAAAACATTACAAAAAATATCATGTTAACTGACTAGAATTTATTCTAGGAAAATAAAATATCTTTATGCAAAAAGATACTAACACCTGCTAACTAACTAATATCTGGCCCTGATTCTTTGCTTGCTTTTATCCGTATATTCTTTTAATTTTTATAGTAATTCACACTAATTATGTCGTGTTTCGTCATCTGGGATTTTGACTTTCATTATCCTGTGGTAAATCTCATCTGCGGCCTCTGAATATCTAGCAAATGTAAACTTATTTATAACCATGTGATTTACCTCATGTTGGATTTAAAAGAAGTTTTCTAAAGTTTGAAGTTGTTTCACTTGGTCTGAAACCTCTGGACATATCTTCCATTGCTTTGATTAATTTTCTGGCCTCATCAATGGGATGGGATGTTGGTATTGTTGATGCTGGTGTAGATACTGTCAGAATAAAAGCCTTCTTTTCTAGACCTTTTCAAATTCTTATCATATGAGTATGGAGTAAGCAGGATGGAGAAAGTATCAAACTACTTCTCCATCTCCTGGTTCCATTAATCACATGCACAACAAAATAAAACAACTGCAATGAAAACAAAGGTTTGCAGGGAGGCGAGGGGGCTTTCAGTCTTTTTCGCAAGTTTGAAAAATTAGGGAAGGTTTTATATTTTTGGAATCATGGTTAATCACATGCTCGTAGGGTGGTTTGTGGTTTTATGATTGAGGGGTGCGATAAAACATGGTAATGAAGCGTGACAGGGGAGTGGGGGAGAAAACAACCTATTTCGCACCCCCCCCCTCTTGGTTTTAAACTTTGAACGTCGGGGAGTGCGAAAGGGATCGAGAGACGTCCAATATTCCCGACGATGATCGGACGGTTGGAGGAGTTGGGAGTTTTTAATTGAGGTGGGGTCAGGAAAAGGTTTAAGCGGAAGGTTTAAAATGAAAGTGGAGTTGGGTAAAAGATTAAAGTGGAGGGGTAAAATAAAAGGGGGGTTATGAAATATGTTTAAGGCAGGGAGGTCGAATGAAAGTGGGGTCTACTTAATCTTTTTGCATGTTAAACTATTGAAAATTGGGTCTTCATGTTTTTATGAAAAAATAATGTTTAGTCAAGGGGAAGGGGTTATCAAAGGGGAAAAATGGATTTAGAAAGGGGAAATGGCTTCCACGAGAGGAAAAATGGATTTAGTAAGGGGAAATTGTTTCCAAGAGAAGAAAAGGGTTAGGATAAGGGGACGGTGTTAGAAATTTTTTTTGATAATGGATAAGCATAATGATTCTTATGTAACTTTTGAAAAGTATTCTACCTACGCTTTTATTCATGATAACATTTTTTATTTTCTTTATTGGGTGCATTTGAGCTTGCTGACCCTTTTATTTTCTTTTGATAAGAAAACTAAATTATTTCTATCCTTATATCTTTCAATGGCTTAGATTAAAATTATGAGCTCATTTTTATTCTCTACCTAACTACTGATATGCCAAGATTAAATGTTTTGGTCAGATCTTTATTCACTAACTATCATAACATAAAATTTAAAGGCATGTATGATCAATATTAGATTGCATGATCATCATGAATTTGGTGGCATTTTGGACAAGCTGCACACCATTTATTTGCAAAAGTAAAGTAAACTAAGAGTAGTGGCATTTGAATGTGCAACACTTTTAGAATTTATTTTTGCTTCTTTTTATGGGGTTTAAATTTTATATCTTTTTTTATCTTTCTTTCTTTTGGTCCTTTGATTATTCTTTTAGGACATACCCTATTTTCATTTTTTAATATGGAAAAAATTTACAGAAATTCAAAGGTATGTACAATATTACAAGACTTAACATAGCCAATTCAAAATTATGATTCCTATTATTATAGGACCCTAACAGTGGCTCCACTTGGGGATGGCATCTCCTTGTGAGATGTCAAGATCTTTTTTATCAGTGGCATTTGAACTTTGACTTTCCTTCACTTGGAACTGCTTTTTGTGATATCCTTTGTTCAAACATATGATGTTATATCTTTTAAACCTTAATATTTCCATTTTAGGCTTTAAATTTACAAGATAATCATCCACTCCAATCTAAAACATTGTTATGGTATATTAAGGTGAGAAATAATGCTTCAGCATTCAACCATTGACTGGTCCACCAGGTAGGTATGTTCCATTTAATTCTTTCAAGAAAAAGGGATTGTTGCCTCTGTAACCATAAATAATGTATGGGCCCTTCCAGAGAAAGTAAAATTTCCCATTTTTTCCTCTGTCTTCCCTTCTGGAATCCCATTTGAGTATTGGAACAACTATGAAGAAATCATCTGCTTTAGTTTTCTTATCAAATATCTTCTAGATTTTGTTTTGAATTACTTGGGATTTTATATAAACTTCTTCCCTGGTTTGCTGTAAATGAATTGTTTGGTTTATCCTCCTTTGGATGTCATTTGGTTCTACTTGCATCTCTTGAATCATTTTCATTACTGGCACTCCTAATAAATATGGAAAAACAACATCCATCCTGTAGAACAATTGATAAGGAGAGGTACCAATAGATTTCTTAGTAGTTAGTATGCCCGCCCATAGGGCATTCACCAACCTTTTATTCCAGGTTTTCTTGTTATCTTCTAATAATTTCTGATGATGTTGACTAGGCTTTTGTTTGAAGATTCTACTAGTCCGTTACCTTGAGGGTAATAGGCAGTGGAATGGCCTAGGGTAATATGATATCAATTAAAAAAATATATCATTTCCTTGGATTTGAAGGCAATAGCATTATCAGTGATGAGATTTTATGGGCATCCAAATCTAGAAAGGATGTTTTCTCAAGAAATGAAATAATGACATATTTTGTGGCTTGTCTGGAAGGGATGGCTTCTATCCACTTGGTAAAGTAATCAGTGGCTGTCAATGTCCATTTATGTTGGGCAGAGGAGGGTGGGTTAATTTCACTAATGAAGTCTAAACCCCATTGTTGAAATGGAATTTCTACCGAGATAGGTTTGAGGTGTTGTGGTAACAGTTTCTTCTTCCCTTCAAATATTTGACATTTGTGGCAGGATTTCACATACTTTTGGACATCTGCAAAAAGGGTGGGCTAGTAAAAACCTGCCCTCAAAATTTTGTTAGAAGTTGTTTCCAATACAAGTGTCCTCCATAATATCGTGCATGAAATTTGTGCATGACTTTGTCAGCTTCATCTTTTAATAAAAAATTTAACAGGATGCCACCATGATCTTTCCAAAATAAAACTTTATCTAAGATACAATATCTCGTTTCTTTCATTTTTAAGAATCTACTTTTGGTTCTAGATAAACCAGGAGGAGCTTGTAATTTTAGTAGAACAAATGTAAGGTCTGCATACCAGGGTGAATCTATGAAATTTTCACTGATTTGTGGAGTCGCCATCTCTTCTTGATCATCTATGGCAGCAATGAAATTTATGTCTAAGGCTCAAAAATTCGATTCAACCATGATTTTGGCCAAACCTTGGCCTTTAATTAATTTTGTAGGCTTGATCTCAATTTCATATTCTATTATTGTGGCAATCCATTTGCCTCTTTTTCCATCACGCCCATTCTGAGTTTGAATATCCTTTACAACTGAGTTTGGAACATATGCTATTATGTAAGAATATAGAATGTATACTCTGAAATCTCTTATAACTTTCACTAAAGCAAGAACTTGTTTTTCCATGATATTATACTTTAGTGTTGCATCTCTCAAATTTTTACTGAAAAAAGCAACGGGTTGTTCATAACCCTCATTGTTCTTTTGCAACAAGACTACTGCAATGGTGTGTTCTGAAGCAAATGAAAAATTATGAAATCTATGTTAAAGTTAGGACTTATGAGGACAGGTGTTTTAGTAAGGAATTCTTTGATTGCTTCAAAATACTGCTTAGCCTCTACTGTCCACTTAAGTATTGAATCATTTTTTAACATGCTATTTAAATCTCGAATTAGTTCTACTAAGTTAGAGATTAATCTTCTAAGAAAATTTATTTTACCTAAAACTGATTATAATTATTTAATGTTCCTAGGATGACTGATATTTATGATTGCTTATATTATAGTTGGAACGATTCTAATGCCATATTTTAAGATGATGTGTCCCATGAGTTTTCTTTCTTCTAATCCAAAAAATGACTTTTAGGATTTAAGGATATGCCAAACTTTCTGCATTTTATTAATACTCTTCTTAGATGATCTAGATGTTCATTATCTGACTTGGAAAACACTGTGATATCATCTAGGTAAATAACTAAAAATTCATGGATTTCCTTTCCAAAGGCTATGTCCATGGATCTTTGGAACAATTCTCCAGCATTCATTATTCCAAAAGGAATTTTCAAGTAGATGAAAGTTCCCTAGGGAGTGGTGAATGCAGTTTTAGCTTAATCTTCAGGTTGGACTAGGATTTGGTTGTATTCAGAAAATCTGTCAAGTAATGAAATTATGGATGACCCTACTACCCTTTGGAGGATGTGGTCCATTTTAGGGAGGGGATAATTATCCTTCAGTGATACTTTGTTCAAGTTTATGAAATCAACATAGAGTCTTATTTCTCTTGTTTTATTTCTAGTGGGGACTAAATTAGAGACCCAATAAGAATATTTGATGAGTTCTATGATTTGAGAATCGTACATCCTTTTAACTTCTTTTTCTATTAATGACATAAGAACGGGGTTAATTCTCCTTAGATTTTGTTTAAAGGGCTTCTGATTTTATTTAATTGGTATCTTATGCTGGATAATGTTGGTATCATAAGACTTAAGGTCTTCATAATTACAGGCAAAGATGTCTTGAAACTCTTTAAACAAGCTAATGTACTTCATCTTTTTAGCTAGAGGTAATGTCTTAGATATCTTGATAAGCTTGGGATTTTCTTCTGTTCCTATTTTTCATTCCTCTATATCTGACCTTAGAGGCTCCATTTTAGGTTTTCTAGCTACATCATTGGAGTCAAAGAGGTCTTGTAGTGGGGCTAATCCCTTAGGAAAAAAGTTGTCTTTGATATTTAAAATTTTGATTCATTATTGATTAATTCCTCAATTTTATACTGTTTCTAATTCTTCTATTTCTACTTTAGTGAATCTAGTTGGTTCTATCTTATTTACATCATTTACATCTATTTCATTATTTATGGTATAATCTAATGCACAGTCATTGTCTATATTACCGTTTTGAAATTCTCCTTCAAAAATCATAAAATCAAGAATTTGGTTGTCCTGTGAAAATATTTTCCAATAATTTAAATTATCAGGTATGGTTGGTATATGTCTTAATTCAGCCGTGTACTGATGATTTGGCTAAAAAGGTAACATGCACATGCTAGAAAAAGTGGCTAAGCTATGTGATTGCATATTCTGCTTTCTTGGAATGACAGCAAAGTCAGTCTCAGGGAAACATCTTATCAAGTCTAGGATGGTTTCTCTGTAACACCTAAGTATAGGGTTATTAGTATTGTAATCTCCCTTGATTTGTTTTATAATGAGTTATGAGTCTCCCATGATGGAAACTCTTTTAGCCCCAAGTTTTCTTATGATTTGAAGGCCTAGAACTAATGCTTCATATTCTTCCATGTTGTTAGTGCATTTGAAATTTAATCTGTAAGCATGTCCTTCTGAATGATCATTTTCTAAATTGTAGATCCATACTCCAACTCCTGCTCTTAATCTATTTACAAAGCCATCAAAATCTAAATTCCACATAGATTCATGTGTTATATTTTCACTATCAACTTCTTTGTGTTTTTCTTCTACAACTGTGATTTTATCTTTGTCATTGTCTGAATTACATAAGATAAATAAGTCCAGATCAAAATGCATGGAACAGATAGGGTAATATTGTGGTATTTTTGAACTACTTACCATGAATTTCATCAATTTTTCTCTATATAGCTTCCTTTTCTGACCAAACACAGAAATGGTAGTATATGACATGTCTAATTGTAGAGATCCCTATAATTTTGCTCCCCATGAGTGAGATAATAAAATACCATATTTGGGAGGGATATCAACAACTACTATGTCCATAACGATACTCTTTGCTGGGCACTGGACTAGAGTTACACACAGATATTTTATCATGCCAAGGCATTTGACTTGACTAGAATCAAAGGATAACAGGTCTTTGTAAGGTTTGGTGATGTCTAAGTTTAATTTTTCCATGACGGCTTTAGGCACTAAGTTACGATATGCTCCTGAATCCAACATAGAATTATGTAATATTTTATCATGAATGTTTAAGCTAATCTAATGGAGGGACACCCCCTTGTTGATGTTTTCCATTTACTTCAGGACCAAATAATAACTCAGGTTGATCATCATTGAGGTTGACATCATCTTCGCCTTCACCTATGTTTAATGTTTCAGTAATTTGTGCCTTGTATGAGCATTTTTCACCAAATCTGTTAAAGGAACTGGTATTCTTAATTTGGCTATCTCAATTTTGATATTGAATGGCATTTGAGTTTTTCCTAATTTAATGATTTCATCTTTACCAGTTGTGGTTTGTGTGTTTTTGTCTTCTTTATCAGTACTTGGTAATTCAGTTTGTGTGTCAACTGTTTTGTTTTCAATTTCCTTGTCTGGAATGGTTTGAGTAGAAGTTGATGTGATTTCTAAAATATTTGGGGTGGAAGTATTTTGATTTTCTCCAAGGATAATTTGTAGATTTTTGGTCACAGGAGCTTCTATTGTTTTCTTAATTAGGGTGTGGATTGATTTCTTAATAGGAAAATCTGTGTTATTTTTGCTTCTAAGGCTATACTGTCTATGAACTTCATAGATAGTAGATTCATAGCCTTGTTTTTATTCAAAGGACTCTCCATAATCTAATTGTAATTGTTGTAACATGTACAACTCTTGTTCTTCCTGGGTAAGAAAAATGGCATCTTCATTGTTTACTCCCATCAATTTTATCTGGGTGTCATGGTCTTCTTCATGTTGTTGTGAACTTTCAACATAATTTTCCTGGAAAGATGGTCTAATATGTTGATCAGGTACAACTTCTCTTGATTTACCAATATTATGATTTTTCCCAAAGTTGGTATTTCTAATTTGGGGACCTTGTTGATTTTCCCACTAAGGTTTTCTTTCCATGTTCTCTAGTCTATCCATTAGACTTTCTACATTTTTGGCTAAACTATCTATCTTAATATCTGAAGTGGATGGTTCTTCCTTAATGGTCACTCTCCTCTCATTCCTCATCCTAGATTTTTTAGCTAGTAAGTTAGCTTCTACACTAACTGCATCACTCTGCATCTGTTCTAAAGTTGCAAGGTTTCTCTCTTACTGATAGGACATGTTAGCATCAAAACCATATAGAAACTTAATCAAATCCATGTCTGGTGGAGGTATGATATTTACTGGAATTTTATTGTAAATGTTGTTAAACCTAATAAAGTAATATTTAATAGATTCATTAGGAGATCCCCTAATGTTCTCATATTCCGATAATATCTCGAGAGGGTTTTTCTTTCTTTCCCATATATTTATAAAAAATTGGTGGAAAGCAGCTAAATCAACAATATGGTTAGCAGGTAAAGATTTGAACCATTTTTTAACATCTCCTACTAGTGTTTGTGCACATAATCTCATTTGAACATCAGGCTCATCAACTTCATGTAACTCAAAATAATCTATCATTTTATCTACATGTTTTTGAGCAGTATACTAACAAGTACCATCAAACTTAAAAATATTACTCTGGTAATCTTGTGGCATGGCATGTAAAGGGGCTTGTAAGGCCAAAGGGGAAAATATGGATGCCATGGATAAGACTTTAACTTGAATGGGAGGTGAAGTAGTGGTGCTTGAAGATGAACTTGAAATGTTAGGTTGGAGAGGAATTTTAGGTATGAATGGTTTTGTGGAATGAACTGTGGTGGATATTATAGGTGAGGTGGAACTGAATGAAGATGTATTTACAGTTTCTAAAGATACTGCAGAGAGCTTAGGGGTAGAAGTAGTTAGGGCAGCTAGTTCAACCAACTGTTGAAAATAGGCTTCATCTATATCGTTTATCAAAGTTGAAGTTAAAACATCAAGTTTTTCAAAAGTATCTAGAACCTGTTGATCTAAATCAAGTTGTATAGTATCCTTCTTTAATTCAATAAATTGAATAAAATTGGGGTCTATTACAATATTATGGACTGAGTTTACAGATTTGGTACGAAATAAAGAATTCTCAAATGATAAATCAAATTGAATATCATGTATGCTTGATAACTTCTTAGGAAGTGAATTTGCTTTAATTAACTCAATACTACTTCCTTGACTCTCTACTTTTTTAGGTTTTCTTAAAATTCTGTCAGGATCATCAAAAATTGTAGCAGGTTGTGGATCAGGATGAGCCCTGGTATAATATGTTCTTTTAGAAGCCAGAATTTTAACTTATAATGATAATTTCGAACAACCCTTTAAAACCTTAATGTGAAAAATGAGGAAAATTGTTTCCTCTAAGATTTATTTTAACTAAGGACTAATTTTCTCCCCAGCGAAGTCGCCAATATGTTATCACTCTGGAATTTCAAAAGGTTGTTCAAAGCGTTAAAAATAAATATCAGAGGTAACTACAAACCACTTTTGGAGCTTAGGATATAGCCTTCCTAAACTCAGAGAGGGCTCTCTCTATATGATTTAGATTTTAGGCTAGTTATGTATGCTTAATTTGGATTGGTTTTGATTGTTTGGTGGAATTAATGATTTATATGAATAGGTTCTTTTCCATTTTCCATTGGGATATGGAGTCAATATGATTTGAAAATAGAACAAAATAAAATTGTAAAGAAAGTGTTATAGCGCAAGATAGGTGAGCACTATCAGATCTCAAGGCTGAATGGTGAAGTGATTTTGAAATCGAGATCAAGGAGAAATTAAGAATTCCTTAAACCAGATAATGAAGAAGGATGAAGAATTCAATCGGGATCAGAGGGAAATTAATAATTATCTAAACCATATATCAGAAGAAAACATAGAAATGTATAACAGTTCGAAGCAGAGTGTAAAGTTTAAGAAAATTCTGCAGTAAAAATCCTGTTATAACGTCCAAATTTAGAACACATATAAATTTATGGAATACTTAGAAAGAGAACATGAACAATTGAAATTTATACTTCACAGAGATAGCTCAACACATGAATCCTATAAAGAAGTTTCTTTATAACTTGTTCTATCTATCAACTGGAAGTTGGTACAATAAACCTCAGCCAATAGATTAGTCAGCTACAAAAATATTCAGAAAAATCCACCCTTGATACTTTGAATGATGAAGTATTTATACAAAACATTACAAAAAATATCCTGTCAACTGACTAGGATTTATTCTAGGAAAATGAAATATCTTTATGTAAAAAGATAGTGACGCCTTCTAACTAACTGATATCTGGCCTTGATTCTTTTCTTGTTTTTATATGTTTGTTCTTTTATTTTTTTATAGTAAATCACACTAATTCTCTTGTGTTTCTTCATCTGGGATTTTAACTTTCATTATCCTGTGATAAATCTCATATGCCTCTGAATATCTGGAAAATGTAAACTTATTTACAACCATGTGATTTACCTCATGCTATAGGTAAGAGAATTTTTCTAAAGTTTGAAGTTGTTTCTCTTGGGCTAAAAGCTCTAGACATATCTTCCATTGCTTTGATTAATTTTATGGCCTCATCAGTGGGATGGGTTGCTGGTATTGTTGATACTGGTGTAGATACTGTTGGGATAAAAGCCTTCTTTTCTAGACCTTTTCAAATTCTTATCCTGTGATTCTAGAGTAAGCAGGATGGAAGTAGTATCAAACTGCTTCTCCATCTCCTGGTTCCGTTAATCACCTGCACAACAAAATAAAACAACTATAATGAAAAAAAAGGTTTGTAGGGAGGCGATCAGGTTTTCAATTTTTTTCGCAAGTTTTAAAAAGTAGGGAAATGAATGGGGTAGCAGGGTTTTATATTATTGGAATCGTGGTTTATCGCATGCCCATATGGTGGTTTATGGTTTTATGCTTGAGGGGTGCGATAAAACATGGTAATGACATGTGGCAGAAGAGCAGGGGAGAAAACAACATATTTCGCACCACCCCCCTTGGTTTTAAACTTCGAATGTCCGGGAGTGCGAAAGGGGTCGGGAGACGTCCGATCTTCCCGACGATGATTGAACGGTTGGAGGAGTTGGGAGTTTTTAAATGAGTTGGGGTCGGGAAAATGTTTAAGTGGAAGGTTTAAAATGAAAGTGGAGTCGGGTAAAATATTAAGGTGGAGGGGTAAAATAAAAGGGGGGTTGTGAAATATTATTAAGACAGGGAGGTCCAATGAAAGTGGGGTCTACTTAATATTTTTGTGCGTTAAACTATCGAAAAGTGGGTCTTCATGTTTTTATTAAAAAATAAAGTTTAGTCAAGGGGAAGGGGTTATCAAAGGGGAAAAAGGGATTTAGCAAGGGGAAATGGCTTCCAAGAGAGGAAAAAGGGATTTAGCAAGGGGAAATGGTTTCCAAGAGAGGAAAAGGGTTAGGATAAGGGGAAGGTGTTAGAAATTTTTTTTGATAATGGATAAGCATAATGATGCTTATGTAAATTTTGAAAATTATTCTACCTACCCTTTTAGTCATGCTAACATTTTTTCTTTCCTTTATTGGGTGCATTTGAGCTTGCTAACCCTTTTATTTTCTTTTGATAAGGAAACTAACTTATTTCTAACCTTATATCTTCCAATGGCTCAGATTAAACTTATGAGCTCATTTTTATTCTCTACCTAGCTACTGATCTACCAAGATTAAATGGTTTGGTAAGATACTTATTCACTAACTATCATAACATAAAATTTAAAGGCATGAATGATCAAGATTAGATTGCATGATCATCATGAATTTGGTGGCATTTTGAACAAGCTGCACACAATTTATTTGCAAAATTAAAGTAAACTAAGAGTAGTGGCATTTGAATGTGAAACACTTTCAGAATTTATTTTTGCTTCTTTTTATGGGGTTCACATTTTATATCCTTTTTTATCTTTCTTTATTTTTGTCCTTTGATTATTCTTTTAGGAAATACCCTCTTTGCATTTCTTAATATGGAAAACATTTGAAAAAATTCAAAGGTATGTACAATATTGCAAGACTTAACATAACCAATTCAAAATTATGATTCCTATTATTAAACCAATGTTTTCGGTGTCTTTGTCTTCTTATTTTATTATTAAGAAATTTTCTTACAATATTGTACTGACGCAGACTCTTACTAGTATGCAAGCACCCACCTGCGGAAGGCTACAACCTTCTCTCATTCTCCATCACCCAATGGAAGGCATTTCCAACCCCTTGATCTCGTTTATTGGTTCTTACCGAAAGGGAGCACCTAACCCCTGAACAAGTTTACTAGCTAGCACTGGAAGGAAGATCTGACTCCCTTATTGAAGGATTCAACCCTCAACACCTTTATGGACCACATTTCATAAAATTTCATACTAGATCCACCTCACTCAAAACATCAAAATTGCAGGCCACCTTTCATCATATTTTCAAACTGGACCCGCACCTAATCATTAAGCCCAATACCAAGTAGAAATTATGAAAACAAACACTGAACTAATTGACTCATCGTATTACTATCAATCCAATTAATTAATCTCAATCAATCATTGCACCAAGATCAAACCAATCCATAACATATATAAACCATCAGATAATACCATATACCAAACCAAACATTGTTCATCACCATAGAAACACAATGTTTTTCCTGCAAACCTTGATCATAAATACATCATAATGTGTACGCTATTGTTCTGAAGAACACCCATGTATATATGTGCTTCCTCTAAAGAATACCTGTGTACATATCTCAAATGAGTGACTATTTAATTCTCTGTCAAACTGGATCACTGGGAAATTTACTGAATATTGAATCACAATAGATACAAAAATATAGACTTATTGAAAAACCAAATCATAATGCATAATCATCACAAATCAATGTACCAAGCCTCATTCAACCCAATCAAGATTGTCAAACACATATCATTAATATAGAGACATCATTGACAAACAACAGTAAATAGAACATAGCTCATCAAATGTCATCATTAATCCATACTTCAAAACTCTAGAATATATACATGAAATCCATTATGCATATTAGTGTATGTACGTGACTATCATGCATAACACCTATGTACATATCTCAACATACAAAATAAATTCGTAGAATTTATACATGACTATACAGAACGAAAATCGTGTATGTATGCGACTATCTAGAGAGATAAACATGCGTATAGATCTAAAAACGTTTCGATGCAAAACACAACTTCACTTTCCGCAACCTTCACTATCAAAACTACAGACTTCTGAATAATTTATTTCAATCACAACATAACAATAATCAAAGATCCATACTTATTAGTTATTTCAACATAATTTGGGTTGAATTTGCAAAGGAATTTTTTTGGGCTTAATTTTCAAAGGACATTTTTTGGAGGTATTTTTTAAAGTGGCATTTTTTTAGAGTAAGTGTTTTGGGTTGAAGTAAATATTTTATAGTTATTTTTTAAAGTGAGTTTTTGTCTAATTTTTTAAGTGATTTTTTTTTGCAGGACTTGGAAGGAAATATTATGAGCTTCATTTTTAAAAGACAATATTATCATTGGAAAATCGGACAAGAAAAAGACATCATGAAATTTCACGCATAAGGATTTACAAGGTTGAAAAACATTAGATAATCTGGAAAATTTAGCCTTCTCTAAGGTCAATAGGAAAAATTATCAAGTTGCGCACAAAATAAACATGCAAAGTGCACTCTGTGTGCCTTTTTCTTTGATATTAGCATTGGTCTCCATGGCTTTCCCTCAATAATCCATGCGGTCCTGAGTATGGTGGAAGGTCACCATCCGAGACCACTTTGCACACTTCAGGAAAAAGATTCTCCACTTGAGGCCGCCCAAGTACATCCGCCTAGAGCCACCTTGAGACCTGAATTGAGCACACAATGGAATCAACCACCACCCTTGGGTCACAATGGAATAAACCATAAAACTATTTCATACACATGTTTTACTATTTTTCTGAGAGAGGAACCACGAAGAGCCAGACAAACAAAGAGACTTTGTTTTTCGAGAGAAAAACTAAAGCAAGCACTAACCGAAACAAAATTATATCTCTATGCGCCAGCCAAGAATTGAACCCGTGTCTGCAACTTGCCAGGGTACTATTCTACCACTAGACCACTGGTGCCAATTTCTTTGTAAAATTTTCTCTTTGGATACTTCTTTACAGAAAACGAAACATGCCAGAATCTCCAATCATTCATGTCATATATGTAATGCCGACACCGAGGAGTTGGTGTTTGATGCAGGAGGTCTCCAATAAAGAATTTTGTGATGTCATTTGCTGTCAACCGACTTCTAATGAGTTTTGGGAACATTCTATATATAAATTTGAGCGCACATTTGTCCAATGGACTTGTTCAGAGGTCCGTTCTCTCGAATTTCCGTCCGGTAATCTTGAGGCTTGAAAATCTCTTCAATTCAATGTGAAATTTTCTAGTAAGAGTCTTATGCGAATTACCATGGCCAAGAATTTAACGCCATTAACACAACATTTCGAAATTTCTCGAACTTAAGTGGATTTGAACCAAACCCTAACCTCTGAAGTGCTCTGAACGATAATCCCTTGTAGCCTGAAAATCTTGCCGCTTTGCAGTTAGAAAGAGAATTACAACATATTTTACATACATAATCTGCTACCACCTCATTGAATTATTTTCATTTGGTCCTTGTTCCCTTTTTCAGTGTCGACGAAAAGTCATCCAAAGTGACAACATTTCAATTTAATTTCATTAATGATATTTTGAAAAATATATGCTAGTGACGTTAAATAGTTAAACATTATTGTAAATTTATGATATTGATGTAAGAAAGAAATACCATTGTTGTGACCAGTGGCACAAATTTAAATGTTAAAATTGGAATTTAATTATATAGTTAGGTTTATTATGTAAAAGATGTTGTAATGTTATTTAGCGAAAGTTTAATTTAATTTATAGATAAAATAGACTTTTTCATTGGAATTTGGCTATACAATTTCAAACAAGATAATGTTTTGTTTGTTTTTTTTTTTTTTAATACATTTTTGAATGCATAAATGGATTCAACACCGTGAAAAACCCAGAAAGCTCTCAAATTCTACAAATTAAACAACTTAAACTCAAGTTTTTAAAATCTCTGTCAGATTTTTAATGAAAACTAACTAGAAAAATTACTCTATAATAAATCATTTCCTCTATAAGTTAAGCTACTCCTTTAACTATATAATTGCACATAGTATGTAAAAGATGTTCTAATCTTGTCTTGTAAACATATTGACTTAGTCAAATTATATATATATATTGAGTGAAATAATCAATTACAGATTTTGCCATGGTTTAATTTATCTATGGTTTTTTCAATAATATTATTATGTAAATATGTGTGTGTGTGTGTGTGATCTATCCATCTTAAAACCTATAGAGGGATTAAATTTCTTGAGGTACAAACCACTAAGAGATTTGATCTCTCTCGTCTCTTGGTAGATTAAGTTAAGATGGATCTAGGCTCATTAAAAGAACATTTTTAATAATGCAAATTATCACAAATTTCCATTTATAAAATGTAAGTAATTTGAGAAATTTAATCACAACTTTTTATTCCATAGTGATAATGAATAATATTCATTTTTATACCTCTTGAAAAGTTGGACCTCATTAATCATGCACACAACATATTTTTGGAAATTGATATCAACAATATATACATAATATTTGTAATTTGGCTTAAGACACCACACCATTGCGAAAGAAAAAGACAATTAAAAAAACAATTGTGGCAACACGGTTAGTAAGAATTCAAATTTTAGGATTGGAAGTAAACTAAATGGCTAAAAAATATTTTAACAATGCAAATAATTACAAATCCTCATTTATAAAATGTAAGTAAATTAATAAATTTAGTCACATTAGTTTATTAAAGTGTGACCACAAACAATATTCTTTTTATTAAATAGTGTACATACACGTAATATGTGTAATAAATAAATAAATAATTGACATCCTCTTTCTAATATAAACACGTTTATCCACATAATTAATAAAATTAAATTTTAATTGTACATTATAAAAGATTATTATATGTTAAAGTAGAATATTCTATTATAAAAAATATATATACCAATTAAATTGTAAATCGTTATATATATATATATATATATATATATAGTAGAGTATTGTTTACTTTAATTTAACTTTTCTATGTTTGCCTCTTTTTAAAATATATATTTTTAGTTAATGATATCTCACAATAATTTGTTAAAATCACAAATTTAAATTATGTAGTCTATATTATCCAAGCATCCCAAGTGTCATTTGAAGCATTGAATCCATTTATAAATTCAAAAATGCATTTTAAATGGTGAAAGAGAACAATCTAAAAGATTTTCTATAAAGGAGGGATTCTTCTACATAGTCATCCATAACTAGCTTAGTCAAATTGTTTTGGGAGTTTGTAACTATTTTGAGAGTTTGTAAAGATTTTTGATCTAATGGTATTCCATTTCAATCTCGTCATCTTTGACATCATTTTCATAAAGAAATTGGGCTAAGTGGGGTTTTTGGTTTCTCAAAGAAACTTCCACTAGGTGCATCTAGACACCCTAAAAATCTAGGGCGCTTCATGCTAAAAGAGATGCAGGATCCAAAATATGAGGTTAAATCTAGCAAGATTGAAGAATATATTCAATATATGTAGAATCATGCCTTGATTTGTAAGTTTATCAGATTATGGCCCTATGAAAAGTCTGTGATTTTCATAAAGAGCCTTGCATTATGAAAAAGGATTCTTCATAGTCATTTTCTCCAACTTGGAAGATAGATCGAGGGTTTTGAAGGAGGGTCATTATTTTTTAATACTGTAGGGCCCTTCATGCAATTTTTGAAGGAGGAGTATAGTCTTGAGAAAGAAAACCTCCTTGAACATAGTTACCGATCAAATGAGAACTATTACCTCAAAATGAGAACTCTAGCGCAAAAAAATTCAAAAAACATTAAACAACAACCCAAAAACGAAAAGTGTGTCCTCTAGAATGGACTTTGTTTTTAGGGTCAAATTTCAACATTTTTTAAATTATGCTAAAAACCAATTTTTTTCTTGAAAAAAGAATTTAAAAAACACTCTCGAAACAAAAAATATTGATGGTGGAATAACCTCGCCAATTTTGTGTGTGCAAAAAACAGTCTGAAAACGAAAAGTGTTGATGCTGGAATAACGTCGTCAATTTTTTGTGTGCATAAAACACCTTGAAAACAAAAAGTGTTTATGTTGGAATAATGTATTTTTCTTTTCGGGGTAAATTTTCAACAATTTTTAATAATTACATTAAAGATAAAATATCATGACTCTGAAAAACCTTAAAATTTCAACAATAAACATGATATTAAAGATCAAATATCAAGTCTTAAAATTCCAACGATTTTTAGGCATGGTATTAAAGATAATCTATTATTGTGTCTTTGAAAGCCTTAAAAATAAAAAAATGACATTAAAGATAAAATATCACGTTTATGAAAATAAAATTCTAACAATTTTAGGCATGGTACTAAAGATAAAATATCACTTGTAAAAAAATAAAAATGAAATAAATAAATAAATAAATAAATAAATAAATATATATATATATATATATATTAGAAAAAAGAAAAAAAAGAAAAAAGAAAAAAAAAACACTAAACTTAAATAAATAAATAAAATTAAATGAAAACAAAAAACCAAAAATAAATTTTATTTTTTTAAGTTATAAATAATAATAATAATGATAAAAATAAATAAATAAATTATGAGTTACACATTTAAAACACCAAATTTTTATTTTAATTATTAATTTTTTAAATTTTTATATTTATTTAAAAAATAATATATATATTTTTTTTAACTTTTTATTTTTGATCTTTTTAGTTTTTAGTTTATTTATATTTTTATATTGTTTTATTTTATTTTTTATTTTTTAAATTTAATATTTTTAAATTTTAATTTAAAAAAGCGTTTTTATTATTTTTTAAATTTTTATTAAATTTTAAATATTTTATTTTTTAATTGAAAAAAAAACTAATTAGGTTTTTTTTTTTTAATATATTTTTCTTAATTTAAATTTTCTTTTTAAATTTTTAATGTTTTTTCTTTTTAATTTAAATTTTTATTGTTTTAAATTTTTTTTTTTTTTTGAATTTTAATTATTTTGTATTTTAGTATTTTGATTATTTTATTATTTTAGCTATTTTTTAATTTTTAATTTCAATTATTTTATTTTATCATTTTCTTTAATTGCGTGTTTTCCTTTTTTTAACTTCTTTTTCTTATTTTTGTTAATTTTTATTTATTTTTCTTTAAATTATCAATTTTTTTATTTTTCCCTTATTTATTTTTTTTTTGTTTAAATTTTTATTTTTACAAATTATTTTTGTATTTTTTTACACTTTTATTAGTTTTTAATCATATATATATATATATATATATATATATATATATATATATATATATATATATATATATATATATATATATATATATTTTCACTTTTATTTTATTTTATTTTTATGTTTTATTACCAAGATGAAAATCACCACTCTAAACAAAAAGGATTGATGATGATGATGGTGGTGGTTAACGTCCACTGAGACCAATCTTTGGTCTATCGGACCTAAAGAAAAGAGTTATTTAATTTGATTTAAGATTTTATTCCTATGCCCAAAAAGCTTGGAGAGAAGCCTCCCGAGCTCACTATAATTTTGACATCTTAAAAGGCTAGGAAGGTCAGTATTGCAACAAATATTATGAAATTGAGCTCTAATGTGGTTGTACGCAGGGCACTATAAGAGGAAGTGATTCTCATCCTCAATGTTCATATTCTCACAGAGATGGAAGATCCTTTCCATCCATGGTGTTTTAGGAACTGTCCAATGACCCGTTTCACTATGGAGCTCATGAGAGTTCGTTCTAATCTTGGCTATATTAATTTTCTTCTTTGAGCTAGTTAAAACAAAGAGATTCTTTTGATCTTCTAGGGTGGGGTTGATGACCTCCTTATAATATCTTAATTTTCTTTTAGCTGCTAGATCTTTCTCACACCACATTTTTTCTTTGAACTTAGAAGTAACAATTTTTTAATGTTATTAATGTTTTGCAATGCAACATTCTCGTCGATCTCCCAATGGTTTAACCAGGCCCTGGTGTCTTTATACCAACCTCATTTAAGCCTTAGGTGGTTTTGGCTGGAATTTAAAGCTAGCTTAGGAAGTCTATGGTCTCCTCTGCTATTGAGCTTGTGCTTGTACAACAAAAGCCTAGTCATGGCTAGGCTCTCGATAGGGGAAAGACCCACTTCTATAAGGAGAATAGGATAGGGTGTATTATTTTTAATTTTAAGGTTATAAGTTATAAAACACTTCTAGATTTGCTTAATCTTTCTCCAAGATTCTCTAGAGATGCTGCAACCCCAAACTTCACATCCATATAAAATAACAAGAGTGACTAAAGTTTCAAAGAGGAACTTGTTTCTATCCCACATTACGACGTTTGTCGTTTTACAATTATTTTCAAGACCAAAATAAGCTTTCCACCCCCCATTAATCCTTTTCTGAATGCTATAGTTCCAGTTGAGCATGTGATGAATATCAATTCCTAGGTACTTGTAAGAAGACACTTCCTCCAAGTTACTATTGTCATACATAAAATTAGCATAAGTGTCCTTCTTGGATTTGATAATAATAACTTTTGTTTTGTCAATGTTAACAGACATACCCATGGTAGAGCAGAAATCCTTAAGAAGTCTAAGTTTCTTATCAAGATCAGATGGGCACCTTGCGAGAAGAACAATGTCGTTAGCATAGAGAAGAAGGATGACGACTATCCCAGCTAAGGTCGTGCCAGCACATCCTTCTTCCTCTAAACAACCTTCTAGCTTGTCGATGTAAATTCCAAATAGGGTAGGGGAGAGGGGGCAACCTTGTTTAACTCCGATATTACACTTAATATCTTTCGACCACCCCTCATTGCTCTTTAACTTGGCAATTACATTCTCATATAACCTTATAGAGGCCGCTCTTAGTTCGAAAGGAACATTTAGCTCTTCTAATATATTCCATAGGTTGTTTCTAGGAACCGTATCGAAAGCCTTTCTAAAGTCCACAAAGCAACAAAAGATATTGGATTTATCATTGCGACATTCCTCCACAATGATCCTAAGCGTAACGAGGTGGTCTGTTGTTGAGTGCTGCCTTCTAAAACCCGCTTGGCCTTTAGCCCGCTTACCTTCACTTTCAAGCCAAATGCTCAACTTATTTTCCAAAATAATACCATATAACTTGGCTAAGAGAGGGCTGATCATAATTGTCCGATGATTAGAGGGGTTATTTGTATCCCCACTTTTAAAAATAGGGATAATGAGGCTTTGAGTCCAAGGTTTAGGGAACCCTTGCTTGACCGCTTGGTTGAAAAGCTTGTGGATGTGGGGGATGAGGACAGGACCTCCAATTTTTAAGATTTCCGCTTGGTAACCTTCAATGTCTTTAACTTTCCTATTTGACAGGCGTCTAACCCCAAAATCAATGTCTTGTAATGAGAAAACTTCTTTTGTTGTGAGCATGGTTTCAAAATCCCTGGAATTTGGAGATTCATAAAGATTTTTAAGATAGGAATTCCAGTCGTGTAAAGCAATTTTATTATTATCTTTAGTTTTCCTAGTTAGAATCTGCCTCCAGAATTTCTTAGGAGCCACCTTAGAGAGGTGTAAGAGATTCTCTTGTCTTTTACGAATATATTGCCTTTTTTTCCTTTTAGTTAGGGCTTTGTAGATTTTTATCTTGTCAATTTTGAGAGATTCATCAACAACTCTCTTAATTGCTCTCCTAGCACTTTCCATAATTAGCATGAAAATCACTGACATTTTAAAACAAATGTTCATACTTAATAAATTAAAAAATACAAAGTGCCAAAAAAACTCACCATTTTTCTAAATCGACATGACATTTAAAAATAGAAATAAAAGAAAATTTAAAGTTCCAAAAATACGCTAAAAAAAAAACAAGTTATTCTACATCACCACTTTTCAAAATCGACATGAAAATCATGACATTTAAAAAAAAAAAAAAAATCCATAAGAAAATTTAAAGTGCCAAAACTATGCTCCAGAAAAAAAGGGTCATTCCGCATCACCACTTTTCAAAATCAGGTGCTTTTTTTGCTCCCTCAAAAAACGTGTACCAAGTAGTTTTCACGTTTGACCTGTAACTATGTTCTTGCAGCCCGAGTGTGGATTCAACTCTTTTCTCTTCCAAAATAATATTAGGAGGAGGAAACTATATAAGGCATAGGAAATTCCATTAACAACTTTGTCAAGGTCTAGAGGCTTCTTAGCTTTGTATACATCATATGCTCAAATGTATGTCCATATAAATATTTCCAAGTGTTTTCTAGCTTCAATGGATATTTATTATTAGGATAGTCTTTGGAAGCAACCTCTAGATTATGAACATGTCCCTTTTAGATGCAGACATTGACATGAATACAAACATCTTATTAAGGATTGTCACATGAATGCAAAGGAATAGCCCAAAGAACACCCCTCTCAAAAAGAGCAAGATGATTTTGGGAAATTCCCACAAAGAGAAGAAATTTGAGTCCTCATGGTGCCTCAAATCTTGACCAAATCCCTAGATTTGGAAATATGTTAGAGTCTCTCTCCTCTTCAAAGGAATCTCTAGAGCAAGATAATATGTAAGCATAATGTAGCCTGTAGTTGTGCCTACATAGGAAGACTCACACGACTACTGTGCTGCACCTAGCACCTTAGCTTTACACTGCCACGTGTCATCTATTTTGGTTAGATCAACATGCATAAATTGTGTATTACAACTATCACGTTTCACTATTTCGCGGTGACATGTCATCACTTTGCAAACTACGCTTGCCACAATTACTACTACCAACTCATATTAATTAAAAGTTGTAAAACATCAATTTTCACGTTATTTGGCATACATATTTTCCTGTTTCGCGACAACGTTTTTTTGAAGTGTAACATAAGCTCAATCAACCTCTCGTGCCATAAATTAACACATTAAAAAATTAATTAAAGCTTCATCCTATGACTAACAAAAACTCATTTGCCAATAAAAAAGGTGCAAAGGGCTCCAGAATCAATATTCGTCACAATAAATTGTAGAAACAGGAATTTTCACCATGTGCAAAAAAAATACGTTGAAAGAGGGACTATGTTGCTAGCTATCCACTTGTTTTATTAACTAATCTTAATTTTAAATAAATCCTTAAAATAAGTATCCTATAAAATTGCAAATAATAGTAAACATGCAAACTTACTGTTACCTCTATTTCTCAATTACAATAGTAATAATTTATTTTCCAATTGAAACTTTATTGCAATTATGAATAATTTTGAACTTAAATTATAAATTATATAATATATTGTGTAATGATAAAAAATTATGATTTAGTTATATATAATAATTTAAAGATATTTATTTAACTAATTTGAGGAAAATTTTAATTTTAGTTTTAATTAGTTAAGAATTTATTATTAATAGACTAAAATATATAAGAAATTGGTTGATATATACCATTTATCTATGTTTTTTATAATGATCAATCTATATTTTTATGACAAGTCCAATTATATTCATCCGTAACACTTCATATAAATGTTTTTATTATAAATAGATAATTAAATTATAATAAAAAATTATTATAAATAGATAATTAAATTATAATAATTTTTATTATAAGTATAATTTATTGATTCACAATACATGGTTTTTAATCTCATAATTAAAGAAACTTTATAAACCAATCTGATGTTTAACCGTATTTGTACATTTTCTTTTCAAAATACTCGAAGGGTTGACTCAGTAATGACGATTGGATTGATCCAGAGCAATCTTACACAGCATTGCGAAGGTGGTGTAGGGACGCATAAAACAACAGGAAAGGGGAAAATTAAATTTGAACCTGACGTGAATCGAACACGCAACCTTCTGATCTGGAGTCAGACGCGCTACCATTGCGCCACAGATCCGCTTTGATGAGCTTTGACGGTTCATTTATATGGCTAATATCTTGACAATCTATCAAAGAGTAAATATTCACAAAACGGTTCGAAAGATTCACTGGTACTGCTAATGTATTTTGGTACGCACATAAAAGGCTGATTTAAAGTGCGAAAAGTCCCAAGTTCAATCCCGTGAATAACCCCCGTAAATGTAGGCTGTTATATTTCCAATATTTCCTAGAAAACTTCTATGGGCAGTGATAGCTTTAGGGTTTACTATCTTCGTAGAGGGTTTTCACTGGTAGTGAAATTGTATTAGGGTTTACTAATATAATTTGGCATTTGTAGGGTTTCACTGGTGCTACGATGATACATTTCCTGCTAAGCGAACAACTGGGGCATTCCGAGAATCGAACTCGGGACCTCTCGCACCCAAAGCGAGAATCATACCACTAGACCAAATGCCCTGTACGGAAGTTGAAACTGTGTCTGTATGAGAACTACGATAAAAAATGAGGTTTAAATCCGTGTGGCCTACCAGAATTTAAGTACGCCCGGTCCACTCCACGCGCAGTTTAAAGATTAGAAGACTAAACGTGTCTTTCGCCGATATTTCAATGTTTTTGACAGAGCCCTTTCCTTACTAGAGTGAGGGAGATATATTAAATCCAAAGAAGATGGAACTATGACAGTTAATTGCGTTATTTGCATTGCGGTTGAAGAAGGTTTTATTTGGTTGCCAGTTTTTCACAAAACTTGATTTATCAGATCTTTTGTGAGCATCACATACTAGTGTCACATGATTCATTAGTGCTTCACTCCTTATTTGTTTATTTAGTGTCACATGATTCATTAGTGTTTTATTTCTCATTTGTTTATTTACATTGCAAATTTTAAAAGATGTTTATCTTTATTTTTTATTGGTGCGGAGTGCTTCGGTGTTTATTTTGCAAATTTTAATATATTGTGAATAATTTTTTTTGGTAAAAATCACATAAAAATAAATTAGGTCGAGGTGTTTCGAACCAGCCAGTATAGTTTATCATCAAGATAAGATTTTAGGTTCAAAACGCGTCGACCTAATTTATTTTTATGTGATTTTTACCAAAAGATTTTATTCACAATTTATGGATCACAGAAGCCAAATTCCTAATAATTTTAATAGATGTTTAACTTTATTTTTGTATTAAGATTGATTTAGGGTAGTGATTAGCTCATGTGATAGCCATATTGTAAAAATAATAATAATAATGTTTTGAATAATAAATAATAGTACTATTATATATAAAAGAGAGAGAGATTTGATATGCATAAGTATATTAAAAGTTAAATACAAATACTATAAATATAATACAAATTTGTTATTTTTATTTTCATTGGGATATAAATGTATATTAAATGGTTAAATAATTTACAAATTTTGAGCTTGATAGATCAGGATTTTAGATAAATATTTTATACAAAGATGTTGCAAGCATGTTCTTTCAAATCTATTAACATCGATATCTCATAACCATGAGAAATGAAATGTCAAAGTGAATCTAGGGTAGTCACATCCTAAAGATTGGATGTTTTTCAATGATGATCCATGATATCATATGAGGATCCATTCCACTCACTACATGTGTTTCCTATTCATTTATACACGTGTGTTGACGGTGTTGGAAATCCATCAACCAAGGGATCTTCCCGATGAAGTCCCAATTAGATCTCACAGCATTTGGAATAGGAGCCCCATCCGTAATATCGGCCTAGTTGCCATGTATTCTTATAGATTTTCCTTGACACTAAATGTCAGCATGAGAGAAGATTGCACATGCCCCTTCGAAAAGCAAGGGGGGTGTGTCTGGTGAGTGTTCGATCATATGTGTGGCAAAGTCCTTCGACTATGGGGGAAAGGAAAATATGAGCCTCTAAGATAGAGGTAATAGACATATGGCTAAATACTCAAAAATTGCGATTAGAAGGTGACAATGTGGCTCTATGGAGATCGCCCAAATCTAGAGATAACCCACTCCTATTATATGCAATGGTATCCGAGCCCATTCTGTTTATGCTATAATACACAATAACCTATCTGGAGGACTTCAAGCTACCCTGAACCCTGTAGTAGAACTCTGCAAACTAACTTTATCTTCCCAAAACAACAGTTTTCAACATTAATTCCAACAATGTTGATTATGTTTAGGAATGAGATAGATGATATATAAAAGAAATAATAAAAGCCGTAGTCTAAAAAACCCACAGAATAACCCAGGAATTCTGGTAAGATTATGAAAAATTCCGGAAAAGATTTTTGAAAATTTGGGTTATAGTTATTAAACTTCAGTATTTTCGATATAGTAAGGGTTTTTGATGGTGCTAAATCCATTTTCCACCATAAAAAATGCAATCCAAACACTTGAACTACCTGATTTTTTGAACAAAAAATTACCTGATTTCGGCAAAAAATTGTCGTCCAGGCTATTCTGTTGTGTCGGTAGGCAACTCCATAATAAAATGGTACAATACTCACAAGTAGAGGAGGTAGAGAAAATGAATTTAACATATTTAATTCTTCTCACATGCTGCTTTACATATACAAAAACATTTACATATATAAAGACTCAATTCATATAGTGAGCAAGTAAGGCATCTAAAACCTATAAAGAAAAATATCAAAATACATACGATTGTAGAGATAACTTTTTATAAATATGTATGGGCATTTAATACCTACGTTATAGGCAAGATTATCCAACACTACACTACAATAATAATATATAATTAGAGGCAACTGTCAACAATCAATAAGCACATAAGATGAGACCACGGGGGATTGTGAGTTTGGTTAATGAAGAGCGACAATATTGTTTGTGAAAAAATATGAATTAATATATTTATTTCACATGTGACTCTTTCTTTCTATTAAGAAGTAATTAATTATGTGTGAGTAATTGTGTAGGAAAGGGAAGCATTGTAACCATATCTATATAGTGAGCTTGACTACTTACCACATGCTACTAATCTTCATTGAAATCTAATTTTCATTGAAATCTTAACTTTTTAAGACCTCTCTAGAAATGAAGTTATATAAAAATTACAAATAGTTCATTATTCACAAACTCTATAAAGAGAATTATATTTTCATCATATTAAACATTGAAACCAACTATAATCTCCAAATAATTTAATTATTTGCAAACTATATAAAGAAAATTCCTATTTTCCCCTCTTAAACATTGAAGCCAACTATAATCTCCACATTATATCATATGTGCAAAGTTTCACTCAAATCAAAGTAAAACATATTCAGGAGCAAGTGATGATTAACATTTCAAATTAATTTAAATTTCTGATTATCAATAAACCGTTTATTTATATATATGAAACGATTTCATACACATGTTTACTAAACTTTTCAAATATCATATCGAACTTTAATACTAGAATGAAAAGTAATATTTTTTTAGAGCAACAAAATCTCGATTTCATACACATGTTTTTCTAAACTTTTCAAACATCATATCGACCTTCAATACCAAAATCAAAAGTAATATTTTTTCTTGAAGAAATGAGTACTTAGAGCAACAAAATATCATACTGACCTTCAATACCAGAATCAAAAGTAATATTTTTTCCTGAAAGAATCAGTACTTAGAGAAACAAAATCTCGATTTCTTACACATGTTTTACTAAACTTTTCAAATATCATATTGACCTTCAATACCGAAATGAAAAGTAATATTTTTTCCTGAAAGAATGAGTACTTAGAGCAACAAAATCCCTTTCGCATGTTTTACTAAACTTTTCAAATATCATATCGACCTTCAATACCAAAATCAAAAGTGATATTTTTTTCCTGAAGGAATGAGTACTTAGAGCAGCAAAATATCATATCCACCTTCAATACTAGAATCAAAAGTAATATTTTTTTCTAAAAGAAGAAATACTTAGAGAAAAAGTAATATTTTTTCCTAAAAGAATAAGTACTTAGAGCAACAAAATCTCGATTTCACACACATGTTTTACTAAACTTTTCAAATATCATATCAACCTTCAATACCAAAATAAAAATTACTATAAAAAATACTATTTTTTCGAGTGAGTACTTAAAGAAACAAAATATCTCTCACATATTGTATTAAACATTTCAAATATCATATCTTATCAACCTTCATACAAAAATAAAAAATACTATCAAAAATACTATTTTTTCCTGAAAGAATAAGTGCTTAAAACAACAAAATCTCTCTCACATGTTTTATTAAACTTTTCAAATATCATATTTCCCTTCAATACCAAAATCAAAAGTAATATTTTTCCTCGAAAGAATGAGTATTTAGAGAAACAACAAAATCTCAAAAGTAATATTTTTTCCCGAAGGAATGAGTACTTAGAGCAACAACAAAATCTCTCTCGTATCAAAAGGTAAATGCACTAGCCAGGAATCGAACCCAGGTCTGTACCGTGGCAGGGTACTATTCTACTACGAGACCACTGGTGCAAACGTTTATCAAGTTTCTGATATCTTGTTTCGATTTTAAGAAATTTCTTGTGTTTATCCGATCTACGAAGACCATGAATCTTATCTGTGTTGTTATATATGCACATCATTGTGTCAGAATCTCTAGTCATGCTTGTCATGCCTGTCAATTGGCGTTTGATGCAGAAGGTCTCCGGTCAAATTTTTTTTTATGTCTGTTGCTGTCAGCTGACCTCCAACGAATTTCCAAAACAGTCTAGATATAAATTTCAGCCCACATTTATCCCATGGACTTGTTCACGGGTACGTTCTATCGAAGAATTTCTCTGTTCGGTAACCTTTAGGTTCGAAAATCTCATCAATTCGAGTGATATTTTCTTCCAAGGCTTCCTCTGCGGCTTGCAACTGAAGCTGCACTCTCTTCTTATCCTCTTTCTCTTCTCGTACAAGCACTTTCAATACGACGTTATCTACTTGAAGGCTATGGTTGATCTCCTCACTTGAATGATGAGAAGACGGTGAGGGCGATGAATATTCACTGGAAGATGTGGATGAAGCATCGCTTTCTACTTCTTCTTTCTACCATATTTCATGAGATTCATACATCATGTCCACCATTTTGGACACCCTCAACATGGCCTGGTACATGTCTTTGTCATCCTCCATTGTTGCACATTCAATCATTGTTCACGCTCACAATTCAAATCAACAAGAAGACTGCTCTGATACCCCTTGATCTGGGTCCATCCGCTACCGGATTTACCCATGATATTTTAATTTTGTGATGGTGTTAGAATTTCATTTTAAAAGAGCATAGAAGAAAACATATGCATGCTTAAGAAAGAGGAAACAAGACAACCATTAGCAACATAAAAACACGAGATGTTGATAACGGAGTTCATCTAGTGTGGGCTACGTCTCTGGGCCCGGTGTCAAAATGGGGTAGGTCGCTTCATATAATGCTGGAAATGGGAAGATGTACATGGATGATGTTATTTTTCATACAAGGATGTGCCCTCAACATGAGTGGCTTGTCTCTCCACGAGATGTTTTGCTAGAGGAACTCTCACTCATAATGGACCTCCTATTAGCATGACATAATCTCACATGAAGCAAAAACAAGATCCTGCAACATGCATCAAGAAAGGATCTAGAAATAATAATACATCTCACAGCAAAAAGAGGTACATGGTCAAACTGCATATACCTCAACCCTTGAAGTTGGCTGAAGAAGCGAATGCTCAGCTATTGTTGTTGGCTATACTATCGAATTTGTGGCGTCGAGGGGCATAGAATCGATTGTCCACACTTGAGAATCAGACACTGTCACTCCAATCTGGAAAATGGCCAAAAAATGGGAAGCTATACTACTAAAATGGACATCGCCATTGAGTTCCTATCACCGAGAGGTGTAAAATCGGCGTAATGTTTGTCGAAATCTAACTCCTGCAACTTCGGGACCTCAAGGAATCTTTTGATGCCCTCAAGATTCCTTGGGGCATGGTTCCACTATCTCCAGGGCTCGTGGTTCTGCACTTGCAAATAAATTATTATCATTTGTCTAAATCCGCGCCGGTATGATGTCTGCAATAAAATAATAATAAATCTTGGAAATCTATGCTAGTCCCCTAGCTCCTTCATTCTGCTCGACCTCCTCCTTGAATGAGAGATTCAGGTTTAAGTAAACAAGCTTGGGAAGAATTTACAAAGGGTTGGTTGGTGGTGTAACGGTTCAAATGCTTAGTTTTTTGTGGGTGGTCGAGGGCTCCAACCCCACTGACCCCCAATTGGAGCACATAAGTTTAAACCCTCACTTTTTTTAAATGGTGGTCAAACATTGTGTGGACCGTAGGTTTAATATGGCACGTGGTTACATTGACATTCATTTGACTTAAGTTCGGTTGTAACATTGTATTGATTTGGGTTGTGGTTGGTTGGGCCGACCGTGGAGTGGACCAGCTTACGTGGTTGGGCAAGTTTGATTCCCGTCAGCCCATTGTAATATGGTGCCTTGATGGTTTCGTGGGCAGGGTCCTCGGTCAACGAGACCTCGATCCATACATCATTGTTTATATATTTATATATATGTGGCAGTTTTAATGTAATACGCCATATATGTTATCTTGCTGTGGGCGATGTAGAAATTATATACATTAAGCATGAATATGTCCTAGATTCCCATGATCTAACAATATTTAACTTCTTGCAAGATACAAAATCATTCCACTGTTAATCTATTGCGGAAAATTAATTGCAAACACATGTGAAGCATAAATAAAATCAATCGCATATAACACAGTTGTTTTTAATTGCGAAAGCCTGAAGCTGAAAACCCCAACTATATATTATGTATCATGGAATCATATGACAATCCTCATACAAAGCTTATCAAGCTTTCAGTACAGTACAATAGTCATACACTAATCAGGAACAATCTTGCAAATCCATGCACCGATCTCTGCCCCCTATTAGCCTGCCTCCACTGCGCAATCCCTGCTAAAGAATAGCTCTGAATGAATTCGAATTACTCTTTCCTTGACTACATAATCCTCATTGGCAACTCCAATGTGTGTGTGATGCAATCAATGCATCACTATAGTCACAACAGATAGTCCATCTTGCCCTTTCACCTATCTCTCCACTGGGTCTCCACTGGAAATGCCATGCACTGTAGTTAACTACTGTATTGTTTAGTTGATTAATGAGTTATTATTTGTGAATTAATTAACTAATTAATTCACTCCACTCTCACTAGTGTATCATTCAGTTAGACTAGATACAACTAGCTCAACTGAGTCTAACTGAGTTAAACTAAATACAACTCCATAAAATACTCTTCCAACGCTATCATAACTCTGCCACTTGAGTTCTAATTGAATCCTCTATGCATGAACTCCAGTAAACCATTGGGAATTGTGGAATTCCCTCAGTCCACTGATCTACCACATCTGTGCACTGAAACAAAGTGCTCCAAGAGAATAAGTTGATGTTTAGTGTCTAATTATTATTAAGAGCTAATAATAATGCATCTATTTTTAGATCGACGATCTATAAATAGACTTCACCCAATATTCTAAAAATACAATTTCACCTATTTTTCCAACTTGATCAACCATCCACAAATAGCATCCTGCAACTTCTGAAAAATGATCAACATGTCTAAAAATATACATAGCTTAAAAATAAACTTGCGCCAAAAATAGCCGCAGGCCCACTTAGTGAAGGCGACTCTTTTCACTAAGCTCATCATCTTGTTGAATCGCAACACTCCCTCTCAAAAATATAGGTATTATCCTTCACCCCGATCTTGCCTCTATGGTATTCGAATTTGCTCTTGGTGAGCACCTTCATCAGAATATCTGCATCTTGATCCTCCGTAGGAATGTACAGAAGCAACATGATCTTCTGCTGCACACAAGCTCTGATATGATGATACTGGATATCAATATGTTTAGATCTATCATGAAACAAAGGATTAACCGAGAGTTTAATGCAACTCTGATTATCACAATGTATCATTGTGGGATCTAATTGTGAATCGAACAAAGCAATCAGAATCTTCCTCATCCAGATAGCCTCACATGCAGCTTGACTTGCTGCCATGTATTCTGCTTCCGCTGAACTGAGTGCCACGGATATTTGTTTCTTGTTGTACCAAGAAACTATCATAGATCTAGTACTGAAATTCCCTCCTGATGTGCTCTTTCTGTTTGTTGGGCTTCCTGCCCAATCTGCATCTGTGAAGCCATGCAACTTCACCTCATCCGTCTGTCTGTACCATAAACCATACTCAAATGTGCCCCTGAGATATCTCAGAACATGCTTGCGTGCCTTCCAAAAGAGCTTGGTAGGCTTAATCATCACTTGTGAAAGTTGGTTCACCGCATATCATATGTCTGGTCTTGTATTGAATAAATACATGAACAAACCCACCAACTATCAATAAACAATGGCATCCACTACCTCTTCCGATGTAGCATCCTCTTTCTTCCAATTTCCTGGAAGATGAGTGTCGATAGGCTTGCAACCTTGCATGTGAAACTTCTCCAGTATCTCTCGGGCATACTTGCCTTGAGACACAAAAATTTCACCTAGAAATTTGAATAACTGATATATTATTCACCAATATTCTCCTAATCACACACTATTTTAGCTTCATGCATAATATAGAATCTCTTCTACCATTGATCATCACATGCGGAAATAAAATCAATTGCATGCATACATTAAAACCACAAACAATCACACATATGAACATAGTATTTAATGGGAAAGCTTAAAGTTGAAAACCCCAACTATCTGTATATTATATGTCATGGATATCATGTAAAAATCATAGTACAAAATCTCCTCACAAGCTCTCATGCACACCCTCAATTGCTACACACTATCAAGCTAGATCTAGCAAAACACATGCTCCAATCTTTTGCCACTTGATAGCCAGCCTCTATTGCGTTTTCAATGCTATGGGATGGCTTCATTAAATATATAACCACCTGGCCTGAACTGCGCAATCCTCATGGGCTTACTCCACCTATCTGTGTGTTGCAAATAGCAACAGTATAGTCACAACTGATAGTTAACCTGCTCTTTCACCTATTCCTGCACTGGTCTCCACTGAAACTGTCCATGCACTGAAGTTAACTGATGTATTCTTTAGTTGATTAATGAGTATATCATTAGTGAATTAATTAATAATTAATTCACACCACTCTCACTAATTGTATCAATCAGTTAAACTGAATACAAATAGCTCAACTATGTTTAGATTAGTTAAACTGAATACAACTCCACTAACTTCCTCAATCAACTCCACCAAACTCTGTCATATGAGTTCTAACTGAAGTCTTCATGCAATAGCTCCACTAAACCCTAGGAATTGCGTAATTCCTTCTGTCAGCTGCATGTGCCACTTCTAGGCATCAAACTGAAGTGCTCCAAGAGAATAAGATAATGTTTAGAGTCTAAATATTATTAAGAGCTAATAATATTCGACATATCTATTTTTAGACTGGCAATCTAAAAATAGATTCCGCCTAATATGTCTAAAAATAGAAGTCCATCTATTTTTTCCGACTTGACCAACCATCCACAAATAGCATCCTGCAACTCATAGAACATGATCCATATGTCTAAAAATAGACATAGTCTAAAAAATAGACTTTGCGCCAAAAATAGCCTGCGGGCCCACTTAGTGAAGGCGACTTCTTTCCACTAAGCTCATCATCTTGTTGCAATCTCAACACTCCCTCTCAACAAGATAAGGATTTTCTGCCACCCCTATCCTGCCTCTGTGGTATTCGAATTTGCTCCTGGTGAGCGCCTTCGTCAAGATATCAGCATCCTGATCCTCCGTAGGAATGTATGAAAGCAACATGATCTTCCGCTGCACACAATATTTGATATGATGATACCGGATATCAATGTGTTTAGATCTATCATGAAATACCGGATTAACCGAGAGTTTGACACAACTCGGGATTATCACAATTCGTCACGCGTAGGCTCTAAGTGTGAACCGAACCGACTCAGATCTTCCTCATCCTTATAGCCTCGTATGCAGCCAAACTCGCTGCCATATACTCGCCTCGTGAAATGAGTGCCACGATCTCTGGTCTCGCCGTACCAAGAAACCGTTGTCGACCCGATGACGAAAATCCTCCAGATAAAGTTTCCTTTCGTCCGGGCCTCCCCCATCCGCATCCGTGAAGCCACATAGCTTCACCCTCATCCGACCGTCTCGTACCACAATCCATATCCCGATGTGCCTCCGAGATAACGCAATACATGCTTCCCTGCCTTCCAAAAGATCTTGGTAGGCTTAACCATAGCTTGTGAAAGCTGGTTAACTGCATAGCATATATCGGGTCATGTATTGACCAGATACATAAGTGACCCCACCAACTCTCGATAAACAGTGGCATCCACTACCTCCGCTGAAGTAGCATCCTCCTTCCTCCAACCACCAGGAAGAGGAGTATCAACAGGCTTGCAGCCATGCATGTTGAAATTCTCCAGTATCTCCCGAGCATACTTGCCTTGAGAAACAAACAGTCCATCACTGCGCTGCCAAATTTCCAATCCTAGGAAATAATGAAGGAGGCCCAAGTCCTTCATCTCAAACTCTTTTGCAAGATCGTCCTTGCATGAGAGTATCAACAGCTCATCACCCGTCAAAATCAAATCATCTACATAAAGTACAATGATCAGCAACTTACCCTCCACCATAATCTAGTATAGGTTAGGATCCGCCTCACTCTTGGAGAATCCAAGTCCGGTGAAATAATAGTCTATCCGTGTGTACCAAGCACGAGGTGCTTGTTTCAACCCATACAACGCTCTCTTGAGCCTGCACACATGCGAATCGCTGCTGAAGATCTCGAAACCTTCGGGTTGCTCTATCTACACCTCCTCCTCAATGACTCCGTTGAGGAATGCAGTCTTCACATCCATTTGATGAATGTGCCACCCCATCTGCGCTTAGAGAGCAAGAATCATCCGTATGGAAGAATACCTTGCGACAGGTGCAAAGGTCTCCTCATAATCGATCCCCTCTATTTGTGAAAAGCCTCGGGAAACAAATCTTGCCTTCTACTTCTCCACACTCCTGTCAGCTGCCTGCTTCACTTTGTAGATCCATCTCGAACCCACCACTGATTTCCCCTCCGGCCTCGGGACAATCTCCCATGCACTGTTTCTAAAAATCGAATCATACTCTTCCACCATGGCATCTACCCATGCGGGGTCCTCCACAGCTTCCTCAAAAGAGGATGGCTCTGTCACGATACACTTGCTCATAAGAGCCATGTATCCAGTATACCGGTTAGGTGACTGTCTCTGTCTGCACTGTGATGTAGGTGCTCCTACAACCTTCTCTGCATCTTGAGCCAGTCGCTCAGCTTATGTAGTGCGCTTCTGCCCTCTGATAGTTGGTGCTGCTTGAGTGGTCTCTTCCACTCCATGAACCTCATCTTGTGGCTGATCCACATCTTGAGACTAATCCTTAGGAACTAATATCTCCTCATCTGCATGCAAGTGTGGCTCCCTCTGAAGCGAACAATTCATGGCTTTCTCCTCCTGAAATTTGATATCTTGGCACACAACATTCTTGCGATTGTCTAGCAAATACACACGATAGTTATGGGGCATATCATTGTACCCCACAGATATCCCAACCTCCGCAGTCGGCTCCATCTTCTTCGTGGCATCCTTCGTCACATGAATGTAAACAGGTGAACCAAAAATCCTCAAATGGGAAATATCAGCCTCTACGAAAAAACGTCTTCGGGTGTACTCCAAGTATCTTGTGAGGACAACTAGTTTCGCATATATCACAAAGACGCATGCCTTGCACCACAAGTGTATGGGTAGGCCATAATCACGCAACATCGCCTCGTGTAGCATACCCCATCATTCCCCCGTTCTTCTTAAGAATATAACCCCGTTCGTGGGTTATGAGGTGCTATGAGCTCTCTTCGAATTCCTTCTGCACTGCAAAAGTCCTTGAATTCGCCAGAGATGAATTCACCACCATTGTCGCTCCTAAGATCCTTCACCTACTTCCCCGATTCTTTCTCAACCAGTGCCTTGAACTCACAGAACTTTGAGTATGTCTCTCTCTTCTTCTACATGAAGAAGATCCAGCACTTACGAGAAAAATCATCAACAAATATCACATAATACCTGTGCTTTTCTGTCGAAGCTGCTGAGAAAGGTCCACACACGTCTGTGTGAATTCTCTCAAGGATCGTTGTGGCATGACTATCCTTCTCGTGAAAGGTGGCTTTCACAAATTTTCCCAAGGTACACCCCTTGCATTGATCTGACTATGCAAGAGTGCCTTTAGGAAGCCCAGTAGAAATCTGCTGCAGTATCTTCAAAGCTCCATGGTGAAGGTGGCCCAATCTCTGATGCCACAACTTGCCATCATCCCGGCTCACCACTCCTTCTGCCTTGCATGCCATTGCTACACAACCATCTACCTGCAATTGATAAAGGTTCTTAACTCGAACCCCTATCCTCCGGGTCTCACCAGTTGCCTTACTGCGCAGGAAATCCTTTCCTTCACTAAAAAAAACATCATATCCCTTGTCTTCTAACATTGCCACAGAGATAAGATTCTTCTTCAATCCTAGAACATGCATCACTTCCTTCAATCTGAAGGGTTTACCAGACTCCCTCTCAAATGAAATGGTGCCGATACCAGTCGCACTGTATCGGCCATCATCGCCCATCTCGATGTGCACTCCAAGATCTTTCTCATCCAGATCAGTAAACAAATCTCGATCTCCTATCATGTGAAAAGACACACCATTGTCAAGAAACCACACTGATCCCGTCATACTTGAGACCAAGCATGCGATCAGCAAAAAATCCAGCTCAAACTGTGAGGCTAAGGCCTCTCCAGCTGCATTCCCAGCAGCCTGCTTATTTTTCTTCTTCTGTGGAAAATTTGTGGCATAATGTCCGTGTTGGTGACAGTGAAAGCACTTCACCTTGGACATGTCCTGCTTCTTGCCTTTCGCACTGGATTGAGAAGCTTTTTTTCTCTTCCCCTTCTTTTCTTTGGCAGCCAAAGCATAATTCTCTTCATCAGAGTTCTTTGATGAAGATCCGTCCCTGGTACTCTGACTTATCTCCTCTTGCACAAGATCCGACCAAAGTCGCTCCCATCCTGGCAATTTCTCCCGACCATTGACAGAGTCCTGATAGGAATTCCAACTCTTCGGAAGCCCTGGGAGAGCCAAGCTCACCAAGTCCTCATCATCAATAGTCACCCCCAGCTCATCCCTGCATTGGACGAACTTCGTGAGGTACTTGGGCATACTGATGCCTTTCTCCATCTTTATGTTCCTGAGTTTGTCCTTGAGCGCCAACTTCCTCTGGTCACTCTTTCTTTGGAATAAATCTATCAAAGCTTTCCACATCAAGAATGGAGAAGCCTTACCATGAAGGCTAGACACTATGTGATCCTTCACGTCCTCCAACAGAATCCTTTGACACTTTGTTGTCTTCTTTTTCCATGCGTCAAGTACGACAACATCACTAGAAGTAGGCTTTGGAATTTTTGCATCTATGAACTCCTTCAACCCATTGTCATCCAGCACTGCCTCCATCCTGTCCTTCCATGCAATATAATTCGAGTTTCCCTCAAGGGCATACTCCAATCGTAATCCGTTGAAAGACATCTCAACTTCGACACCCAGAAAACACTACTGCAAATTCGAATTCCACCAGCACAAAACTCAACCGCTTCAATGTTTTGCAATTTCTCCAATGATCAATATTTCTCTGATACCATGTAGAAATTTGAATAACTGATATATTATTCACCGAGATTCTCCTGATCACACACTATTTTAGCTTCATGCATAATATAGAATCTCTTCTACCATTGATCATCACATGCGGAAATAAAATCTATTGCATGCATACATTAAAACCACAAACAATCACACATATGAACACAGTATTTAATGGGAAAGCTTAAAGCTGAAAACCCCAACTATATGTATATTATATGTCATGGAGATCATGTAACAATCATAGTACAAAAGCTCCTCACAAGCTCTCATGCACACCCTCAATTTCTACACACTATCAAGCTAGATCTAGCAAAACTCATGCTCCAACCTTTTGCCACTTGATAGCCAGCCTCTATTGCGTTTTCAAAGCTATGGGATGGCTTCATTAAATAGATAACCACCTGGCCTGAACTGCGCAATCCTCATGGGCTTACTCCACCTATCTGTGTGTTGCAAATAGCAACTGTATAGTCACAACCGATAGTTAACCTGCTCTTTCACCTATTCCTGCACTGGTCTCCACTGAAACTGTCCATGCACTGAAGTTAACTGATGTATTCTTTAGTTGATTAATGAGTATATAATTAGTGAATTAATTAATAATTAATTCACACCACTCTCACTAATTGTATCAATCAGTTAAACCGAATACAAATAGCTCAACTATGTTTAGATTAGTTAAACTGAATACAACTCCACTAACTTCCTCAATCAACTCCACCAAACTCTGTCACATGAGTTCTAACTGAAGTATTCATGCAATAGCTCCACTAAACCCTAGGAATTGCGTAATTCATTCTGTCAGCTGCATGTGCCACTTCTAGGCATCAAACTGAAGTGCTCTAAGAGAATAAGATAATGTTTAGAGTCTAAATATTATTAAGAGCTAATAATGTTTGACATCCCTAATTTTAGACTGGAAATCTAATAATAGATTCCGCCCAGTATGTCTAAAAATAGAAGTCCATCTATTTTTTCCCGACTTGACCAACCATCCACAAATAGCATCCTGCAACTCATAGAACATGATCCATATGTCTAAAAATAGAATTTGCGCCAAAAATAGCCTACGGGCCCACTTAGTGAAGGCGACTCCTTTCCACTAAGCTCATCATCTTGTTGCAATATCAACACCCACCAACTATCAATAAACAATGGCATCCACTACCTCTGCCGATGTAGCATCCTCTTTCTTCCAATTTCCTCGAAGAGGAGTGTCGATAGGCTTGGAGCCTTGCATGTGAAGCTTCTCCAGTATCTCCCGGGCATAATTGCCTTGAGACACAAACAGTTCACCTTCCCGCCGCCATATTTCCAATCCAAGGAAATAATGAATGATGCCCAAATCCTTCATCTCAAAATCCTTTGCAAGATCTGCCTTGCATGAGTGTATTAACTTCTCATCACCTGTTAGTATTAAATCATCAAAATAAAGTACAATGACTAAAATATTACCCTCCACCACAACTGCATGTGTTTGCATCCGCCACTCTTTGATGAAGCCAAGCTCAGCTGAAATATTTGTCGATCCGAGTACCAAGCATGTGGTGTCATTTTTTTACCATACAATGCTCTTTTTGAGTCCCAGACACATGTACTCGCCGTCGAAGATCTCAAATCCTTGTTTGGCCATCGTACACTCTTCTCAATGATCCCATTAAGAACACAATCTTCATATCCATCCATCCCATGAATGTGCCATAACCCATCTCAAGACTGAGAGAGCAAGGATTGTCCTTATGGAAGAATGTTTTGCGACAGGTGCAAAGGTTTCTTCATAATCAATCCCCTCGATTTGTGAGAAGCCCCAAGTAACAAATCTTGCCTTATACTTCTTGACGCTCCCATCAAAAAATTGCTTTACCTTGTAGATCCATCTTGATCCTACAACTGATTTTCCCACCGGCCTTGGAACAATCTCCCAAGCACTGTTTCTGACAATGGAGTCATACTCCTCCACCATGGCATCTACCCATGTGGGCTCCTACACTGCTTCTTCAAAAGAAGATGGTTCTGTCACGATACACTTTCTCATAAGAGCCATGTATCCAGTAAATCGTTTAGGTGACTGTCTCTTTCTGTGCTATGATGTAGGGACTCCTACATTCTGTGCTGCATCAAGCTTCAGTCTCTCAACTTCTGTGGTACACTTTCTACCTTGTCTGATGTTTGGTTCTGCATGAGTGGACTCCTCAACTCCATGAATCTCCTCCTGTGGCTGATCCACATATAGAGGCTCATCTTTGGGAACAAGAAGTTCCTCCTCTGCATGCAAGTGTAGCTCCCTCTCAAGCGACAAATTCATGGCTTTCACCTCATTGAATTTTATATCCCGTCACACACCGCCATCCGACCGTCCGGAAAATACACACGATAATTATGGGGTGTTTCTGTACCCCACAAATATCCCAACTGCAGCCTCAGCTCCAGCCTTTGTCCCCGCAAATTCTTTGTCACATGAATGTAAACAACATGAGCCAAAAATCTTCAAATGAGAAATATCAGGCTTCTTACCAGTAAAAGCTTCTTCGGGTGTACTCATGCCAAGTACTCTATAAGGACAACGGTTTTGCACATAAACCACAGTGTTGCATGCTTCCGCCCACAAGTGCATCGGTAGGCCCTGGTCATGCAGCATCGCTCGTGTAGCACCCACGATCATTCTGTTCTTTCTCTCCGTGACCCCATTTTGCTGTGGGTTATGAGGCACTATGAGTTCTCTTCGAATTTCTTCTTTGCTACAGAAGTCTTTGAATTCGCCCGAGATGTATTCACCACCATTATCGCTCCGTAGAGCTTTCACTTGCTTCCCCGACTCCTCCACCAATGCTTTGAACTCACAGAACTTTGAGAACATTTCACTCTTCTTCTGCATGAAGAAGATCCAGCATCTACGAGAATATTCATAAACAAATATAACATAATACTTGTGTTTTTTTGTTTAAGAAACTGAGAAAGGTCCACACACGTCTGTGTGAATTCTCTCCAGGGTCACCGAAGCACGGTTCTCCTTCTCATGAAAGGTGGTCTTCAAAAACTTACCCATAGTACATCCCTTGTACTGATCTGACTGCGCAAGAGTACCCTTGGGAAGTCCAGTAGAAATCTGCTACAAAATCTTTAAGGCGCCATGGTGAAGATGGCCCAATCTCCTGTGCCATAATTCGCCCTCATCCCGGCTCACCACTTCTTCTGCTTTTCCCACCATTGCAGTGCAGCCATATACCTCCAGCTTGTAGAGATTATTAATTTGAACCCCTGTCTTCTTGGTTTGACCCGTTGTTTCATGTAGAAGGAAGGCTTTTCCCTCACTGAAAACAACATCATAACCTTTGTCTTCCAACATTGCGACCGAGACCAAGTTCTTCTTCAGACCTGGAACATGCATGACACTATTCAACAAGAATGGATTACTGGACTCCCTCTCAAAGGTAATGGTCCCAATTCCAGTCGCACTTTACTGACCATCATCGTCCATCTCTATGTGCATCGGGAGGTCCTTCTCCTCCGAGTCACTAAACAACTCCTTGTCTCCCATCATATGGAAAGATGCACCACTATCAAGATATCACACCGATCCCATACATCTTGAAACCAAGCATGCGATCAAAGATAAATCAAGTTCAAATTGCGAGGCTAAGGCCTCTCTAGCTGCAGCTCCAACAACCTTCTTTTTTTCCTTCTTCTGTGGATAGTTAGTGGCAAAATGCCCATGTTCGTGACAGTGAAAACACTTCACTTTGGACAAATCCTACGTCTTGCCTTTAGCTTTGTATTTTGAAGGATGTTTCTTCCCCTTACCTTTCCTTACTTTTGCAGCCAAAGCGCAATTCTCTTCATCTTCATTCTTCGATGAAGATCCATCCCTGGTACCCCGCCTTATCTCCTCCTGCAAAAGATCTGACCAAAGTCGCTCCCATCCTGATAGTTTCTCCCGTCCATTGACAGAATCTTCGTAGCTATGCCAACTCTTTGGAAGCCCAAGGAGAGACAAGATCACCAATTATTCATCATCAACAGTAACCCCCACACTTCCCAGTTCATCCTTGCAGTGGACAAACTTCGTGAGGTATTTTGGAATACTGTCGCCCTTCTCCATTTTTATTTTTCCGAGCTTGTCTTTAAGTGCCAACTTCCTCTAGTCACTTTTGCTTTGGAAAAAGTTTGTCAAAGCCTTCCACATTAAGAATGGAGTGGCTTTCCTGTGAAGGTTGGAAAAAATATGGTCCTTCACACCTTCCAACAGAATTCTTCTTGTCTTTGTTGTCTTCTTTTGCCATGTGCCAAGTAATGCAGCATCGCTAGATCCCGGCTTAGGAACATCACTATCGATGAACTCCTTCAGTCCATTATCCTCCAATGCTGCCTCCATCCTGTCCTTCCAGGCTATGTAATTCGAGCTCCCATCAAGGGCATACTCCAATCGCAACCCATTGAAGGCCATTTCAATGTATACTCAACTTCTGCACCAAGAATATTTTGTAGCAAATTCGAATTGTCCGCCAACACAAAATCACTTCACAATTGCAATATTCAATTAACAATGTTTCGATACCATGTAGAAATTATATACATTAAACATGCATATGTCCTATATTCCCCTGATATCACAATATTTAACTTCTTGCAAGATATAGAATCATTCCACTATTAATCTATTGCAGAAAATTAATTGCAAACACATGTGAAGCATTAATAAAATCAATCACACATAACACAGTTGTTTTTAACCGGGAAAGCCTGAAGCTGAAAACCCCAACTATATATTATGTATCATGGAATCATATGAAAATCCTCATGAAAATCTTATCAAGCTCTTAGTACAGTACAATCTTCATACACTAATCAGGAACAATCTTGTAAATCCATGCACCGATCTCTGCCCCCTGCTAGCCTGCCTCCATTGCGCAATCCATGCTGAATAACAGCTCTGAATGAATTCAAATTACTCTTTCCTTGACTTTACAATCCTCATAGGCAACTCCAATGTGTGTGTGATGCAATCAATGCATCACTATAGTCACAACAGATAGTCCATCTTGCGCTTTCACCTATCTCTCCACTGGGTCTCCACTGGAACTGCCATGCATTGTAGTTAACTGATGTATTGTTCAATTCATTAATGAGTTATTATTTGTGAATTAATTAACTAATTAATTCACTCCACTCTCACTAGTGTATCATTCAGTTAGACTAGATACAACTAGCTCAACTGAGTCTAACTGAGTTAAACTAAATACAACTCCATAAACTACTCTTCCAACTCTGTCATAACTATGCCACTTGAATTCTAACTGAATCCTCCATGCATGAACTCCAGTAAACCCTTGGGAATTGTGTAATTCCCCCAATCCATTGATCTACCACATCTGTGCACTGAAACAAAGTGCTCCAAGGGAATAAGTTGTTGTTTAGTGTCTGATTATTATTAAGAGCTAATAATAATCAACATGCATCTATTTTTAGATCGACGATCTATAAATATACTTCACCCAATATTATAAAAAAATAATTTCATCTATTTTTTCAACTTGATCAACCATCCAAAAATAGCATCCTGCAACTTTTGAAATATGATCACCATGTCTAAAAATAGACATAGTCTAAAAATAGACTTGCGCCAAAAATAGCCTATGGGCCCACTTAGTGAAGGTGACTCTTTTCACTAAGCTCATCATCTTGTTGAATCTCAACAGGCGGAGGGTGTAGCGGGGGTCATGGGCCGCCGCCCCATAATTGTTATATTTTTTATGGTCATTTGGGGGGGGGGGGGGGGTGGTGGGGTTGGTGGCCCATCACCCCATTTAATCTATTTTTTTGTTTTTATAACAATAATGGTTGCTTTTAGATTTTTCCCAAAATAAAGGTTATTGGGAAATTTAACGAGGCCACAATTTCACTTGTTTTTGGGAGCTAAGTTCCCTCTCGGCTGACGGTGAATTTGTGGGACACCTAAACCTGGCCCATTGCCCAACTTTGAACAAAACTTTGACTTTCTCTAACTCCTCCATATGGGCTCAGATTGGAGATCCATTCACATCGTTGGAATCAGGATGACGAGCGCTTCAATCTGAACTTAGTTCAAGAGCAATCTGATCACTTTGAATTTTGACCATTTATGAGCCCTCTTGGTCTCCTGAGGGTGTCTGGAGCCACTTGGATAAAAAAAATTCTATTATCTAAAATATAAAAATTAAATTATAAATCCTTAAAATTAAATTTTAGGAAAAAAAACTAAATTTATTTACTAGATTATCATTTACTTTAAGTTAACTTTTCTATGTTTTGGCTCTGTTTTAGGTAGATTTTTTAGTCAATGTTGTCCATAATATTGAATGAGAATTTGTTAAAATCACAAGTTTAAATTATGTAGTCTACATAATCCAAGTATCTCAAGTGTTTTAGAGGTATCTAATCCATTTAAAATTTTCCAAAATTCATTTTAAGCAATGAAAGACCACAATTTAAAATATTTCCTACAAAATAGGGTTTTTTCTACATAGTTATCCATGCCTAGCTAGAGGGGCTCTAGATCCTTCTTCAATCAAATTGTTTTATGAGTTTGTAAAGATTCTATATCTATTGGTATTCTCTTTCAATATTCTCATATTCAACATCATTTTCATAGAGTAGTTAGGTGAAGTGGGTTTTTTGGATTCTCAAAGAAACCTCCTCTAAGTGCATCTTGGAAACCTAGAAATCCAAGGCGTTTCCTTCCAAAAGGGATGTAAGATAAAAATATGAGATTAAATCTAACAATATTGGAGAATATATTCAACATATGTAGGATCATGCTTTGATTTTCAAGTTCATTAGATTATGGCCCTCTAAAAAATCTCTGATTGGATGGATCCAAAATAAATGGAACCTTTAGGGTCAAATAAAAATGAAGCTAGGGGAAAAAGGATTCTTCATAGCCATTTTCTACAACTTGAAAGACATATTGATGGTTTTGAAGGAGGGTCATTATTTTTTAATAATGCAGGGCCCTTCATACAATTTTTGAAAGAGGAATATAGCCTTGAGAAAGAAGACCTCCTTGTAGCCGCAGTGTGGATTCAACTATTTTATCTTCCAAAAGAATATCTGGAGGAGGAAACTCTATAAGGCATAGGAAATTCCATTAATAGCTTTTTCAAGGTCCCAAAGGCTTCTCGGCTTCGTATACATCATATGCTCAAAATTATGTCTATATAAATATTTCCAAGTGTTTTCTAGCCCCAATAGATATTTATTATTAGGATAGTCTTTGGAAGCAGCCTCTAAATGATGAACATTGACACGAATACAAACATCTTATTAAGGATTTCCACATGAATGCAAAGGAATAGCCCAAATAACACCCCTCTCAAAAAAAGCAAGATGATTTTTGGAAATTCCCCCAAAGAAGAAGAAATTTGAGTCCTCATGGTGCCTCAAATCTGGACCAAATCCCTAGATTTGGAAATATGGTCGAGTCTCTCTCCTCTTCAAAGGAATCTCTAGAGCAAGATAATATGTAGGCATAATGCAACCCGTAGTTGTGCCTACATAGGAAGAATCACACAAGTACTATGCTCCACCTAGCACCTTAGGTTCTATATTGCCACGTGCCATCTATTTTGGTTAGATCAACATGCATAAATTGTGTATTACAACTATCATGTTTCATTGTTTTGCGGCAACATGTCATCTTTGCAAGCTATGCTTGCCACAATTGCTACTACCAAATCATATTAATTAAAGGCTACAAAACATCAATTTTCACATTATTTGGCACACATATTTTCCTGTTTCGCGACAATGTTTTTTGTGAAGTGTAACATAAGCTCAATCAACCTATGGTGCCGCAAAAAAACACATATTAAAATATTAATTAAAGTTTAATCTTATGACTAACAAAATCTCACTTGCTAATAAAGAAGGTGCAAAGGGCTCCAGAATCAATATTCGTCATAGTAAATTGTAGAAACAGGAATTGTCGCCATGTGCAAAAAAACAATGAGAGAGGAACTATGTTGCTAGCTATCCCACTTGTTTTATTAACTAATCTTAATTTTAAATAGATCCTTAAAATAAGTGTCCTATAAAAATTGAAATAATAGAAGATGTAAACTTATTGTTACCCCTACTTCTCAACAATATTAATAAATTTCTTTCCAAATGAAACTTTATTGAGATTATGAATCATTTTGAACTTAAATTATAAATTAAATAATATATTGTTTAATTGAAATTATAATCTAGTTATATATAATAATTTAAAAATATTTATTTAATTAATTTGAATTGAAATAATATATTGTTTAATAATAATGAAATTATAATTTAGTTATATATAATAATTTAAAAATATTTATTTAATTAATTTGAAGTAAAATTTAATTTTTGTTTTAATTAGTTAAGAATTTATTTTCAATAAATTAGTGGATTAAAATATATAAGAAATTTGTTGATATATATTATCTACCTATTTATTTATTTTTATAATGGTGACAAGTGCAACTATATTCATCCATAACACTTCATATAAATGTTTTTATCATAAACAAATAATTAAATTATAATAATTTTTATTACTTTATAAAATAATTAATTTTAATTTTAACCATTTTTATTATAGGTATAGTTTAAGTGAATTTAATGATTCACAATATATGTTTTTTATCTCATAAATAAAGAAATTTTATAAACCAATCTGATGTTTGACCGAATTTTGAAAAAAAAAATGTAATAAAATGGGAAGCATGTGCATCATAAAAATCTTTGCATTTTAAATGAAGAGTAACATGTTTTTTCAGAGAGGAAAAAAATGTTGTTCATATTAAAGAGATAAATAGTACATTGCCTCATGTATGTAGCATATGGCATCAAGCCAATTTACAGAGATATGATCTCATCATCACAAAGATTAACGTTTACATAGATCAACTCATAAACTTCATCCTAAGAAAGTAGGAGTGAGGAGAAGATAGTAAACATCCATGTCCGCATAGCGAGTCTATATATAAGCACAACAGAGATTCAAGACATTAACGATCTGTACAACAAAAATTCATGGAAACCAGTCAATTAAACAACGATGTAAGCCACTTGAATCAAGACACGAGATGAGACATAAGGATAGAAAATGTATGCAGGCCCGCTTGATATAAGGTCGACTTGCCTGCTCGAGGAGGAGCATATAGGCTCGCTTGCTGGAAAGGCTTACACCAACACATTCTAATGGATAGGAGGATCATACAGCATTCAGATCCAACTCACTTGGTTACAATGAATACACCATGAGGAACCTTAAAAAACATCCAGAAAAAACCTGCAAGAAAAATGCTCTGTAGAATTCATGGCGATGGGACAAAAAAATCATGTAACAGCTGGGAGCCACAGTAATGGAGGATGTAGATACTGTCAGGAGGGGAAGATAGGCCCTTCTTTGATAACTGATCTAGACGGGTGTTGTTTTCTGTATATATGTGTTGCATAGGCGGATCATTGATCTTTGCGAGGAGGTATTTTATACGACAAATCCAACCCTGCAAAACTTTAGGTTGATGGAGATTATTCCCAGAAATCCCATCTAAGATAATCTTAGCATCACCATAGATGTTGACAGATTGCAACTGTAAATTGTAGGCCAACCATAGCCCACTCCATAATGCCAGAATTTACGCCTTATTATTTTTTCCTCTACCACCATTCCAATAGATCTGGTATCTTTCCAAGTTTTCAAGTTTTATCCATGCTTCGCATCCACAACAACCCCCCTGTTGAGCCCCATCAAAAAAAATTCCGGAAGAGATATTGAATGGGGTCGGATGCGATGTGATAGATCCTTTATAATAGATACTACAGGTGATTGAGCAACAATCCAGGCCATAATGGCCCAATGGATTTGGGCGATATTTACAGACCTTACATCAAATATAAAACGATTGCGAGCTAACCAGGCCTCCCAAAACAAATAGAAGGGAAGTGATTTGAATTTAACTTTGTGTGCTCCCCATGTTGCGAGAGTATTGATGAAAATTTTCAGCCTCCATCACGGATCAATAAGAAAATGAGAGAAGACGAACCATATCTTGTGGATAATAGGGCAAGACAAAAATAGGTGGATAGTTGATTCTCCATGGCCATGGAAAAAAATGCACCATCTTGGACATTGTGTGCCTCTTTTGTTTATATTATCCCATGTCAGTATACAGTCGTTCCAAACTAACCATCCAAACAATAAGATTTTATGCGGGATTTTCCAGCCCTAATATGCCCTGAAAGGAGAAAGAGTCATGTCTCCAGTCTGATTACAAATAATGTAATTGTAGATGTCATTCACAACTAACCCATCCCCTTTCATGAACCCATCCCATACTATCTGATCACCTTCCTGTTGATAGCTTAAACCACCCGCCTGTAAGCATGCCACATAGCGCTGCCAAGATCCATCATCCTAATCATGTAACCCCAATTGGGCAACAGATTTCCATTTAGGACATCCTTGTTGCCATATAGTGATCACCTGTAAGAGATATAATATGCCTCTGTGAGATAGCCTATGAATGAGCTTGTCCTCCATTTGCAGCCCTTCGCCGAGGCCCAAAATTTTATCACTGCCCAAAGAATTTTTTTGTCCATTTTCGAAACTCCAGACTAGTCGCTCTGCAAATAAATCCATAAATTTTTGGAAGCTCTTCCAAATGTAAGACTCATATTTCAGTTTTAACAATGATTTCCTATATAACTGCAATAGAGGGTCTCCCTTTAAATATTTAATTCAAATGAGATCGGGCCAGCTGCCCCGACCTTTTAAAGCTCTCCATAAAGATTTTATTAAAAGGGCATTCGAGAAGGAGTGTACATTAAAAATACCCCATCCCCCAAAATCCTTAGGAACCAAGATACTTTCAAGCTTGCATAGATGATATTTTTTTTTCCTTGGAATCCCCTGTCCATAAAAAATGAGAAATTGTTGCGTTGATTAATTATATCGTGCGAACATGGAGATAGAAAATATGTGCCCAAAATACCACTAACTGTTGTAAAACTTCTTGAATGAGAATATATCTCCCCCCTAACAACATCCATCTATGATACCATTTGAGGATTCTGCCCTTAAACTTGTCAACAAGCCATGTCTAGTTCGTTGATTTATAACCACTTAGCTTCAATTTGAAACCCAGGTAAGATATACCCTCCGATATTTGCTTGATCTGTACCCCAAAAACTCAGCTATGAATTTGATCTCATTTATATAAACATGTGTATAAATCAAGAAATATTTACCTTTGTTGATGTGCAATCCAGAAGCAGTATCTAATCAAAGAAGGATGTAATGAAAATAAAACCATTGATTCCTTAGGAGCCTACCAAAGACAAGTAAGTCATCTACAAACAAAGAATGAGAAATGCTAACAGTGGGTGAAAAAGATATGCCCTGAAATAAGTTGGCTTGATTTTCCATCTTTAAAATATTGTTGAAGCCATCCATGATGAGAATGAAAATTAAGGAAGAAAGAGCACATCCCTGGAAAAGTCCCCGACCTGCCACAAAAAACTCTGATGACATTCCATTAATGATAACTACATACCCGACAGTTGAAATGCAAGCCATAATCCATCTAATGTTTGGCAAAGAGATGCCAACCCTTAAGAGAACCAGTCTAATAAAAGACCCATCCACACAATCATAAGCCTTGTATAAATCCACTTTCATTATGAGAGCTTCCATTTTTCGAGATTGAACTGAGTGTATTACTTCTTGTGCAGATGCAACAACATCATGTATGGAGTGACCCTATAGGAACCCATATTGTTCTGCAGAAATGCACCTAGATACCACCCCTTTAATTCTCAGAGAAATAATTTTAGAGGATATTTTGTATATGATGTTGCATAGAGAAATTGGCCTGAAGTCTGTAAATGACTGGGGACATGATGATTTAGGAATCAAATTTAAAAAGGTAGAGTTCATGTCTCCATGAATGAAGCCCAATTTCCTAGAATGCTCAATAACTGTTTGCAATTCATCTCCCATCAACTCAAAAAAGTGAATCAAGAACTCAGCTAGCCATCCATCCGGGCTAGGACTCTTGTATTGAGAAAAAGATTTAAGGACTATCCCAATCTCATCTTTGGATATGACTTTCCCCTGTTCCTCATTTGCAGCAATATCAAACATGCTGGGCATGTGGTATAGCACCCACTTCTGACTCTTGTGGTCGATCCCAACCTCTCCCTTGTAGAAATCAGAGAAGTAATCAAAATATTCCTTCTGTATTTACTTGGTGGAGTAAACCTTATTTCCCCCTGCCAATTCAATGTGCCAGATAGAGTTCATATTTTTCTGCCCATTTTCCATATGATGAAAGTATTTGGTGTTCAGGTCACCTTCCTTTAGCCATTGAACACGACTCTTAAGCTTCCAAGTCACCTCCTATATCTTTAAGATTTCCATCTTTATTTTCTCCAAAGCCTCCAATAGGTCATATGTTTGTTGGATCGGAACAAAATCTTTCATTCCTTCATAAATGTATGCCACCCTTTCAGAGATGGATCTCAGCTCCATTCACAACTCTTCCTTTTTTTTGCGTTCCCATTTTTTCATATGGAATTTCAGATTTTGAAGCTTCTTTGACAATTTCCTCCACCCATGTCTCTCAGGAGTGGTTGCTTCCTCATTCCATATATCTGTATCTAGTTGATTGTATTGAGGATTATATAACCATATTTTGTTAAACATAAAAGGCAGGCCATGTCTGACATGTTCCATGCGCCATGAGAGAGCAATAGCCATATGATCAGATAGGGAAGCAACAACCACTTGTGACTGAGTTTTCCCCACAATTTCTGAAATACTCTCATGAACCATAGCTCTATATAATCGCTTTCCTATAAAATCATATCCAGAACGACGATTGGTCCAATTCGGAACAAGTGGAACCATACGGATGTCCAAAAGATGATGATCATTAAAATTCCAACCAATTCGGTCAGCCAAAGGATCCTGACGTGATCTCTACCCCCAAATTTCACCCAACGACAGAGTGGAGTTAAAATCCCCAATAAAAATGAGGTTTCTTATGCAAATAATATCTAATGAGTCAGCCAATCCTAGAAAGAAGATAGGTGATGACAGGGTGCATATAAATTAATCAAGTTAAAAATCTTAGGAAATCCCCTAAATCTCCCTAAGAGAATTATACCCCCAAAGAAACTATAAGCTTGGAAATTTACCACCTTGGGGTTCCACATAGCCAACATACCCCTGGCTCTACCAATTGAGTCAATACCAACCACATGCCATCCCAGTCGGATTTTAAGAAATGTACTGAGGGATTTTGATCGAGAGCACATGGTCTCTTGAAATCGCGAAATACAGGGCTGAATTTCAACAAATAAGTCTCTTAGGTGGAGATGTTTCGAGGGGTCACCTATCCCCCTGATGTTAAGATATAGGATAGAATTCATTTGGGAACCTATACAGGGATGCATGCTCTAAGTGCCCGAAGATCATCAACTGAAGAAATATGAACATCCCTAAAGTCATAAAAATCATCCTTGTGTTGGGGTTCCCATGTTTTGGCCAAATTAGCAAGACCAAAAGATGAGAAAACATCAAACCACTTTCAAACCTCAGGATCTAGCCCTCCTGGGTCCAGAGAGGGATCTCTCTATGATTGTTGAAGGTATAAGACTTTGAAGCTCAGAGTTTGAGATATTAGGCTAGTTATAAGGCTTGGAGTTTGTTTGTTTGATTGTTTGAGTTTGGTTGTTGGGAATCAGGAATGAAGGGTTCAATATAAGACAAGGCAATGAGCAGAGAGGATTTTAGGAAAAGAGAGATAAATTTAGATGGTATTCAAGACCATTGGGAAAATGGAGTCAAGAAAGGGTTTACTTGTTGTTCAATACGCAGGCTTTCAGTTGGGCTAGTCATCTAAAGCATTGGATCCTAAAATGATTGTGTGGCATGGAACATTAAGGGTTGAAAGTGAAAGAGGAGAACCATCCAATTTTGTCTATAGATCAGGTCAGAGGTCATTTAACTCCAGACTTGCTTGGACATAACCAAAGGAAACTTGAGGGAACTCGGAAAGTTTAATTCAAATGGAAAGATCCTAATGAGGCAGAGACAAAGTTCTAAACCCCCCAGTGTTCTCAACTCATTTAATTAAATCTAAACAAGAACATCTACAGACGGATTTCATTAATTCATACATCAGCTAGCAATATATCAGACCACTACACTGGTTAAATTAATTGAAATCAATCCTTAGATAACACATTTAGAAGAAAACATAAAGGCAATGAGAGCAGAAACATAGGGTGCCTAACAAGGGAAAATCCTATGCCAGATTTCCGATGCAAGCCAGAAGAAGTGTAATGAAATGAAATAAAACACAGAGATAGAAAAACATCACCAGCTGCTTTAGATCAGGATCCACAGAAATGTGCTTGTCATATTAAAAAAAACAACACCAGTCATGTACAACATTGTCCACAGCTTGAACATTCAGCCTGAATACATCTTTCTTCAGCCTATCTTACAACTTTACACAGAACTATATCTCACAGAAACAGCTTACAGTTCTCTGATATCTCATCAAAAACATTTACAATATTTTCTTCATGAGTTTTATACCTGAAGAGAAGCAGAGGAGGTAGGTAGAAAACTAAATGCAGCAATTAGCACTTAGAAGAGGAAAAGGGCCGAAGCCCATTCTGTTTTAAACTTAGAGCATCAATCTCTAGCACTTCGGAGGGAAAAATGGTCTTTGTCAGGCTTCATTTACTCCAGGTATGTCTCTGATGCATTCTGGCTTGTTGTATGTTGTAGTACATGTTGCAGCACAATTTTACTCAGCAAAAAGTTGGGAGGAGCTCTGGGAAATTTAAGGTTGCTGAGGAATAATTACCGAAGTGGAACAAGTTCAAGGAGATAAACAAAATGTTTTAAAGGCGTTTGAAACATTATGCCTAAGAAATCTGTTATTGGGTGATTTAATTACACTGCAGGGGTTGCTCCAGCTATGTGTAAGGCTTACAAGGGTGCATGCCATTGCATTGTGTTTCCTTGATAGAGGTGGATTGGATGCTTTGTTGGACTTGCCTACTAGTTGCCTATTTTCAGGGTTTGACAGTGTTGCATCAATTATTGTTCGACATATTCTTGAGGATCCTCACACACTGCAGGTACCTATAGAGTCAGAAATTCGGCACAGTCTTATAGCAGCCTTAAATCGAAATATGAATGGAAGGAATACCAAGCACAATGGGGCGGAGGTCAAAGTGGTGTTTTATTTTGGATCAACAAGTCCAAGACTTAAGTGGGAAGAAAGTGTTTTCTCAGACTGATTTGATGTGGAGTGAAATTCTTAGAACAGATAATTCTCTTGACCGTGTTGTGCTTATTCCATATTCCAGAGTACTAGACTTCATCAAGGGGGAAGAAATGAACCCTGATGCACCTTGTAAGTTTATTCGGCATCAGGAAAGATCATATGAGGTCCTTGATAATTCCAGTGTGAGGGGTTCAAGATCAAATGTTTATTCTGTCTATCATTGTTCTTATGGACCAGAAGATAAAAGGACCAAACCAGATCCTCCAATAAGAAAGCAGCGAAAAAATATTCAAAAGAGAGGATGTGGGTGTCATTTCATCGTGAAAGAAATGGTTGCCAGACCAGGGGTTGCCATAATTACATACAACGCGTATGTCCATGAGGATAAGAATGGCTGGCCATGTCATGGGAAATTGGATAAGTCTGGTGATCTGAGCGCTAGGAATGCACCTCGACCTCCAAGAGATATGATGTTGGGCTAAAAATTGATCAGGTTGGACATTTGTTGCGGAGGGACATCATCAACATTTCTAATCGTTTGGCCAAAGCTAAGTTTCAACTACACAAAAATGAGTCAACGAGTGTTAACTTATGGTACCAACATGAGCACAAGTCATTCTTTTTCTTCCAAAGGCCAGATGCCAAAGACATGCCATTTATTATTGGCATTCAGACAGAGTGGATGTTGCACAAGATGGTTGAATTCTCACACAATAGTTTTATTGCCATGGACTCAACATTAAGGACAAACAAATATGGGTATCAATTGTACACCTTTCTCGTGTTTGACACACAACAAAATGCCCTTCCTGTTGCATGAGTTATCTCATCCCAGAATGGATTTTCGGACATCTTACAGTGCTTGCCAGCACTCATGGAGAGAGGTCGACAAGTTCAACTTACATGGACAATAAATGCCTTCATGACAGATGATGCATTGGTTGACATTGTTGCATTAAGTGCTATAACTGGATCTTGAGTTTTTCTCTGTGTATGGCACTTTAAGAGAGCATGGTTGAAGAATATGGACAAGTTGGCCACTTGTGGGCAGAATGCTCGAAAGATGTTTATAATGTTGGGTGAAATCATGAATTCTTGTCGTGACCCAGATGCGATATCTCGAGCTATAAATGAATTCTATATTGACTTTGCAGCGGAGGAGCGGTTCTTGGAATATTTTTCAACAAATTGGATGGTGGGAGAAAAATTTCATATGTGGGCAAAATGTTACATAAATTTCTGTCATGCCAACCAAGAAACAAACTGTTCCATTGAATCCTATCATTGTTTTCTGAAAAGAAAATATCTTTGTGATCGTAGAAAGAAGTCCTTACAGAGAATGGATTGGTTAATCTTCACATTACTAAAAAGGGTGGAATTATGTTACTGGAACATGGTTTGTCTGAAAAATTCTAGTCTTGTAAATAACTATAGGTTGGAGCACATGTATGAAACATCTGTAGACAAAGAAAAAAGACTTCCTGAAGACCATTGTGTTCGGGATGAGCACATTAATGCGTGCAGGTTGATCGTTAATATAAATCGAATGCATACCTTGTGTTGTTTTTCGAGCGAGACTTTCGGTTCATATAATTTCCCATAGGCATTAAGAGGAAAATTTTGTAAAGCATATTATCAAAGTTAACTGCGTTGTGGAGAATATGCGATTAATGATAGTAATGACGGACATCGGAAGATGAGGAAGAAGAATTAGCTCAGATCTAACGGTTTGCGGAGGATAAATTAAATGAAGTTTATGAGAGATGGTACCCCCACAGATGGTTTGATTTAAACCGCTATTTACAAGATCAACCTATTTACAAGATCGACGACTGTGGTTTGGCTGTAGGCATTTCTCAGCGCCATTACTTTTATGAGGTGATTTATGGATTTCATAAACCATAGGCGAGTTTCTGATTTATACATGTATAAGCTATAAATGGTGGGCCCCAAAATTTGCATTTGTTCTTTTCACTTTTTAATAGGATCTTATCTTTGGTTTTATATTATATATTATATATATAATATTAAAACAAATATTTTGTAAATTGAAATAATTCCAACATTTCCAAGAATCAGTTTCAAAACTGATCATAGCATTTAGGAAGTTAGTTCAGAAGGCTGATATAAAAGCAAATATAGGAGGAGGTGAGGAGGTTCCGGGTTTTTGGACCTTGAAGCCAAGTTTTTGTACTGAAGAATGAAAAATCTGTGAATGAGTATGCAAGTTCCTGTTATTTTGTTTGTGCTGGAAAGTTTTTCTAGTTTACATAATGTTTTCCATCTGTGATTAAAATAGAGTAAGAGCAGCGGGTCTCTTTATACATATGTATTTAAGAGTTAAACACACCTTAATGTGCGCTCCTCTGTTTTAACTTTGTCTCTACTTAATTCTTCAAGGTTTTGAAATGATAGATTCTGTTTGAAGCAGCATATCAGATTAAAATCTTCTTCTCTTTTTCTTCCGTTCATTCATTCAGCATAAGTGGGATATAGCATTGCAGAACATCCATGGTTCGATATTTAACGGTTACATAATCAATGTTTGGAGGTTTATAAGACAGAGACAGATATATTTTATTTCGTGACATAATCTTTAATGTCTTGAGCACGGATTCCTTTACACAACAAGGAATTGTTTCTCAAGGTACAACATTAATTGGCACCGTTGCCGGGGATCGAAGAAGCGAAGTTCATTTCCCTGGGTTTTCCTTTTACTTCCTCTGGTTGCTCAGTGAGGAGGGATTTTTTGGTTGTGTTTACTTTGTACAGAATTCTCATTTTCACAAAGCCAAACACGAGGTCACATTCCTTGCAGCGGAAGGTTTCATAATCCTTTCTTCTTGACAGTGAACAAGATTCAGCTTTGAAGTTTGGTTGTTTATTATTCACCTGGCGACTCCATGGATGAAGGTTTAATTAGATGAAGAATTTTCCTGGCAAGAAGATGAGAAAGTATCATGGAAAAAACATGTATCAGAATTTATGTTTTTTAAAGGAGGTTCTATTTTTTACTGTCAGTTTAGTGGTTTATTTTCCCTTTTATCTTAAAAAGATTATTTCCTGCTTTATTTTCTCAGAAGATTATAAGGCCCAAAATGTAAATTCATTATTGGAAAAATATGATGTTTCTTCTGCTTGTATTATAAATCTTGACACCAGTGTATCTCCTAAACATGAAAGGAGGGATGATTGTTGTATTACAATCTTGGAAGATAATCAGTCATGGTCTGGGCATAAAGGTGATGATTCATCATATTTGGATGATAATATTTTACCTCATAATAAATTGACTGTTTCTCAGTTCAAAAACAGAGAAATATTTAAACCCCTGAAGCTGCCCGCTATTCTTCATCAATATCCTTCAAACGGATTCAAGTCCTTGCCAAGTTTCTCCGGGAAGAAGAAGGACATCTCAGCCAAATCACATATCTTGGAATTTGAATACTTCCTGGACAAATTACTTATCAAGACGTAGCTCTAAGGATGTTTTTCCATTCTTTAAAGCAGGATGCTCAGCAATGGTTTCAGTGCTTGGAAGCAGGTTCAATTAATTCCTGGCGAGATCTTCAAGATGTATTTCTTACATATTGGGGCGAGAGTAAATCATATGAAGAGCACCTCTTGGAATTATATTCTATCCAAAGATGAAGCAATGAATCAATTTCTGAGTTTAATAGGAGGTTTCAAAAGATTTATTTCAGCATGCCAGAAGAAATTCGACCTCCAGAGGCAGCAGCTATGGTCTATTATTTGAAAGCTCTTTCTTTTGCCTTGGATTTTTATCTCAAGGAGAGAAAGCCTAGCACTCTGAAGCTGATGTTTCTCCATGCACAAGAAATCGAGAATAATGCATGGGCTTGTAAAAAATTTTCCTGCAATGTAGAAAGTCCAAGTTATGTTAAAGATAAGAGTGCTTGTGAAGGGAACATTGGAATTTATTTACAAGAGAATGTAAGTTCAGAGGCTAATAAAAATTTCCAAAAAGTGTCAAAAGGTTCCTATCTTGGTGAAAGGCAAGAATCTAATCATTTTGAAGATTCTAGTCAAAACTTAGTTGTAACAGCTGAACTACACTATGAAAGCATGGAATATCATTGCAATAATTTTGTGAGTAGTGAGGAAAATAGTGCAGTTTCTCAGACCTGTTTGCAAGAGGAAGATTTTAGTCATCAATTGATGTTAAGTGAAGAACATCAGCATTATGGAGAGCAAACCTTGGATGTATTTCATCCTGAATGCTTGCCTACAGGAAGTGGCAGTCAGCTTCCTAACACACAATTCCTAATTGAAGGGTCAAATAATGAAAGGAGCTGCCATGTTCAAATATGTCTGCAAAATGTTCAAGAAAAGAAGATAACCAAAGTTTTGTCTCATGATTTTTATGACCCAGTTGTTGAATATATGGAAAATTTCTTCGGTCAGCAACAAGCTTTAATGCAAGGGTATGTACAAAATTTTGTATATGAAAATTTCTCATGGTACATTCCTGTTTTGATTTGTAAATTTCAGCAGTACGAAGGTGTTAAATCTGACAAGCAAATGCTGGATTGGTTTCATTGGAAGGTTGACTTCACTTGATTAAGTTCAACCATGCTTATATATATAGGAGTTGTACATAAATAAGCTCAGGAGTTGAGCATTTCCAGTTGCAGTATTTCTAGGTTATAATTTTTCAGTTCAAAATAAAGATCCTAGAAGAAGGAGGATTCAAAGAAGTTTTGAAATTTTCAGAGATTTTGGGATTGAGAGAAAATTCAGTTCGACTCGATTCCATGCCCAATAAAGGCTACTGATCTACAAGTTCTCAGCACTTTGTTACCAAAATACTGTCCCCAATTGGAGCCAGATGTTGTAGCACAATTTTACGCTGCAAAAAGTTGGGAGGAGCTCTGGGAAATTTAAGGTTGCTGAGGAATTATTACCGAAGTGGAACAAGTTCAAGGAGATAAACAAAATGTTTTAAAGGTGTTTGAAACGTTATGCCTAAGAAATCTGTTATTGGGTGATTTAATTACACTGCAGGGGTTGCTCCAGCTATGTGTAAGGCTTACAAGGGTGCATGCCATTGCATTGCGTTTCCTTGATAGAGGTGGATTGGATGCTTTGCTGGACTTGCCTACTAGTTGCCTATTTTCAGGGTTTGACAGTGTTGCATCAATTATTGTTCGACATATTCTTGAGGATCCTCACACACTGCAGGTAGCTATAGAGTCAGAAATTCGGCACAGTCTTATAGCAGCCTTAAATCGAAATATGAATGGAAGGAATACCAAGCACAATGGGGCGGAGGTCAAAGTGGTGTTTTATTTTGGATCAACAAGTCCAAGACTTAAGTGGGAAGAAAGTGTTTTCTCAGACTGATTTGATGTGGAGTGAAATTCTTAGAACAGATAATTCTCTTGACCGTGTTGCGCTTATTCCATATTCCAGAGTACTAGACTTCATCAAGGGGGAAGAAATGAACCCTGATGCACCTTGTAAGTTTATTCGGCATCAGGAAAGATCATATGAGGTCCTTGATAATTCCAGTGTGAGGGGTTCAAGATCAAATGTTTATTCTGTCTATCATTTTTCTTATCGACCGGAAGATAAAAGGACCAAACTGGATCCTCTTATAAGAAAGCGGCGAAAAAATATTCAAAAGAGAGGATGTGGGTGCCATTTCATCGTGAAAGAAATGGTTGCCAGACCAGGGGTTGCCATAATTACTTACAACGCGTATGTCCATGAGGATAAGAATGGCTGGCCATGTCATGGGAAATTGGATAAGTCTGGTGATCTGAGTGCTAGGAATGCACCTCGACTTCCAAGAGATATGATGTTGGGCTAAAAACTAATCAGGTTGGACATTTGTTGCGGAGGGACATCATCAACATTTCTAATCGTTTGGCCAAAGCTAAGTTTCAACTACACAAAAATGACTCAACGAGTGTTAACTTATGGTACCAACATTAGTACAAGTCATTCTTTTTCTTCCAAAGGCCAGATGCCGAAGACATGCCATTTATTATTGGCATTAAGACAGAGTGGATGTTGCACAAAATGGTTGAATTCTCACACAATAGTTTTATTGCCATGGACTCAACATTAAGGACAAACAAATATGGGTATCAATTGTACACCTTGCTCGTGTTTGACACACAACAGAATGCCCTTCCTGTTGCATGAGTTATCTCATCCTAGAATGGATTTTCGAACATCTTACAGTACTTGCCAGCACTCATGGAGAGAGGTCGACAAGTTCAAATTACATGGACAATAAATGCCTTCATGACAAATGATGCATTGGTTGACATTGTTGCATTAAGTGCTATAATTGGATCTCGAGTTTTGCTCTACGTATGGCACTTTAAGAGAGCATGGTTGAAGAATGTGGACAAGTTGGCCACTTGTGGGCAGAATGCTCGAAAGATGTTTATAATGTTGGGTGAAATCACGAATTCTTGTCGTGACCCAGATGCGATATCCCGAGCTATAAATGAATTCTATATTGACTTTGTAGCAGAGGAGCGGTTCTTGGAATATTTTTCAACAAATTGGATGGTGGGCGAAAAATTTCATATGTGGGCAAAATGTTACATAAATTTCTGTCATGCCAACCAAGAAACAAACTGTTCCATTGAATCCTATCATTGTTTTCTGAAAAGAAAATATATTTGTGATCGTAGAAAGAAGTCCTTACAGATAATGGATTGGTTAATCTTCACATTACTAAAAAGGGTGGAATTATGTTACTGGAACATGGCTTGTCTGAAAAATTCTAGTCTTGTAAATAACTATAGGTTGGAGCACATGTATGAAACATCTGTAGACAAAGAAAAAAGACTTCCTGAAGACCATTGTGTTTGGGATGAGCACATTGAAAATGCATTCTGGGTTCAGAGTCAGTCATCGTCGAATGCATACCTTGTGTTGTTTTCAGGGCAGACTTTCAGTTCATGTAATTGCCCATGGGCATTAAGAGGCAACTTTTGTAAGCATGTTATCAAAGTTAGCACGTTGTGGGGGAATATGCAGTTAATGATGGTAATGAGCAGACATCGGAAGATGAGGAAGAAGAATTAGCTCAGATCCAACGGTTTGCGGGGGGATAAACTAAACGAAGGTTATGAGAGATGGTACCCCCACATATGGTTTGATTTAAACCGCTGTTTACAAGATCGATGGCTATGATGTGTTGCGGCACCACCGAGCCATTTCTCAAGAAACCGCCATTAGCACCCCCGCAGGTGGTTATCAGTTTTCATAAACCATGGGCGGTTTTGTCGATTTATACATATGGCTGTAATGGTGGGCCCCAAAGATACCATTTGTTCTTTTCACTTTGCACTAGCGTAGGATCTTATCTTTGGTTTTATATTATATATTATATATATAATATTAAAACAAATATTTTGTAAATTGAAATAATTCCAACATTTCCAAGAATCAGTTTCAAAACTGATCATAGAAGTTAGGAAGTTAGTTCAGAAGGCTGATATAAAAGCAGAGATAGGAGGAGGTGAGGAGGTTCCGGGTTTTTGGACCTTGAAGCCAAGTTTTTGTACTGAAGAATGAAAAATCTGTGAATGAGTATGCAAGTTCCTGTTATTTTGTTTGTGCTGGAAATTTTTTCTAGTTTACATAATGTTTTCCATCTGTGATTAAAATAGAGTAAGAGCAGCGGGTCTCTTTATACATATGCATTTAAGAGTTAAACACACCTTAATGTGCGCTCCTTTGTTTTAACTTTGTCTCTACTTAATTCTTCAAGATTTTGAAATGATAGATTCTGTTTGAAGCAGCATATCAGATTAAAATCTTCTTCTCTTTTTCTTCCGTTCATTCATTTCAGCATAAGTGGGATATAGCATTGCAGAACATCCATGGTTCGATATTTAACGGTTACATAATCAATGTTTGCAGGTTTATAAGACAGAGACATATATATTTTATTTCGTGACATAATCTTTAATGTCTTGAGCACGGATTCCTTTACACAACAAGGAATTGTTTCTCAAGGTACAACAGTACCTTTGGTGAATAAACAAAATGGTAAATAAACCACAGAATGGTCTGCCATACTTGCGCAACAAATTATTTGATAGCCCGGGACTGTACTCAGGGTGGAACTTTTTTTGGGAACACGGTATGGACTGAAAACAATATGGGCAACCCGTCCTTTCCTAGGAAAAACATTCTGCTGATGTAGAGAAACATGTTGTATAATAACTTCTGCATATCCATATCCTTTGGCGGTCTGTGACGTCTTTGACCTGGTAGCTTGCCTCGAAAAACTTGTTTTAAGGCTTAAAGATCTTCGTTTTCATGCCTGGAACTCTATGCCACTTCATTTATACCTCTGTCAGTGAAAACTCTTGCCGCTGTATCAACACTGTGCAAACATGGTGGCGTTTCAACTCATATACTCTAAAAAACCCACAACTGTGTGAAGAAAACATGCACGGCGGAGGTGGATGGTTACGGAGGACAGGCGGAGTGATAGCACGACGGTGGCAGAATGGTGGCTTTTGGTCAATCCAGTGGTGAAAATGCATTTAAATGGTGTTACAGTGAGCAAATAGGGTTTGATGGAGAAAAGAGCGCAGACCATTAGATCGTGGTCTGGGGAAAAAGATCAACGACGGAGATCGAGCAGCGGAATGATATATGAAAACGAACGAAATGAATATGAAATGTAAGACTTTAATGCAAATATGGAACTTTGGTTAAAATAAAAAATACAAAGGAAATGGAAGAAAATGTAATTAAATTGGTAGAAGTAGACGTACGAGGTGGGACCCAGCCGGAGGCAGAGGGCGATTCATTTTGAACCGTTAGATCCTAGATCCAACGGATGGTGGAGATTACTTGGATCATTGCAATAGGGGAAGGGTAGGAGTGACACATTCACAAGTTTCTGATTGCAATTGGGAAAGGGGATGCGATGACCGTTGGATCTACCCAGGGATCAATGGTGGAGATCTGTTTGGAGGGTAAAAGGGGAAGAGCGACGGGCGTGAAGCGAGAAGATCTGGGCCGTTGGTCCGAAATAGATGAATGGTTGTGAATGAGTCGGGCAATCACAATTGGAGGGGGACTGGGGTGACACATATTAAAACTTCCGATTGCGATCAGGCGGGGAGTGCGATAGCCGTTGGATCAGCGGGGAGAATGGACAACGAGGATTTATTCGAAGCAATCACAATCGGAGGGAAACAGGAGTGGCACATCATGAATGTTCCGATTACGATTGGGCGGAGACAGCGATGACCATCAAATCATGGGTAAAATGGATGGTCGGGATCGGATCGGGAGATGGCATGATCGGGGATCGGAAGACGGGACCTGCGATTAATCGAAGGGGAAAGTGATCGGAAGGAAATTGCGATCAATCGCATCGCAAACATTTGCAATGGACTTATCGGGGGACACAAAATAAGTCTTGCGATTGATAGAATTTGCGATATTGCACGGGCCATCCGATCGGTAGATCAATGGTGGAAAACAAGTCGCGGGACTTGTTAATAAAACAATCGCATCGAGACTTTTAATGTAACAAAGGAATTCGCCCCTCCGACGACCTCCGATTGCAATTAGCGCTAAATACTTAAGCACTTGGTCTTAGTGCAAGGGCATGTGTGGGGAAGTGGTTGAAATGGGTTGGCAGGAAAAGGGGCTAAGCCCTATTATAATGTTTAAAGTGGGTTTTAGCCCATTTTTAATGAATTTTAATGGTTAGGGAGGGTAACGATAGGAGGACAAAGGGGAGATTTGAGGAAACAAAGGGCAAGGGTGGGATTTCATGGGGATTTTGGGAAGATTTAGGAGAGTAAGGGGGAATTTAGGGGGAACAAAGGGGAATTTGGCAAAAGAGGAAAAAAGGATAAAATGAAGCATTCTGCGGAGGCACAAGGGGCAGATAATGGCCTTTTTGGAGCATCATTCTTCGTCAGTTAGGCTCATTGGCATCAATACAGTAGGGGTGAAACAGTCAAAAGCATGGAACATAGGAAGGCTTCAAGGATGATTTGTTTTCAAGGGAAATGCATTCCTTGGAGGCTCATAAGACAATTTAGCCCCTTGCTTGCTTATCAAGGAATTCATAAGGGGCTAACAGTGGCTCCACATTGGGATGGCTTCTTCTTGAAGGAGTCAAGAATTCAGAAAATGATCTTTGGTGTAGGCCAGATGCCTGCTGCTTAAGCCACCTTTATTCTTTGATTTTCAGCTACCACAAATATGATAGATCAACAAAAAATTCCCAACAATCTACCTACCCATCCTACAGTCCTAGCATTTTTTCTTCTAGGGTGCATTTGAACTAGCAGACCCTTTACATCATTTATTTTTATAACAGAAAATAAACCTATTCTAAATCTACCCTTATTACTCCATGAGGCCAAATTAGACTGTTGGCCTCATATGTTTCTCTACCTAATCTAATATCTGTTGGGATTATATTGTCCAACAAATTTCTTCTCTACATTCTACAACAGAAATTTAAAAATAGTCAAACTAGGATTAAACAGTCTAGTTTGTTGCAGATCCAAGGCATAAAGACAGTTTCCCATGGACAGAAATTTGTAGAAAACCGAAACAAAACTTTGAAGTCTTGAAATTTGAAGCTTGAAGTATCCTTCTCCTCTTTGTGACCCATGTTTTGAGCATGTTAGAGTCACTTCTTTTTGTCATTTCAGCTATGGTTTTGGGCATGATAGAGCTGATTTTTCTTTCTTCTTTGCTGGTCCAGATTTTGAGCATGTTAGGACTAGCTGTTTTACTTTATTGGCTCAGGTTTTGATCATATTAGAGCCAATCCTTTGCACTTCAGAGGTTCACGTTTTGAGTATGGCTTAACCTCTCTTTCTTCTCTATTTTTTGGATCATTTTCTCTTTTTTCTTGAAAATAAAAAACTGCAATGGTATGTACAATGGAAATGGAAACTGGAAATAGTAAATCAACAGAAGTAGTGTTTGAGCATCCTGCCATTGACAGGACCCCCAAACAGCTCTATACCATCTAATTCTTGTAGGAAAAAGGCATTAGGACCCACAGTGGCCTGGATGATGTATGGGCCTTGCCACAAGCTGTCGAACTTGCCGTCCTTTCCTTTATCCTCTCTCCTTGAGTCCCACTTCATAACTTTATCCCCAATTTTGAAATCAGAAGCTTTGGTTCTCTTGTCAAAAAAACTCTTTATGTTTTCCTGAACTTTGACAGCTCTGTTATAAACCCCTTCCCTTGTTTGCTGGAGATGAATTGTCTGATTCATCCTTCTCACCATTCTATCTTCTTCTGTTTGAATCTCCTGGACCAGCTTAATTATCGGTATCCCAAGGCTAGTAGGAAATACTACTTATGTACCATAGACAAGCTAAAATGGTGACATACCAATGAATTTATTTGTTGTAAGCCTGTCAGCCCACAAGGCGTGCACCAACTTGTTATGCCATGACTTTTTGTTCTCTTCTAATAGCTTTTTGATGATGGCCACGAGGCTCTTGTTTGATGATTCAACTAGGCCATTACCTTGTGGGTAATAGGAAGTTGAATGACCAAGCGCTATTTGATACCTGTGACAAAAATCAACCATTTCCTTGGATCCAAAAGCAGCAGCATTATCGGTGATTATTTTCCTTGGGCAACCAAACCGAGAGAGGATATGACCTTCTAGGAACCTAATGATGACTGAATCTGTGGCATTCCTAGTAGGTATGGCCTCTATCCACTTAGTGAAGTAGTCTGTGGCTGTTAAGATCCATTTGTGCTATGCAGAAGAAGCAGGGTAGATTTCTCCAATAAAATCTAGGCCCCATTGCATGAAAGGACCTTCAACAGTGATGGGTTGTAAAGGGAGGGGAAGGAGTTTTCTCTTGCCTTCGAAAGTATGGCATTTGTGGCAGGAAATTACCATCTTATGGATGTCATTGAAGAGTGTGGGCCAATAATAACCAGCCCAGAGTATTTTGTTTGCAGTGGCCTTCCAGTTCAGGTGGCATCCACACTCTCCTGCATGGAATTCTTGTTTAATTCTCTCAGCTTCAGCTTCAGCTTCAGGAAAAAATTTAAGCAATAGGCCATTTGGATTTTTCCAATATAAGTTTTCATTCAGAATTCAATAGCTTCTGGCTTTTAGTTTTATGAATCTGGCCTTAGTCTTTGACAGTTCATGTGGGGCATTTAGGTTGGTGAGCACATAAAGGATATTAGAGTACCAAGGAGAGTTCTGAAACTTCTCCTCAACAGTGGGGTCAAGAAATCCTTCTTGCTCATCTAAGGCAGCTACCATGTTAATTTCAAGGGCTTGCAGATTTGATTCAGCCATTAATTTGGCCAAGCTTTGGCCTTTGATCAGCTTGGTGGGTTTAATTTCAAGGTCGTATTCTAAAATCACAAAAATCCACTTGCCCCTCTTCCCATCTGGGTCTTAGGACAGAATATCCTTGAAAATTATGTTAGGCACATAAGCTATGGTGTGGGAATGCAATATGTACACCCTAAAATCCTTTAAAGCCTTCACAAGAGCGTAGGACCGTTTTTCCATTATGTTGTATTTCAGGGGAGCGTCCCTCAGTACTTTGCTAAAAAAGGCAATTGGCTGTTCCATACCCTCTGGACTTTTTTGCAGTAAGCCTGCAGCCACTGTATGCTCAGAGGAAAATGAAAAGATCAGGAAGTCTTTAGAGAAATTTGGGCTGATCAGAACAGGAGCTTGGGTGAGTGCAAGTTTTACTAATTCAAAATATTGTTTATCTCCAACAGTCCATTTGACTCCTACACCTTTCTTTAGCATGTTAGTCATATTCCTAAGGTGTTCAGCTAGGTTGGGAATAAATCTCCTAAGGAAGTTTATTTTCCCAATGAAGGACTGTAATTCTCTGATGTTCCTCGGGTGTGTGATCTGTAGTATTCCCTCAACTCTTTGTGGGTCTATCCTGATTCCCTTTTCAGATATAATGTGGCCAAGAAGCTTTCCCTCTTGCAGCCCAAATATAGTATTTTTGGGATTTAATGACAGACCAAACCTTCTACATTTTTCAAACACTTTCCTCAGATGTTTTAGATGTTCTTCTTCAGTCTTGGAATAGACTGTTATGTCATCCAAGTAAATAACAATGAAGTTCCCTATCTCATCTGAAAAAGCTATATCCATTGCTCTTTGGAAGGTTGCACCAGAATTCATCAACCCAAAAGGAATTTTTACATAAATAAAGGTGCCCCATGGAGTGGTAAAGGTTGTTTTTAGTTGATCTTCTGAGAGGACTAGGACTTGGTTGTAACCTGAGAAACCATCTAGCAGGGAGATTCTCTTGGAGCCTACTACTTTCTGAAGAATGTGTTCCATTTTTGGCAGAGGGTAGTTGTCTTTGAGTGAGGCTCTATTAATATTTCTGAAGTCTATACATAATCTGATCTCACCTATTTTCTTTCTCACAGCCACTAAATTCGAAACCCAATCAGAGAACCTTACGGGAACTATTATGCCTGCCTCATACATATTTTTAATCTCTTTTTCCACTGCAGGCAACTGTTTTGGATTTATTCTACGAAGTTTCTGCCTGAAGGGTTTCTGATTTTCCTTTAAAGGTATTTTGTGTTGTATGATGTTGGTGACATAAGCCTTTAAGTCTTCGTAACTCCAGGCAAACACATCAATAAATTCTTTGAATAGGTCAATGTATTTCCTTTTCATCTCTGTGGGTAAGGATTTTTCCAATTTAATCATTTTGGGCTTATATGCTATGCCTATATTGCATTCTTCTACGTCAGAGTCTGCATTCTCTATGGTAGGATTTTTAGCTACATCATCGAAGTCAAAAAGGTCTTCTAACGGCGCTAAACCACGAGGTATGTTCTTATCTCTGGCCCGCAACACCTCAACTTCTTCCTTTTCTGTGTTTTCGCAATTTCCTTTCGAATTTCCAGTTTCTTCATTCAGAGCGTTTATTTCTATATTTAGAGGTGGTTTTTTCTCGTTTACGGGTTCCTCACTCAGGCAGCTATCACTAGACACAGAGTCTGAGTCAGAAAACTCAAACTCACTCCTGCCTGTCAGGAAATTTTCAATTTGCTTATCCCCCTCGAAGACCTACCAATATTTTTCATTGTCTGGCACCGCAGGTCTGAATTTGGTCTGTATGATGATCTGTTGGTCATTTGGAGTCTTAGGGTAGGAACTAGCCAGGCAAGCCAATCCGTTTGCGATGCTGTTTTGAATCCTAGGGATGAACACTAATTTGTACTCAACAAATGTTTTCAATATATCTTCAGCATCGTTCCTATACACCCTTAGCCTAGGGTGCTTGGTTGTGTATTCACCATTTACATGTTTTATGACCAACTCAGAGTCTCCCCTCACGACTATCCTTCGGGCTCCTAACTTCTTCAACATATTTAGACCCAGGATTAAAGCCTCGTATTCTGCAACATTATTTGTGCATTTGAAGTGAAGGTTGACAACCTGGCTCTCTGTGTAGTCACTCTCGGTGTCCCGTATCCACACTCCTCCTCCTGCAGTATTTCTAGTACAAGACCCATCAAAACTCATCTCCCATAAGGGATTATTCTCATGTTTATTATTGTTTTCTTCCTTACAGCTGGGTTCACCATTATGTTGCTTTATAGGGTCTGTACTAGGCTATGGGTTGTTTTGTTCTTCGTGAAATGTATGGGGTTTAGAGAGCTGGCTAGATGGTTGTTTACGTTCTGTTTCTTGTCCATTCTGAGCTAAGTTCTCAGTGCACTGTCTACAGATTTCATCGTCGTTTTCTTCTAAATCCAGAGCAGCCATTATGTTGAAACCCATAGCCTCTGCCTTTTCATTTGTATCTCTGTTTTGGGACTCTGAGCCTTCCAAGGATTCATCATTACAAAAGATGAAGGAGTCGAGGTCTGTATGTACAGAGTATACAAGTGAATTTTCTGGTTTTTTGGGGCTACTGACTAGGAATTTCATCTGTGCCTTCCTATACAGTCTTCTAGGCTGGCCAAAGATGGGAATTGTGGCATATGAGCCATCCATTTGCATTGTACCTTGCAGCTTGGCTCCCCGTGATCTTGATAATAACATGCTATACTTGGGTGGTACATCTGCCACCACAACATCCATGACCATACATTTGGTTGGGATCTGGGTCAAACTCACACATAAATCTTTGATCAGGCCCAGGCATTTTACTCTTATAGAGTCAAATGAGTATAAATATTTGTAGGGTCTGGTTATCTCTAGGCCTAGTCTTTCCATGACTACCTTAGGCATTAGGTTGTGAGATGCTCCAAGATCATGCATTGCATTATGAAGGATCTTGTCATGAATATTGAGACTGATATAGAAAGGGGGAACTACCCCTTCTTGAAACTTCCCTTCTATCTTTGGTCCAAAAAGAAGGGTAGGTTGATCATCATTCAGGTTGACAGTGTCACTACTTTCACTTAGGTTCAAAGCTTTCAAAATCTGGCCTTTATATACATCCTGAGTGGCCAGCTCAGAGAGTGGAACAGAGATCTTGATCTTTGCAGTCTCACTTTCCAAGTTGAAAGTGGACTGGTTCTTTGGGATGTTCAACTCTGTTTTGTTAACAACTACCTTGGTGGCAGAATCAGTGGGTTGATTATCACTATGTACAGTGTTAGGGACTGTTTTATCAGGAGCACTAACTGCAGTGCTAGTACTACTAGTTGGTTGACTTTGTTTATCACTCCTTTGGTTGTCCTTTTCTTTATTCTTCCCAGAACTCTCAGCTGCTGATTTGTTACTTTCAGCAGTCACTTTAGAAGTTTTTTCAGGCCTTTTCTTGATGGTAACCTCAGGAGTTTTAGCTTTGGAATTGTCTTGGCTCTTCTTACTTCTGAGTTCATATTGTCTGACCTGCATGATGGCATCTTCAAATCCAAGTCTGTAATCCTCAGATTCCAATCTTTCCTCATCCCAATATGAGGGTGAGGGCTGATCTTCTTCTGTGTAATATTTATGGATTGAATCTTCTGTTTCAAACATGTTTATTATGTTTTCCTCAGACTCCTCTATGATTCTCTCATCTTCATCAAGAAATTTTTCTTGAAATGGGGTAATGACTTGCTGATCTGATTCTCTTTGTCTGTTGGGAGTGTTGTTGTTCCTTCTAAATTTTTGGTTTTGGTTTTGGTTTCAGTTTTGGTTATTGACAGTGACAACCATTTTTTCCATCATTTGGTATAGCTTGTCCACTTTTTTAGCTAGATGGTCATGATTTGGGTCAGATGTGGAAGTTACATTGTCATCTTTATATGTTACCCTCTTCTCAGCTCGCAGTATTTCCCTTTTCTCAATCACGTTGGCTTCTATATTCACTGCTCCTTTCTGCATGTCTTCCAATGTGTTGTACTCTTTATCCCTAAGCTGATAAGCCATATCAACATCAAAGCCTTCAGGGTATTTCGCTAGGGCCATACCTTGTGGAGGTTTCATATGTGGAGGGAGAGCATTGTAAATGCTGTTAAATCTCATTGTGTAATCATGGACACTCTCTCCTATGTTTCTTTCAAGGCTCATGTATTCTGCTAGGAGTTGGCGAGGGTTGGCCTTAGCTTCTCATTTGTTTATGAAAGTCTAATATAAAGCTGAAAGATCATTGATGCTACCTGGAGGTAGGCCCTTAAACCATTTCTTCACATCACCCCTAAGCTCTGGGAAAATATTCTCATTTTGATTGTATCATCATCTATTTCCATGTAGTCAAAAGAATCTTCCATATTATCTACATGTTGCTGGGCTATGATGGACTCCTTTGCAGTGAAGTGTGGGATCTTTGATTGATAATCATTTGGTAAGGGTACTAGAGGCTGGGGTAAAACCAAAGGTGCATACCAGGCTGCCATGATGATGTTCTGGTGAGGTAAAGGGGTAGCTTGAGCAGCTGGTATATGGATGATAGGGATACTAGGACCAACAGAAGTTTGCTGAGCAGATTTAGGGTGGGAGAGTCTGAAGTTTTGAATGAAGTGAATATCAGGCGGTGTAGATGGAGGGGTCTCCTTGTCCCTAATGTGTTTACCATGATGGGGTGGTGAACTGGGAAGCTCAATACCTGGCTGATAGAGATCACTGAGTGACCTAGTTCTTGGTAACCTATCGGGCAGGTCTAGGTCAAGATGAAATTGTGATAGAGAAGTAAGGTCTTCTGGTGCATAGTTAGCTCTATAGATGTGACTGAAAATAGTTGCTCTTCTAGGTGTAGGTGATTTCTTGAGGATGCTCTCGGGGTTATCAAATATTTTAGGTGGGTTTGGGTTAGGGTAAGCTCTTGTGTGAATGGTTCTATAAGCCAGAGTGTTGTTTTTAACCAAGCAGCTTAACCCTACTTGTTACTTCTAACGGGGTTGATGTTGTTATGGAGGCTGGTCTCCCAGCGGAGTCTAACGTGAACCAAGATAATTATCAGGCCTATTGATCACCAGTGGATTCTTTTAATCGTTTAGGAAAAATGGAGTCGCCAGGTGGAAAGGTTTAGGATGTTTTGGAGGGTACACTGTCCACCACAATGTCTAAGAGATGTCCTCTTTCAAGGATATCTACCGAACACAGCAAACCCTAACCAGAGATTGACTAGGAGGGCATTTACCAGATATGTCACCTCTGCAAGAGTGTGAGATCTGAAGGCTACCTGGCCCTTTCCAGACTCTGTCCATGAGTATGGGAAAACACAACAAATGGTATAGAGGTTGATGTGTGAATAGGAATGTTTAACTGCCAACCTGACCAGAGATTGTAGGTTTATGAGGTTCTTATGATGTGGAAGGTGAGAAAAACTCAGAATTTCCCCAGTGGAGTCGCCATTATGTTGGGGTTCCCATGTTTTGGCCAAATTGGCAAGACCAAAAGATGAGACAACATCAAACCACTTTCAGACCTCAGGATCTAGCCCTCCTAGGTCCAGAGAGGGATATCTCTATGATTGTTGAAGGTATAAGACTTTGAAGCTAAGATTTTAAGATATTAGGCTAGTTATAAGGCTCGGAGTTTGTTTTTTTTATTGTTTGTGTTTGGTTGTTGGGAATCAGGAATGAAGGGTTCAATATAAGACAAGGCAATGAGCAGAGAGGATTTTAGGCAAAGAGAGATAAATTCAGATGGTATTCAATACCATTGGGAAAATGGAGTCAGGAAAGGTTTTACTTGCTGTTCAAAACACAGGCTTTCAGTTGAGCTAGTCATCTAACGCATTGGATCCTAAAATGATTGTGTGGCATGGAACATTAAGGGTTGAAAGTGAAAGAGGAGAACCATCCAATTCTGTCTATAGATCAGGCAGAGGTCATTTAACTCTAGACCTGCTTGGACATAATCAAAGTCAACTTGAGGGAACTCAGAAAGTGTAATTGAAATGGAAAGATCCTAGTGAGGCATAGACAGAGTTCTAAACCCCCCAGTGTTCTCAACTCATTTAATTAAATATAAACAAAAACATCTACAGACAGATTTCATTAATTCATACATCAACTAGCAATATATCGGACCACTACACTGGTTAAATTAATTGAAATCAATCCTTAGATAACACATTTAGCAGAAAACATAAAGGCCAGGAGAGCAGAAACATAGGGTGCCTAACAAGGGAAAATCCTATGCCAGATTTCTGATGCAAGCTAGAAGAAGTGTAATGAAATGAAATAAAACACAGAGATAGAAAAACATCACCAACTGCTTTAGATCAAGATCCACAGAAATGTGCTTGTCATATTAAAAAAAACAACACCAGTCATGTACAACATTGCCCACAACTTGAACATTCAGCCTGAATACATATTTCTTCAGCCTATCTTACAACTTTACACAGAACTATATCTCACAGAAACAACTTACAGTTCTCTGATATCTCATCAACAACCTTTACAATATTTTCTTCATGAGTTTTATAGATGAAGAGAAGCAGAGGAGGTAGGTGGAAAACTAAATGCAGCAATTAACACTCAGAAGAGGAAAAGGGCCGAAGCCCATTCTGTTTTAAACTCAGAGCATTAATCTCTAGCACTTTGGAGGAAAAAATGGTCTTCGTCAGGCTTCATTTACTCCAGGTATGTCTTTGATGCATTATGGCTTGCTGTACGCTGTAGTACCTTTGGTGAATAAACAAAATGTTAACTAAACCACAGAATGGTCTGCCATACTTGCGCAACAAATGCTTTGATAGCCCGGGACTGTACTCAGGGTGGAACTTTCTTCGGGAACACAATATGGACTGAAAAAAATATGGGCAACCCGTCCTTTCCTAGGAAAACATTCTGCTGATGTAGAGAAACCTGTTGTATATTAACTTCTGCATATCCGTATCCTCTAGCAGTCTGTGACGTCTTTGACCTGGTAGCTTGCCTCGAAAAACTTGTTTTAAGGCTTAAAGATCTTCGTTTTCGTGCCTGGAAATCTATGCCACTTCATTTATACCTTTTTCAGTGAAAAATCTTGCCGTTGTATCAACACTGTGCAAACATGGTGGCGTTTCAACTCATATACTCTGAAAAACCCACAACTGTGTGAAGAAAACATGCACGGCGGAGGTAGATGGTTACGGAGGATAGGTAGAGTGATAGCATGGTGGTGGCGGAATGGTGGCTTTTGGTAAACCCAGTGGTGAAAATTCATTTAAATGGTGTTACAGTGAGCAAATAGGGTTTGATGGAGAAAAGAGCGCAGATCGTTAGATCGTGGTCTGGGGACAAAGATCAACGGCAGAGATCGAGCAGCGAAATGATATATGAAAACGAACGAAATGAATATGAAATGTAAGACTTTAATGAAAATATGGAACTTTGGTTAAAATCGAAAATACAACGGAAATGGAAGAAAATGTAATGAAATGAGTGGAAGTAGTGGTACGAGGTGGGACCCAGCCGGAGGCGGAGGGCGATTCATTTTGAACCGTTAGATCCTAGATCCAACAGACGGTGGAGATTACTTGGAGCATTGCAATCAGGGAAGGGCAGGAGTGACACATTCACAAGTTTTCGATTGCGATTGGGAAAGGGGATGCGATGACTGTTGGATCTACCCAGGGATCAACAATGGAGATATGTTCGGAGGGTAAAAGGGGAAGAGCGACGGGCGCGAAGCGAGAAGATCTGGGTCGTTGGTCCAAAATAGATGAACGGATGTGAATGAGTCGGGCAATCACAATTGGAGGGGGACTGGGGTGACACATATTAAAACTTTCGATTGCGATCAGGCGGGGACTGCGACAGCCGTTGGATCAGCGGGGGGAATGGACGACGAGGATTTATTCAGAGCAATCGCAATCGGAGGGAAACAGGAGTGGCACATCACGAATGTTCCGATTGCGATTGGGCGGAGACAGCGATGACCGTCGGATCATGGGTAAAATGGACGGTCGGGATCGGATCGGGAGATGGCATGATCGGGGATCGGAAGACGAGACCTGTGATTAATCGGAGGGGAAAGCGATCGGAAGGGAATTGTGATCAATCGCATCGCAAAAATTTGCGATGGACTGATTGGGGGACACAACATAAGTCTTGCGATTGATAGAATTTGTGATATTGTGTGGGCCGTCCGATCTATGTGGCGGATCAATGGTGGAAAACAAGTCACGGGACTTGTTAATAAAACAATCGCATCGAGACTTTTTAATGTAACAAAGGAATTCGCCCCTCCGATGACCTCCGGTTGCGATTAGCGCTCAAGACGTAAGCACTTGGTCTTAGCGCAAGGGCATGTGTGGGGAAGTGGTTGAAAGGGGTTGGCAGGAAAAGGGGCTAAGCCCTATTATAATGTTTAAAGTGGGTTTTAGCCCATTTTTAATGAATTTTAATGGTTAGGGAGGGTAACGATAGGAGGACAAAGGGGAGATTTGAGGAAACAAAGGGCAAGGGTGGGATTTAATGGGGATTTTGGGAAGATTTAGGAGAGTAAGGGGGAACAAAGGGGACTTTGGCAAAAGAGGAAAAAAGGATAAAATGAAGCATTCTGCAGAGGCACAAGGGGCAGATAATGGCCTTTTTGGAGCATCATTATTCGTCAGTTAGGCTCATTGGCATCAGTACAACAGGGGTGAAATAGTCAAAAGCAGGGAACATAGGAAGGCTTCAAGGATGATGTGTTTTCAAGGGAAGTGCATTCCTTGGAATCTCATAAGACAATTTAGCCCCTTACTTGCTTGTCAAGGAATTCATAAGGGGCTAACACCTTGAACAAATATTTAGTCTTGAGCCGACCTCTAAAATGTCTAGATCCAGATTTGGATTTTTTTTCCTTACAGTGATATTTGAAGTCGCGGCAGGTGAAATGGTAATGGGGGAATTAGGAGGTGGTTTATCAAACATATTTAAGGAAGAAATTTTGAGGGCCAGGTTACCAAGAAAAGACTCAATGTCACTCCCAACCATATTCCTCGAGGAGTTAGAGGGAACACCCACCTCCAAATCATGAGGGGGAGAGGGTGAAGCCCATTCAAGTGGAGGCATGGAGGGGGAAATAGTCATCAAACCCACCAGAATTGGCTCATGTGAAGGTCCTTCAGTAACATCGGATGGTAAATAACCAACCATTTTATGAATGGGGGGGTGATTGTATTTGATGGAAGAGGCAGGGTACACGAGTCATGAAGAGGGGGGTCAACAACAAGGTTGGGAACATAATAAGGCAAGTGTGGCCTGTTTGGTCGGGATGTAGATGAAACAAAAAAATCACAATCAGATGAAGGAGGAGACAGCTTTCCCGAGTGGTGTTGGTCAAATGAACTATGAGATGACTTCCCTAAGTAGCCAAAGTGCTGATTATATTTATTGCGCTCCACTTGCCAATGCCGCAAGGGACATCTATTCATGAGGTGACCAGTATAGTGATATATCAAGCACCTGAAAGGAACCCCCCAAAATTCAATCCTTTATCTGTTTTTGCGCTGACCCCAAAGAAGATCCACATTTCCCGGCAAACCACCAATGAAACTAACTTCAACCAGGAGCCAAGCTATACATTTTTCATTTGTTCCCAGAATTTTTGGGTCTACATGCCTCGTGTGCCCGATATAGTTTCCTATCATTGTCAAGGCCTTGAGAGCCCAGAATAAAAGAGGGAACCCCGAAAACTTAACCCAAAACAAATTAATTTTTGGCACCTCCATGATCGGGTTAAAGCCGAAGTACATGGGCAGTAGCTGCATAAAGCTTCTACCATGCACCCATGTGCGTCTGAGAATTTCAACGCAATCATCCTCGTGCATGAAATGGATGTCGAATCTGGTGTTCATCATCAAACTTACTTTCAGAGCATATCCCAAAATGGGGCTCCAAGTGGTCTTGACCTACTCCATGTCAACTTTTGCCATTTTCGAAAATATCCAACGACCGATTAAAGCCCTTTTTTGGAGGCTTGCCACTCGAACCCATAGATCATCATATTCTAGAATTACCTATTCGATCTCAGCGGCTAGTTTATAAAAAATCTTTCCCGACAAACCTTTTCTATTATTTTTTTGTCGAGAGCCCTCCTGAGAGTGCTTATTTCCTCCATAAGTCTCTGAATGACCCTTGTCCACATGATCTGATATATTTCCAAATGGCCCCGATATACACTATGTAAGAGACCCCAAACCCTGTCCCATATCAGTATTGCAGGTCCTTTCCACCTCCAACATGGCAACAATTAAAGCTTCATGTGCCGACGTGTCTGAGGAGAGTATGTCATAAACCTTCGCCATCACAACCCACCACTGGTTGTCAATACCCCTTACTGTCTTGACACAGTCTTTGAAACCCCACCCACCCTTTTAAACACACCGTACACAAGATTAGTGCCAAAAATGGCTTGTTCAGGTGTATTGTCAGAATATTTTAAACCTTCCTTATTGAGGAATCACCATCCAGAATAGGAAACAACCTGGATTTTTTGGCACTACACAAAAAGGACCTCGAGAATGTTCCCAGAAACCCACTCACCTATGCTGACATAACTATACCTTGATCCCAATGCTTACGAAAAGGCATAGATGAGACATGAGGTACAGAGGTCCGAATAAAGAATGTCTCAGGATTCCTTAGGAGAATGTGTGAGCGCGACAGAAGTAGGTGAATTCAACTTTTCCCAGCTGCCGAGAAATCCAAGGTAACTGGGAACTAGGGTGGTGGTATGAAAAATATGACAAAAAAACCAGAGAGAGATGATACACAAGAGCCAACTCAAAAATGACAACAACAATATCCAACACAATGCGACCAGCGAAAACAAAATTGAAATCAGAAGTCCTTACAAGGTATGGAAATTATAAAGGAATCTACCCATTTATGTCACAGAAAGGTCCACCTAAACTGGTTCAGAGAGTATGGAGTATCAGAGATCTTTGATGCTTCATGGGAGGGTAACCTAACTCCTCGGTTTTACATTAACCCAGTTGTGTGAAGCCTCCAAATGTGTTTTTACGATAGTAATCTGAATAATGAGTGAAAATATAACCAATATCCATATTTTTATTAAAACAACACTGTAATCCGAAACCATAATGCACTCATGAAGTCATGCACCGCCCGATGAAAAACTATTCAGCTACATCCCGGTCAAAGCTTGTGATCCTTCTTGAAACCATCCATACTGTGTCAAAACCTCTAGCCACTACCCAAACCAGACCTATGAATTGGTGCCAGTTACTGGCCTCTACCTAGAGATTCTGTCATCCCACATTTACCCTATTCGTGCTTCATAACCTGGGAATAATATACCGCAAAGATTTTATAACTCAGAATACCAACTTTTCACTTTGGATAGAACCCAAATTCCTAGTACTAATGATGTTAGGAAATGAAGAAAGCTTCCACCCCCCAATCCATATCCCCATAAGGATGAACAAACTCCCATTCAAAAACAAAAACCTTCACACCCTACACCAGAAATTTTGACTTCAAAAACTTATCACCCCATAACCCATATCCAGACCATGATACTTCATTCCCATTCTAGCAATAGATACCTAGACACTAACCAGAGCCCAATGCTTAATATTTCAGACCCTACCACCCTACCTTAATTTCAACAATCATATATAACATGTAGCCTCATACTTGGTTTTACATGTCCTTTCACAGTGCCATGCCAGTCTATGAAATATAGTGTCCCGTCTCTGGGTTACTTGCAAGCCTCCATGGAAAATTGCACACTGCAAGCCTCAACGCTATGATCTCCTTCATGCACATAGCCTAGCCAAATTTAACATAAACACATGTATCAGAAACGTTAAACAGAGTGCTACCAAATGAAGATTAACATGAAGATATATATAAAAAAACATTCTAATATTCGTAGAATTTGAAATCCAAGCACTTGTATTTACATGGAGTTTTTAATAATATGATGTTGTTTTATATTTGGTATAATTTACGGTGTTTAATTTTTGAAAATTATTTTTTTTTCCTTTAAAAAATCCAACATTAGTATTTTCTGTTAAATTAGTTTTTAATTAATATTAATAAATATTTTTTGTTAAATTAATTTGAACATTACTAAATATTTTATGAATTTAGAAGTGTTGCATTCGGATGTTCAACCAATCGCATCAATAAGCATTGCTTATGAGTGTAGTGTAGCTGCACTGAGCTACAAATTCATTTATATATCAATTCATGGAGATGAGGGAGGGTTTCATGACTGAATAATGCATGAAAAAGAAGATTTGGAAGCAATAAAATCATGGGATTTGTTATCTATTTATATAGAGACTACGTATCTATGGGATCAGATCAAAGGATTCTAAAACCCTGATAAAATGTAGATTACAATTAACTGGCAACCATAGAACTTGGATGGCCAAGTTGGTTTAAGGCCACCAATTAAGGAAACCAATATTTCCTGGGCTATTGACCCATTAATGCTCTTAAGAGTACCAATGACCATGACCATGCCATGCCATGCCATCAATCTCGAGTACTTGTCCCCACCTGTAGCTATTAAATTCTGAACTGCTCCCAGCCTCTGAAAATCTCCACCAAAATATATCATTTTCATGTGTCTTTTATGAGTTTCATAACCTCTCCTCTTTTACTCGCTCTAGATTCATCAGTAGAGTTCAAGTGTTTTGATATGTGCTAACCTACCGTTGCAAAGCAGGTGTTTCTGGAATACGAGGAGGTGGCTATTGGGAAGCACAAAACAATTTCCGCTGTAGGGAAAATCACCTTCTAGTATTATGTTGCACTTGAATTTTTATTTTATTTTTCTTGAATTTTTTTTTCTTGCATCCATTTAAGCATTAAGACATAACATATCAGTTAGCTCCTTGCAGTGACCCCATCACCATCAGAATATCCGTTGAAACTATTTCCATTTTTCCATTTTTACTGCGTCTCAGTGTCTGTTTGTGTGCAAGCTAAGATACATTTTTGCTGTCAATTTCCCTGGTCCTGGTTCTTATATTCTATCATATTTCCACACAATTTTTAGTATAAAATACATCGCAAGGGTAGTAAATGAAGGCATAGGAAAATTTGACCCTGACATCTGACTTTTATGGTTACCAAAAAAATTATCCTCGCTTTCCAAGGTTTCGCTCGAAACTTGAACTCGAGACCTCTACTAAGTTCCATAAACAATTTCAAAATTTTCTTGCTTTGTCTCCTAAATTGGAGAGGAAATTTCCCATTAATTTAGTGTTTTTCTTTGGGACAAACAGTTCCATGAAATTTTTTTTTTCAAGTAGCATTTCACTGTTAATTTTCCACTTCGATTATATTTCAAATAGAGATGTTTCGCTTCTCTGCTTGGATTTTCATTTATATAGACAATATTCTCTGCTATTTTTAGATAAAAAAAAAATTAGTTATCGATTTGAACCATAATGCCACTCCTAAAAATAAAGTGCCTTCACCGCGAGTTTGCATCAAGAAATCCACAGCCAAGTTGCGGACTATGTCATCGCCTTGAACCTTTTGTGGAATCCAATTCTATTAACCTGGAACGTTCAATAGGTAGATTCATGACCTTGGGATGTCGAAAACTAGACCGACTAGCGGGATGGGTAGGGGCCAGTGTGGCTTCTTCCTTTTTTGCATCACTAGAATGGTGCTCCTGTATCAACCTTAGCACAAATAATACTGAAGATGATGAAGAAGGCAAGGACATACCTAGTCACAAAAAAGAAGCAGTAGAAAAACACAAGGTCAATAAGAAATTTGTTTTTGGAAAAAACAACCACAAACATGGGGAAGAGATGTTACAAAATGCAGAAAATTTAGTATAGTATACTCTATAATTATTTGGCCCTGCCTTTGTCTCAATATAGATTCTGTATTGAAGAAGTATGCTAGTTATATTGTAGAATTTTCCATTGTTTAAATAATAATTACATGAATGATAGAGAGTTTTGGAATTTCTACTAATTGGATTGAAGGGGATTTCTCATTTTCCACTTTTCATTAGAACAATATGCCTATGGTCAGTTTACTTGTCTACATTTAGTTTTTAGTATTTAAGAGTCCCTACTACTAGCTTCAAAATATCGAAGCTTCTATGGATGACCTTTTCCAGATATTTGTTTGATCATGGAATGCTTAGTTCAAACCCTGATCAAAGAAATTCTCCCTGTTTCAATCTAGAACTAAAAAATGGTCAACATACCCTAGTTTTTTCCAATGTCTTCAGGCTCAAGTTCACCCTAAAAACCTGTAATGGGCTACAACTTTCAGTTTTTATATTGTAATATCATTTTTTTTCTTGGTGAAAAAGTAATAATTTTAACATGAGCATCTCTCCAATTTCATGCCCATGCTTTACATAGAAATTACGAATGAGATTCATGTTCTGGGTCATTTCTCTTCATATAAGTGATTGAAGTGTTAAGAATTTTGGTTTTTCTTGCTTCTACTCTTATAAGATTAAATTATCTATTGTTCAATTTGATATATAATCATTGATAATCTTCTTCCCACATTTTGACAGCAAGGTTGATAATGTCCTAAGTAATTCATGGTCTCCTTCCCCACATTTTGACAGCAAGGTTGATAATGTCCCAAGTCCTGATACATTTTCTCACTAACACACACTCCACATCATATGGAAGACATTTACATATATATGTCAAATTTCGGGGATTTTTTCCCCATTTATTTTCAAGGGACCTTGATTTCTTTTCTTTTCTGATAGGTTTCATTAAAGGAGACCTTTCTTTTCCCACAAATGAGTAAGAAAATTGCCAATTGTTAACCAACCTCATCACGATGCAGGAACACAACGGTTTTGCAACCAATATTTCCTGGGCTATTGGCCCATAATGCTCTTAAGAGTAGAAATATGCTAGGTATTGTAAGTTCCCTTGTTTCAAATTAGTACTGTAACCTTACAAAGTTGAAAAATAAGTAACCCCACAAGGAATCTAGGTCTAGTGTTGGAGTTTCTTCTGGTGAGGGGTCTAGTTGGTATGGTCGAATCACTCGATTAAACATGACATGATTCATTTGATCAGGATTTAAGCACATAGCATTATGGTCTTGGGATTCCATGGTTTGAGTCTGAGAAATTTCATTGTTCTCTATGTTTAGTTTCTACTCATGTCGAGATAGAACCATACTCCATTTCTCTTTATGGGAAATTTTGACATTGTTATCATTATTAGTTACAAATGAAGTCGACTCCATTTGCACCATTTCAGGTTCAATTCACTTACTGAAAACTGTTCAGCAAGGGCCATGAGGATAGGATTTGATGGCAACCCCATTTGTGAAGAGACACCTGAAAAATTCCCACTGCATGCAATTTGAGGAAAAATACATGACATTGGATTGCTTGTCCTCATATTTAGATTGAATTGATGGTCATTTGATAAGATGATGTTGTAGTTGCAGAGATTAAAGTTGGCTATGTCTATTGAAGATTAGGATGAAGTCTATTTTGTATATTGCATTGTATTGAATATTAGGATGAAGTCTATTATATATTATTCACAATATTTTATGTTTAAATATTAATAAGATTAATATTAATTATTATATAATATTAATATTTTTGAAATGACAAGAAATTTATTATCACTCATGAATTCAATTTATTTCTTTTGATTCAATTTATATTGCATTGTATTGAAGATTAGGATGAAGTCTATTTTGTAGGAAGGCTCAATAATGCTTGCAACTCCATTTAAGTGGAGTTTCACTCAATTTGAAATTCCCTATGTTTCTATATTTTCATTTAGATTATTCTATATTGTCATCTAGATTTCATGAATATCTGAAAGCTTTGTTCTTAATTTCTATGAAGGTTTGAAAATATGTTGGCCCTTTTGTCCAATATGCTCGTGCTCTTTGAATTTGTCTTTCACATTAGTTTCTTTGAGGATTCGTTATTTTTATTTTTATGAGAATTAAAATTGGAAATTTGTGATTTAATTGAACCAAACTATATATATATATATATATATATATATATATATAGAGAGAGAGAGAGAGAGAGAGAGAGAGAGAGAGAGAGAGATATCCAACTTTTGTGTGTGATTGCTATGATGTTGGTTGCAAAGTTTCACATCTACTCATATTTATCTACATACATTCACTATATAATACACACTTTCCTAGATATGAAAGATTAGATTTAATTTTGTTTATTTAATTGAAGACTAGATATTGGTGTATGAAACTTTGTATTTTCGAAGAAATAATAGGCATTGGTGTATGAATGACTAGATTTATTTAATTTTCATTTTTTAAAATATTTTTCACAAGTCACATATAACTTAATTAGAAAAGGAGTAAGTGGCCCATAATCCACATAATTTTTTAACTAACCAAAGCATTTTTACTTTATTAGCTTTGGGACTAGGAACAGGGTGTTATTAAAGAAAGGGAGTAGCCCCTGCTTCCCTTGCGCCTTTTAGATGATCTTGGGTTGCATCTGAAAGTTTTCTCAAAGAACTCGATTTTCCATCTCCTTTTTTAGGCTTACATAGCGTAATAGGAAGGAAGTAAGTGGCCCATCAACCACACATTATTTTATTTGCAGGTAAGGAACAAACATAACTTAGTGTAAGTAGGTGATTTTGTAAAGGATCATCGCATATCCACATCACTACACACTTTGTATGTTCACTTTGTCACTTACACACACTAAGCTACTCTAAAATTTGAACAAAGGGCATCCAGTTTTAGGAGCTTTTGTAATTAGTTTATTTGAGCTTACGTTTTCACACCATAAGTGAAGGAAGACTCCTAAAAGAAATCATAACTTGAACAAACTAAATTTCCCCATAGGGGCCACAAAATAATTTATAGTTCAGGTTAGGTTCATTGGGGGCAGGCATCAAATAAGCCGCCATGGTCTTGTTACATTTTGAAACATAGAAGTTGTTTTTTAGGGTGCTTCAAATCCTTCACCATCTCATGGAAAAGATTACACAGGCATGCCAGAGACCCGATTCAGAGCGGGTTTTTCTTAGGTCCCAGTGCGTGTGGTACTATATGGGGCTACCTGACCTGTATAGTGCTCGGTACTAATGATTGATTACCAAGAACCTAAAGACTCAACTGCCCCCTTGAGACGAAGGCATCCTAGTGGCCAAATTTTAGGGCATCTTTCCCTATAGGTGGAGGTGTGGGAAGCACTAAAGCTTCATTAACTACCTTGGTTGATTCTTTGGCTGCTAGAAGCGTCGCTAGTTCTTTCGAGACGTAGCCCCAACATCTGTCATAAAAGATATCTTTGCAAGGCCCATTTACTTTGAAACTGGAAAGGACAAATAGGACTTCATAGGATCTTTTCTCATACGTAAAACAAACAAAAACCATTTTTCTTGTTTGATTGATCACATAACATAACTTAGAGGGAAAGTAACCATTTTTTTTCACTTTTTTTTATGTATGTAGTTTATTTCTTTTGATACTTATCCCTCCCCTCACCACAGAAGTGACACATACTCCATTTTAAGAATACATAAATATCTTACTTTTTCATATTAGGAATAATATGACAATGACACAAAAAACATTTTAGCTCCTATTTCACTTGAATATATATGAAAATAAATTCTACAAATAAAAATTGAAATAAAATATTTTAGTTTACCCAAAAAATATTTAAATAATTACAAAAAAAAGGTAATACATAAATTAAACATATATACATTTAGAAAAACTTGTAACAAGATTTTTAGTCAAGATGATTCACAATCACTTTATCATGGATATTTGCTAATGTAAATAAGCTTTGTTACAATATCAAGGCTTATCAATACCACATGACCAAAAACCATAACGTGTTTTATATGACACTTGGTTGTATGACAATTTTTTTAAATTAGTCAATTTAATTAAAAAGACAAAAAGAACGTAAATATTCTAGAATATTCCATGAAAATTAAATCCCTACCACTAATAATTATTGATGATTCAATTAAAATTGTAAGAACTCTACTAGTTTTCTTAACTTACTAATTAGCATGTTATGTAGTGGGGGGGTGGGTGATAGAGGGGTTATGTGTCAAATCCTATAAGATTAATTGAAAGTGCATTTGTTTGGGTTCTTGATATTTCAATAAAGAATCATTAGGGGAATTTTGAGGTCTAAAATGGGCCTCCTAAGAAAATAATAAAATAATAGCTAAACCAATAAAATAATATTTATGAATTTGCAATTCACTTTTTGCACCAAAATCCATGTAACCATGGTTAAATTCAATTCAAAAGTTGTACCAAAATAAAATTAATAAAAACTAGTATTGATGTGACTATAAATAAGAATGGGATTTTCAAGAAAAAATCATTATCATTGCACAACTAATGCATTTGTCCTTTGTACTTAAATAACTTTAAATAAAATATAAATATCAATTCATAAATTCTTAATTATAGAATATACTATTAATTAAAATTTATATTATTTAAATTATATAATAACATGAAATAAATATACTATATAAAAATAATATAATATAATATATTGTTTTATGTATGAATTTTATATTACATATTGAATTGATTTTATTTATAAATAAATATTTGAAAATACACAAATATAATATTTACTTTAAAGTGTGTAAATACATGAACACTGTGTAGGGATATGCATTGTTTCTTTCAAAAAATATGAAATGAAAATAATAATATTTTATTCAAAAAGTGTGAAATGACATTTATTATGAGTACTTTACTTTATGACTTTAAAAGTACTTAAAGTACTACCATGGTTATCTATGAGTTTTTATCCATCATTGAGAATGTGACAAGTACATTTTACTCAAGAAATTCCACCTCAACCATTAGGTATGATGTCATCCCCTAAAATGTGATTGGTTCTCATAAAGTGAATTTTGATTGTACATTTTCCTTAGGAGACCCATTTTAGACCTCAAAATTCCCTTAATGAATGCTGAATTGTATACACTATGTAAATTTTTGAAGGCTTCCATCAACTTTGGTCTTCAAAATTTGAAGGTGGTGATGGATTTTTAGAATGAAAAAAGGCGAATTCACATTACTCCATTGAACACTCTTTTGACGTTAATACCAAAGTGGGTGAAGGAGGTATCTAAGACCTTTCTAGAGTTAAATTATTACATGCTTTAAGGGAGAACCAAAATTTTGATTGAGATATATACAAATCAATCCATTAGTAATAAAAGAGAGGGGGGCTTTGTTATCAATGATATGTTGGGAATTTACCACATCCCCTAAGTTGCTCATGACGTAAAAGACATTTATCTCTTATTTATGAAGGCACATAGTAAATCTAATAGTCATATTGTATGGAATGTAACGTGAAGAGACCCACACACTCGTGTTTCTTATGTAAGCAACTATTTGGTTCCACACAATTTTTATCTGGTGAGTCTCGACTTTTTGAGCTAGTGGATTTGCATGGTCCTTATCCTATTCTATAAAATTAGTAAGTCACCACCACTGTGTCTTGTTTTATTGAAGAATATTTAATAGAGGGGATTACCTCTTGTCTTAATTCACAACATTTTTTAGTGGTTTTACTCTCGATATTCGGGGGTTTGTTGGGGAGAGGTGTTATGTCTCTCCCTTTGATCCCTCTTTGAAGGGCCCTAATTAGCACATTGATTCCCACTAGAATATAATCAGTGGGGGTGTATCATTGGCCACATCAACTACCTTTTTCCTATTTCACTTACACCATGAATTTATCCATCACCCTTGAACCATGCCTATATCCATCACCAAATGCTCCCCCATATACCCAAGCCTATGAGATTCAATTATGCACCACATTGTGTAGAAATATCAATTTGGAAATGCACTTGGAAGTGACATACATAAAGAATCAATTTTTTTTAAACAAAAAATATTAGAAACTTTATTTTGAAAAAAAAAAAACATAAAACATAGGTATATGATAAACAAGGTACACTATATCATCTCATAATAAATGCAGCTTATTGTATAAATAAAAATAATTTCCTGTTTATTGTACATATATATATATATATATATATATATATATATATATATATATTATATATATATATATATATATATATATATATTGAGTCTAGTTTAGTAACCATTGGACTGTTGGACATATAGCATGCAATATTTTATCATGATTAAATTAGTTCTTCACCCATCATGTATTCTACCCTTTCCTCTTTTTCTCTTTTTGAAAGTCTTGATGCTAGTAACTAGGAGGCTGAGAAGAAGAAGAAAAGGAAGAAGAAGAAGAAGCAAGATAAGAAAGGGTATAACAAACCAACCATGGTTGTGAGTGTTAGTAATTTTGAGGAACCCTCCAACATGAAACACAACCCCAAATACCTTTGCAATCTTTGTAAGGGTTCTCACCTTCTTAAGGATTGTTCTAGTATACCTAGAGTCTTAAAAGTGTGGTCTAAATATTCTCATCAACTTGGTTGATCCATTGACCAGTGATTCTAAAGTTCCTATGGAAAAGGGTAAAGTTAGGTTTCCATGTAGGTTATCTAAAGGGAGGCATCAAAATCACCTTTTCCCTCATATGGATGAAGCCTATAAAATGTCTGAATCAACCTTTTTCAGAATTCCCACTCTTCCTATGGACAATGCACTGAGTCTTTCTCCCTTTACGGAAACTTACTTCTTTCTTGATCAAAATCAAAGTGGTGTGAGATTACTACATTACTTTTGACCCAAAAATCAATCTAGGAGATTAGAAACCTTCCCCCCTTTGAGAGAGGTGTTATGTCTCTCCCTTCATCCCCTCTTCAAATGGCCCCCATTAGCACAAAATGTCATGCCTCAGTGTCGAGAACGCCCTTGTTTTTATGAGATCTGAATGTTAGGTAGTGTTAGTTTTTTCCCTTCGACCCATTCCACCTCAACCACTCATCAAAAGTCACTCCATGCCACTAAGTTGGTGACACCACCTCCACAAAGACATCATATGTCATACATGGTTAGTATAAATTTGTGAGAAATATCTAAGTTGATTAATGACCCAAATATTACTTTTTCCAAAGTGGTTTATCTAAAAAGTATAAAATATTTACCTAAAAATGTGATTTCCATGCTTAGTGATATGCATTAAGAAAGACCATAATATTTACTCAAACCAAATCGTTTTCAACGGAATGTGTACAGATTTTTGAAGAATAACTAAGTGGGAGAGGATTAATGGGTTGGAAGTTGAAGAGCTAGAGGATATGATTGAATTTTCAGCAGAAGACTTAACATGGAAAAATATTGATGGGGACCAAGTTGCAGTTATTCCATATTGTTGACTTGATGATTTTATAAGAGGAGAGGAATCGAGTGAATCTGCACCCACTCAATTTCATATTTATTCTCATCGACGTAAAAAAGTAGAGGATATCAAACAAACATATTGTTCAACATATCTGGAGTACACTATGTGAGCCTTTATATATTTATCAATATACATGTTAGCCCCCCTATGAAATTCTTGACAAGCAAGCTGGGGGCTATGTCATTGTGGAGACCTTCAAGGAATGCATCTCCCCAGAAGACACATCATCCTTGAGGTCTCTCTGTGCTTTGCCTTATACAAGTCCCCTCTGCTGATTTCCCATCTAAAGCCTCACTAGTTATGATGCTGCTCCTAAAAAGACCAACATTGCCCCTCATACTCTCGCAAAACACCACATTTTTACCTCCCTTCCCCTTTGTCAAAGTCCCTTTTGTTACCCTCTATTTCCCCCCTATCAACCCTCTAAACCCCTCCAAAATCCCCTTTGATCCTTACCCCCCCCTTTGTTTTCTCAAATTCCCCCTCCATCTCCCTATCTTTACCCTTTGGGCCTCAAAATACATTAAAAATGGGTTAAAAACCCACTTCGGACCTTATAATAGGCCTCAGCCCCTTCTCCGCTAGCCCCGCACCTTTTCTCTCCATACAACCCCACGCCGTGACCGAGCGCTAGGCGAAAAGGCGTTTCTGCGGGGGGTCGCTCCAAGTTTTTCATGTCCGTACACCTCAGTCCCCCGTAGCTCATCTCCGCCGCCCATCTAAATCCACGAAATCAACGGTCCGCATCCCATCCATATCGGGCACGATCTCGACTGTCGATCTGTATAGATCCGACGGTGCGGAATCCGCCCGTCACGGTGGTCCCCCCCCGCTTTCACTATTCACAAACCGCCTGGTTTATTTCGCACCGCTTAGGTGTGGTAGGTTGTTTTCCCCGAGCACCCAGCAATTCCATTCAGCGCTCACCACCTGTCCCCTGTACGACGGAAAAACTTCTTTCTTCCTGCGCATTATCTTTCGGTCCAAGTCACGCAGCGAAATCTATGCAGGCCGTCAGATCTCGAGCGCCTCATCCAACGGTCGTCATTAGTCTAAGCTGCGCACGGGTTAAACCATCTCCGTCGTACCCCTGGCCCGCTGTCTGTCGTCCTCCACCGTTGATCCCCACCGTGATCAACGGTCTAGATTCATCCCTCCGCCATTGACTGCTCCACTGTCCCCGCTAATGCCACGTCATCTCCACGTGTACCCACCGTACAATCTTCCTGTCCATTCATATTCATTCGTCCAAAAGGGCCGTTTTCAATGTTTTTCGTTGAAATTTTATTTTCTCCGCCTGCGACTGCATTCCGCAACCTTTCTCCACGCCATGAATGTTCCCACCGCGTTCCTGCATAATTCCGCGGCTTGTTCATTCTGCATGGTTGTTCCCATCGTCTCCATCGTGTCCATGCATGTTTTCTCAACTAGTGCACCTGTTTTGTAGGGTTTTCAAAAGCGAATGACCACCATGATGCACATCTCTGCTACAAGGACAGAGAAATCAGGGAAGATCATCTTCCGCGGCAGAATGTATTAGCAAAGACCCTGGAAGGTGAAGACAGGACGTTCATTAAAGGAGAACAGGGTTGAAACTCTGTAGAAAACCTTACAACACCATTAAGGCTCGAAATGCACGGACAGAGGCAGAGGTGGAGCGACAAAGTATTTCAGTACAAAGCAAAGAAGATTAAGGCCCGCTAATGATGATCTTAAGCCTTAAATCAACGGTTTAAGAAACAAAGAACCAGTTTGAAGACCTCGTGGATCGATCAAAGGATCCTGAACACAAGGAAAAGGTAATATCAGGGTTTATACGTCAGCAGAATGTTTTTCTTCATAAAGTGCAGGGCACCCATACCGCTTTTACTATGCACCGTGTCCCTAAAGGAATTTCCACCCTAACAGTAGCCCAGATCAATTAGAATATTTATGTAGCAGACTTCTCAGTAGTTCATTTGTCTTTGTTTATTCACCACAAGTACAGCACGCAGCCGAAACACATCAAATTCATGTCCAAAAAGAAGATCACTCTTTCATCAAGGGGTGGCAGAGATTAAATGCTCAACGTTCAAACAAGATTGGCTTCGGCCCTCTTTCTTTTCAAGAGTTTAATACATCATTTAGTTTATCATCTACTTCTTCTTCTCCTTTTCAGCTATAAAACTCAGAGAGAAACATTGTATAGGTGGTTGATGAGATATCAGTGAAATGCAAGTATTTTCCTCTTGAGACAAGTTCTCTGTGTAATATTGTAAGATAGGCTGAGATTCAATGTATTCAGGCTGAATGTTCAACCTGTGGGCAATGAATGTACCCGATTGGTGTTGTTTTTAATATGACAAGAATGTTTCTTTGGATCCTGATCTAAAGCAGCTGGTGATGTTTTCCTATCTCTGTGTTTGATTTCATTTCATTCCATTTCTACTGGCTCGCATCAGAAGTTTGGCATAAGATTTACCCTTGAAAGGTACCTTATGTTTCTGCTCACCCAGCCTTTTATGTTTTCTGCTTATATGTGTATCTGAATATCGATTTCAATTGATTTAACCAGTGTAGTGGATGTTATTGCCTGCTCTCTGATGTATGAATTAATGAAATCTATGTTTAGATGTTCTTGTTAGGATTTAGTTGGATGAGTTGAGAACACTGGGAGGTCTAGAACCCTGTCTCTGCCTCACTAGGATCTTTCCATCTCAATTAAGCCTTTCTGAGATCCCTTGTATTGTCTTTGATTTTTTCCAAGCAGGTCTGTAGTTAAATGACCTCTGACCTGATCTATAGACAGAATTGGATTGTTCTCCTCCTTTCATTTTCAGTCCTTAATGTCCCGTTCCAACTATCATCTTTAAGATCCAAATGCTCTAGATGACTAGCCCAACTGAAAGCTTGCACATTGAACACAAGTAAATCCTTTCTTGACTCCATTGCCCAATGGCCTTGATGTTCCCTGAGTTATCTGTCTCTGCCTAATTCCCTCTATGCTCATCCTTGTCTTATATTGGACCTTCCTTTCCTGATTCCCAACAACCAAACACAAACAATCAAACAAACAACCCTGAGCCTATAACTAGCCTAAAATCATAACTTAGAGCTTCAAAGACATACACTTTGACTCATATAGAGAGATCCCTCTCTGGACCTAGGAGGGCTAGATCCTAAGGTCTGAAAGTGGTTCTATGTTGTCTCATCTTTTGGTCTTGTCAACCTGGCCAAAACATGGGAACCCCAACATAATGGCGACTCCGCTGGGGAACTCTGAGTGCATTTCACCTTAAACCTTTTTAAAGACTCAGAGACTTAGAACTCTGGTTAGGTTGACAGTAAGTCCCTCCTTTCTTGAATCGACCTCCATTGTTGAGTGTCCATCATACTCTTAGACAGAACCTGGAAAGGGCCATGTAGCCTCCGGATCTCACCCTCTTCGGAGGTGACATGTCTGGTAAATGCCCTCCCAGTCAATCTCTGGTTGGAGTTTGCTGTTTTTGAGGAGATTCCCGAAAGGTGATAGTGCCTGAGCACTGTGGTGGACAGTGTAACCCCTTAAATATAATATAAAACCCTCCACCTGGCGACTCCATTATTCCTAAATGAAAGACTCCACTGGTGATCAGTAGGCCTGCTGATTATCTTGGTTTCACATAAGACTCCACTGGGAGACCAACCTTTTAGACAAAAATCAACCACAGTAGAAGTAACAAGAAGGGTTAAGCTGCTTGGCTAGGAAACAAAATTCTGGCTTTAGAACCATTCACACAAGAGCTTATCCCAACCCTGACCCACCTGAAATAGTTGACAATCCGGAGAGTATCCTCAGGGGAGCTCCTACACCTAAAAGACCAGCTATTTCCAGTCGCATTCATAGAGCTAATTCTGCACCAGAAGATCTTACAGCTCTATTGAACCCATTCCTTGACCTAGATCCTCCAAACAGCTTACCAAGAACTAGGTCATTCAATCATCTAGACCAGCCAGACCTTGAGTTTCACAATTCACCATCTCACAGTGGTCAGCACACTAGGGACAGAGGAACCCCTCCATCTACACCACCTGATAACCACTTCATTCAAAACTTGGGGCTCTCCCACCCTAGATCTTCTCAACAGACTTCTGCTAGTCCTAATATTCCTGTCATCCACATACCAGCTGCTGAAGCCAACCCTATACCTCATCAGCACATTATCATGGCAGCCTGGTATGCACCTATGGTTTTACCTCAGCCCTTGTTACCCTTACCCAATGATTATCAATAAAAAATCCCACACTTCACCGCTAAATAATCCATCACAGCCCAGCAACATGTAGATAAGATGGAGGATTCTTTTGACTATATGGAAATTGATGATGAAACAATCAAAATGAGAATCTTTGCCCAAAGCTTAGGGGGTGATGTAAAGAAATGGTTTAAAAGTTTACCTCCTGGAAGTATCCAAGATCTCCCTGCATTGTATCAGACCTTCATAAACAAATGGGAAGTTAGGGAAAACCCTCACCAACTCCTAGCAGACTACATGACCCTTAAGAGGAACGTGGGAGAGAGCGTCCACGATTACACCACTAGATTCAACAGCATATACAATGCTCTCCCTCCACACATGAAACCTCCTCAAGGTATGGCCCTAGCCAAATATCCTAATGGATTCGATGCTGACATGGCCTACAAACTTAGATATAAAGAGTACACCACATTGGAGGACATGCAGAAAGGAGCAGTGAACATAGAAGCCAACCTACTAGAAAAAAGAGCTAAATTGAGAGCTGAGAAAAGGGTAACATACAGGGATGACAATGTAGCTTCCACGTCTGATCCCAAATATGATAGATTGTATAAAAATGTGGAAGAGCTACAACAAATGATAAAAAGGATGGTTGTCCAAAACAGAAACCAAAACCAGAGCCAGAACGTTAGAAGAAACAACGCTGCTCTCAACAGACAAAGAGAGTCAGATCAACAAGTTGTTCCCCCATTTCAAGAAAAAATTTTAGATGAAGATGAGGGAATCATAGAAGAGTCTGAAGATAATACAATAAACATGTTTGAAACAGAGGACTCAATCCATAACTGTGATTCGAAAGAAGATCAACCTTCACCCTCATACTGGGATGAGGAATGGTTAGAAACTGAGGATTACGGATTAGGATTTGAAAATTCCATGATGCAGGTCAGAGAACAATATGAACTTAGGAGCAAAAATAACCAAGATACTTCCAAAACCAAAGCTCCCGAGATCGCCATCAAGAAAATACCTGATAAAACTTCTAAAACAACCTCTGAAAGTAGCAAATCAGCAGCTGAAAGTTCTGGGAAAAACAAAGAAAAAGACAACCAGAAGAATGAAAAACAAGGTGAGCCTGCTAGCGGTACTAGCACTGCAATTAGTACTCCTGACACAATTGTTCCCAACCCTGTACATAGTGAGAAATCACAAACTGATTCAGCTACTAAAGCAGTAGCAAATAAAACAGAGTTAAGCACTCTAAAGACCCAGTCCACTTTCAATTTAGAGAGTGAGATTGCAAAAATCAAAATATCTGTACCATTGTCTGAGCTAGCCACTCAGGATGTATATAAAGGCCAAATTTTGAAAGCATTGAATATGGGGGAAAACAACGACACTGTGAATTTGAGTGATGATCAACCTACCCTCCTGTTTGGTCCAAATATTGAGGGAAAGTTTCAGGAAGGGGTAGTTCCACCTTTTTACATCAGTCTCAACATTCATGACAAGATTCTGCATAATGCCATGCATGATTCTGGAGCATCACACAATTTAATGCCTAAAGTGGTGATGGAGAGACTAGGCCTAGAGATAACCCGGCCTTACAAAGACTTATATTCATTTGACTCTAGCAGAGTAAAATGCCTAGGCCTAATCAAAGACTTATGTGTGAGCTAGACCCAGATCCCTGCCAAATGTATGGTCATGGATGTTGTGGTGGCAGATGTGCCACCTAAGTATGGCATGCTGCTATCTAGATCATGGGGAGCCAAGCTGCAAGGAACGATGCATATGGATGGCTCATATGCCACTATCCCTATCTTTGGCCAACTTAGAAGACTGTATAGAGAGTCCCAGATGAAATTCCTAGTCAGTAGCCCCGAAAAGCCTAAAAATTCAACATTATACTCTATGCACACAGACCTGGATTCGTTCATTCTTTATAACAACCAACCCTTAGGAGAGCCAGAATTAGAATGCAGAGATACAAACAAGGACACAGAGCCCATGGACCTTAGCATAATGGCTACTCTAGAGGACTACAATGAAGAAGACCATGAGCAGGGTACTGAAAACGAAACTTAGAGTGAACCAGAAACACGATGCAATCGGCCTATTAGTCACACCCCTCAAAGTAACACACCACATGAAGAACAAGTCAACCCACAACCTGGTACAGACCCTCAAATGCAACATAATGGCGAACCCCTGTGGGAAATGAATTTCGATGGATCCTGTACTAGGAAAACTGCTAGAGCGGGGGTGTGGCTACATAACACAGAAAACGATCGCGCTGAGAGCCATGCTGTCAATCTGCACTTCAAATGCACAAATAATATTGCAGAATACGAGGCTCTCATCCTGGGTCTAAATATATTGAAAAAATTAGGAGCCCGTAGGATAGCTGTGAGAGGAGACTCAGAGTTAGTCATCAAACAGGTGAATGGTGAATATACAGCGAAACATCCCCGATTTAGAGCGTACAGGAATGATGCAGTAGATCTATTAAAAACCTTTGTAGAATACGCTTTGGTGTTTGTGCCAAGGGGTCAAAACGTTATTGCTAACGGATTAGCTTGCCTGGCTAGTTCATATCCTGAGACTCCGGCCAACACAAAGATCATTATTCAAACCAAATTCAGACCTACAGTGCCAGACAACAAAAAATATTGGCAGGTCTTTGAAGGTGATAAACAGATTGAGGACTTCCTGACAGGCAGAAATGAGTTTGAATTTTCCAGTTCAAACTCTAAAGACGAAGACAGCTGCCTTAGTGAGGAATCCCCTGATGAAGAATCCCCACCCTGTAACATAGAAATGAACACCTTTTCTGAGGAAACTGGAAGTTCAACCATAAGATGTGAAAACGCGGAAAATGAGGAAATGGAGGTGTTGCAGGCCAAAGATAAGAACATACCTAGAGGCCTGGCACCCCTAGAGGACCTTTTTGACTTTGATGACGTAGCAAAAAAGCCCACTATAGAACATGCAGACTTAGATGTAGAAGAATGCAACATAAGCACTGAAGATAAGCCTAAAATGATTAAGCTGGCTAAGTCTATACCTACAAACATGAAGCAGAAATACATCGACCTATTTAAGGAATTTATTGATGTGTTTGCATGGAGCTATGAAGACTTAAAGGCCTATGACACCAAGATCATACAACACAAGATACCCTTGAAGGAAAATCAGAAACCTTTCAGAAAAAAACTCCGCAGAATCAATCCAAAACAATTGCTTGCAGTAGAGAAAGAGATCAAAAAGATGTATGATGCAGGCATAATAGTCCCTGTAAGGTTTTCTGATTGGGTGTCAAACTTAGTGGCTGTGAGAAAGAAAACAGGGGAGATTAGACTATGCATAGACTTTAGAAACCTCAACAGAGCCTCCCTAAAAGACAACTACCCTTTGCCTAGAATGGAACATATCCTACAAAAGGTAGTGCGCTCTAAGAGAATCTCCCTGCTTGATGGTTTTTTAGGATACAATCAAGTTCTTGTACTCCCAGAAGATCAACTCAAAACCGCTTTTACCACTCCATGGGGCACCTTCATGTATGTGAAAATGCCCTTTGGACTGATGAATGTTGGGGCTACCTTCCAGAGAGCGATGGATATAGCTTTCTCAGATGAAATAGGACACTTCATAGTTATCTACTTGGATGACTTGACTGGCTTTTCTAAAACTGAAGAAGAACACCTGAAACATCTGAGAAAAGTTTTTGAAAAATGTAGAAGGTACGGTCTGTCCTTAAATCCTAAGAAAAATGTCTTTGGGCTGCAAGAAGACAAACTTCTTGGCCACATTATATACGAGAAAGGAATTAGGATAGACCCATAGCGAGTTGAGGGAATACTCCAAATATCACACCCTAGAAACATCAAAGAATTACAATCCTTTATAGGGAAGATCAATTTCCTTAGGAGATTCATTCCCAATCTTGCTGAGCACCTTAGGAAAATGACTGACATGTTAAAGAAAGGTGCAGGAATTAAGTGGACTGTTGAAGCCAAGAAATCTTTTGAGTCGGTAAAACTTGCACTCACACAAGCCCCTATCCTGATCGGCCCAGATTTCTCAAAAGATTTTCTAATCTTTTCATTCGCCTCCCAACATACCATGGCTGCAGTCTTACTGCAGAAAAATTCAGAAGGTAATGAACAGCCAATTGCCTTTTTCAGTAAGGCCTTAAGGGATGCACCCTTGAAGTACAACATTATGGAAAAGCAGGCCTATGCCCTGGTAAAGGCCTTAAATGACTTTAGGGTGTACATTCTGCATTCTCACACCATTGCTTATGTGCCAAATATAGTGGTCAAAGATATCTTGTCCCAAGACCTTGATGGGAAAAGGGGCAAATGGATTGCTACTATCTTAGAATATGACCTTGAGATAAATCCCACCAAACTAATCAAAGGTCAAGGCCTGGCCCAATTAATGGCTGAATCAAACTTGCAGGCCCTTGACATTAACATGATAAATGCCTTAGATGAGCAGGAAGGATTTCCTGACCCCACTGTGGAGGAGAATTTTCAGAACTCTCCTTGGTATTTTAATATCCTTTACGTGCTCACCAATCTCAATGCCCCTCCAAAACTAAGGCCAGATTCATAAAGCTAAAAGCCAGAAATTACTGCATCCTGAATGAAAACTTATACTGGAAAAATCCAAATGGCCTATTGCTGAAATGCTTGTCCGAAACTGAAGCTGAAAGAATCAAACAAGAATTCCATGCTGGGGAATGTGGAGGCCACCTGAGTTGGAAAGCCACTGCAAATAAAATACTCAGGGCTGGTTACTATTGGCCCACACTCTTCAATGATGTCCATAAAATGATTCTTGCCTGCCACAAATGCCAGATCTTTGAAGGCAGAAGAAAGCTTCTCCCCCTCCCATTACAACCCATCACTGTAGAAGGTCCCTTCAGGCAATGGGGCCTAGACTTTATAGGAGAAATTCATCCTGCTTCCTCCAAACAACATAAATGGATCCTAACAGCCACAGACTACTTCACTAAATGGATAGAAGCCATACCCACTAGGAATGCCACTGATTCTGTCATCATTAGGTTCCTAGAAGACTTCATCCTATCTCAGTTTGGCTTTCCAAGGAGAATAATCACTGACAATGCTGCTGCTTTCGGATCCAAGAAAATGGTTGATTTCTGTCACAGGTATGGAATAGCACTTGGTCATTCAACTGCTTATTACCCCCAAGGTAATTGGATGGTTCTCCTCCTTTCATTTTCAGTCCTTAATGTTCCATTTCACCTATCATCCGTTAAGATCCAAATGCTCTAGATGACTAGCCCAACTGAAAGCTTGCACATTGAACACAAGTAAATCCTTTCTTGACTCCATTGCCCAATGGCCTTGATGTTCCCTGAGTTATCTGTCTTAGCCTAATCCCCTCTATGCTCATCCTTGTCTTATATTGGACCTTCTTTCCTGATTCCCAACAACGAAACATAAGCAACCACACAAACAACCCTAAGCCTATAACTAGCCTAAAATCACAACTTAGAGCTTCAAAGACATACACTTTGACTCATCTAGAGAGATCCCTCTCTGGACCTAGGAGGGCTAGATCCTAAGGTCTGAAAGTGGTTCTATGTTGTCTCATCTTCTGGTCTTGTCAACCTGGCCAAAACATGGGAACCCCAACAATACATATAATTTTTTACAGTATGCATTCATGTTATATCTAATTTGTTGTAAAAAAATTATATACAGGTATTGGTGTGCATATGGTTCGGAGTGAAAAAACCAAATTATGAGTGCATCCTCAGATATAAAAAACAAACACAGTCGACATGAAAGTATTAAAGTTGGTTGCCATTGTCATTTCACTATGCGATGACTTCAACTTAGACCAGATGATGTTGTAATAATACATACTGCATGTAGGCATATTGATAAATCCAAAGTTGTTTTTCATGGAAAATATGCAATTGACATGCCTATGAGATTCAGTTATGCACCACCTTTAACAAGGGATATGTCATCTATTGTCCAACATTTAATCCAAAGAGGTTTTAATGTTACAATGACATGGGACAAGTTCATCTCTGATGTGAAGGATGGATTTGGTGAGTTATACACATGGATATCTCGAGATATATACATGACAAGACAATATATATTAAACATTTACAATGATACCATAAGGCTAGAGTATGTTAAAGATCAAAGTGATCCAAACAATGTAGAATGTTGGTATAAGGAATGCCCTGAGAGCTTTTTCTTCTACCAGAAACAAGATATTTTTGAAAACATCCCTTTTATTATAGGCATACAAACAAAGTGTATGCACTCAATGATGCTAAAATATTCTCACAAGAATATAATCTCAATGGATTCAACATTTAGTACAAATAAGTATCGGGTGAGTACAAATTTATCCTAAATTTGATTCATTTATTCAACCTCATTTTAATTCATGTAACTTATATAAATATAATTATGTACATTGTTTGCAATGTAGTATCAATTGTACACCTTAATGGTTTTTGACAAATATCACAATGGGGTTCCAGTAGCTTGGGTGATATCATCACGCAATACTATAACTGATATTTCTAAATGGATTCCAACTCTCTTTTCCATTGGGAAGAAAGAGCGACCATATTGGCATGTTCAAGCCTTCATCACAGATGATGCTACTGTTGAAATTGAAGCGTTAAGTTGATGTGTTTATTCTTTTATAAGAGACATAAAAATATTGTTAATGTATATTCCCTCTAATAAATTATGTTATTCTAGGTCTTCAATCAAGTGTCAAATATTATTATGTCTGTGGCATGTTCGTCGTGTATGGTTGAAGAATGTTGGAAATAAAGTCCAAGGAAGGGAAAACCAAATCCACATTTTTTCGTTCTTTAGGAGAAATCATGCACACATGTGAAGATGAATCTGTAAAAAAGACAGTTGAAAGGTTCTTTTAAATATTCAATGGACATCCAGGGCTTTTGGAATATTTTAAAACAACTTGGTTAGCCAACAAAAAAATATGTAAGTTTCTTGTAAGTAGCTTTAATGATTCTATTTTTCATGCCATATGTATCATTAATTCATAGCTAATAAATTTCTTTCTACAAATATGTGGGCAAAATCATACATAAATTTTCCACATTCCAATCAGGATACAAATAATTCCATTGAATCTTATCATTGGCATATCAAGGAAAGGTACCTAAGTGAAAATAATAATGCATGTCATAGACATGTTGATTGGTTAATATATGTGTTGTTGACAAAAGTTGTATTATATTAAAATCATATGCAATGTTTAAAATAAGTTGGTTTTGTACGGCCTAGAAAAAATGAGGAACAATTGAATTCATCCAGGTGTAGAGCTAGCCAAATCTAAAATGAAGATTGTGTGCCTAATGAAAAGAGTAACAATGGTTATTGGGTTCATAGCCAAAATAAGTATACATGTGATATTTGGTACAGTGTCATATATAAAGGTTCCAATCTACACTTTTGTAATTGCAATTAGGCCTTGAATGGAAATGTTTGTAAACATGTATTGAAAGTTGAGATGTTGGTGAGCAACATTAGTTTGAGTGAAAATGTACTACCTAATTTCACTAATCCTACTACAGAATGGCCTACAATTTTATTTGATTTGAGTGAAACACCTATATTGGTCCCATAAATCCAAACGGAGCTTCCGCCATGCTTTGATTCTCCTCCCAATATAAATTATTATAATGAAACAAGCATTGATAATGTTGAATCAACCAATGTACGACCAGATAGTGCATTATTTGAAGATGATGAGATGAAACGTGTTAACTCATTAGCTCATGAGAAATTTAGATCCATATTACTTACAAATTTGGAGCAAGCATATGCATTGAACAATTTGGTAGATAAAGCATGTCAAGAATACAACAGAATGTTTTTCAATACTATAAATCCATCCAAGATCACTACTAAGAGAAAACATAGTTCCTTGAGCCTAGTCAATAAGAAAAGGCAATGTGGGTGCAAGTCAAAATCAGGGGAAGATAAACCAAATTTTGAAAAGGCTGGACGAGTTCGTGAAAAAAAAACAAAACATGGATGAGCAACTGGAGTTATCTTCTCAACACCAAAGAAATGTGGGCTACATGCCTGAGTTAGTGCAATATTCTATTATATAGAAAAATGGTATGGAAATCTGATGGCATGCATTGTTTTATGTGAAATACAATATATTATCATTTTCGATGCATTTGCATAACTATATGAACTTTTTTATTGTTACAGTCGAGGGAACCACATCTCACAATGTTCCAGCTTGTCGTCTTTAATTATTTGATGAGCATGTTGTTGAAAAAAACTATAGCACTAGGAACATTGCTCCAGTCATTAGCATCCCAATTTCCTCCCTGAGGGTGCTTCCTCCTATTGTACAACCAATTGGGATATATTGTCACCCACACCAACCACCTTTCTCCTTCATAAATTCTCCCATGCCTATAACCACCTCCCCAAACCCTTCCCAACTTCCACCCCTACCATTTAGTCATCCACCCTTCTCATTGTTTCAATCATCCACCCTTGACATTCAATTCCCCCTAGGGTGATTCCCACTATCGTACAACCGATGGGGGTGTATCACCGCCCACACCCACTACCTTTTTTGTATTTCACTTCCACCATGCCTCTATCCATCACCCATGAACCATGCCTATATCCATCACCAAGTGCTCCACCATCTACTAAGGAAGGACAATCTTCTCCATTGCCGTAGATCTTCATAGTGAGAATAAGTAGTTGATCAAAATCTTATCATGAATTAAAAAAATTGATTCTATGGATTTTTTATTTTCAAGTAATTGGTTATTGAATTTTTGCAGCAATGTCAATTTTGAAATGCACTTGGGAGTGCCAAGCATGGCGAGGGTGACTTATAGACCCAATTTATAGATAATTCATTATGCCATTTTTCCATTATCTATGCTGGAAATGAAGTTCCATTTTGTAAAAGAGAAAATTGTATAACTAGACCAATTTGGAATACAAGTACAAAAATTTGAACTTGTGTATATGACAATATCTTCATTGAATTTTAAATTCATGATGTGAATTTAATGTTATATTCTATAAATTTTACATTAATTTTGATGAATGTAGTGAGAACGGATTTATTTGTTTCATTTACAAATTATCAAGTTTGCAAGTTAAGTTACTTTTAAATTTATATATTACTCAATGTTGCATGCATGGAAAACCATATCATTACCATGGAACTATGCTTAGTTATAATAATAGATGTATCAAGTACATGTGATGCAGAATCATCCTGCTTAATTTTCATTTTGTATTTGGATGATTTAGGGGGTGATGTTTTTTTTTAATTATTTTATAAATTATGCACATTTTAAATAGATTGAGAGAAAAATCTGAGCGTGAGATTTATTGTAAATATTCCCTTAATAAATTGAGGATATGAGTGGAGTTGGGTTGGATAGATATTTTAGGGATTAGGAACTCCTTAAATGGAACTTAGTTGAGTCAAAGGAGGGATAAAGACATTTTAGGATTTGGTTGAGATATTTGTGGAGGATATCATGGATTGAAATTAATCCACAATTATGTATAAATATGAAGCTTTTTGTGAGGATGGAGAGGCACAGAGAATGGAATAGGATAGAGGAAAATGTATAGAGAGATAGAGTACAGTGTGAAGAATGGTGAGGGCCAAGAAGGCAACAAATTTATATTCGCCCAAAGAAGGGTTTGAATTTGTAATTTTCTTGTTATTATTATAAGAAACTATTTTGTTTGTGTTTGACTCTCTCTTCATATATATTTTGTATTGAATCTAAGGGGTTAATTTGAAGATTTTGATGAGGATTCCATGCTAAAAGAAACACATACTCTAGTGTGCACAAGTTTATGATTTATTGCAGATTCTCTACATCATTTGGTATCAGAGCAAAGATCCATGTCTAGTGAGGTGTGATTGGAGGCCTTTGAGTGTTGGTTTATGCTGAGTAAAGGTGACTATGAATTGGTTCTATTCATGGTTGTGAACATTGATGAATTGGTTGTTGTTCTGGCGCAATAGTCGTTAGGAGCATTGAGATGGTAAATTGGTGGAACATTGAATATGAGTGCAAGTCTGAATGCCAACACAAGCAAAGATGCTATGGAATGTTGAATGCAAAGGAAAGAGCGTGGGTGATAGTGCAAGCCTGAGCGTAAAGGTAGAGAAAGTCTGCGTGATATGAATGAGTCGTATTGTGGATGAGTACCATTTGAGAGAGCACGTTATTGTTGTAATATTTTCTGATCTATAGTGGTGTTAACTCCTTTTACAAGAAACTTCATTGGTTATTTGTGACCGATTGGAAGAATTGTAAAAAAAAAATAGACCACACCATATATATATATATATATCCGAACTAATTCAGGGTTGAATATGAACCAATTAGTTTGAAGGCACAACCAGAACTTGCGGATCTAACATTGGCTGTGCAACCTCTCGACAGGAAAAAAATGACAAGTGCCTAGCAGATAGGAAAAGTGCAAAGTTTCAGAATTCGTAACACCTTCAAACATTGGATTACTAAGTAGAAGCAACGAGAGTGTAGTGAGCTTCCATATCCTATTTAAAATAATTAGGATCTGCATTATTTCTTAGATTCGTGGGAATAAGGAACCTCTACGACATCAATCTTGATTTTCCAGTCCTGCATTGGAGCAGTTCGTTCTTATTTTGTCTTCAGTGTAAGTTATTTCCTGGGCATGATCATCATCAGTTCAGCAAGCCGAGAATCTTTGGATCTCTAAGAATTTATTTGACAAGGTGGAAGACCTCGAGTTTCTGCGGTTAACCATCCCTTGTTTGGCAAGCTAAGATTCTATATTTATGAGCTTGATTGTATTGAGTTTGGTAGGCCGAGAGCTTCTTACTATCATAATTTAGAAGCCCTTCCCTTAGAGGTCAAATAGAAGACTATTTAGTGAGGTCGAGGTCAATTATCATTTGAGGGTTGAATTTGTATTTATCCAAGGACGGGAGTCTCATTCAATTGTAGAGCATTATCCTCAGGATCTGAATCACACATTATAAAAAGGAGTAAATTCTGCCAGGAATACAAGAGATAGGGGTTAGATCATTTCACCCACAAGGAGACTCCAAGGTAAGTGCTCATCGAATGAATCAATATTCATTGATTAAAGGTATTTTTTAAATTTGGATGATTTAATTCCCTTTCCATACTCGAGAAGTTAATTTTTTTGTAAATTTTATGAAAGAGTGAAATCAATCCAAAGTGTAAGGAATGGAATTGAAATACATCTTAGAGATTGATGTGAAAATATGGTTCGATTATGGTTATGGAATATCAGTTTTGAGGTTGTGATAACTGAAATCTACATGGAGGAGCAAGCCTCTAAAGGAGCATCTATGATTTCCATGAGTTAAAAATCATGATTGATCATTGCTTGTAGCACATGTGAAAGTGTTCTCATTATTCTGTTCAGAAGATAATGTGGTTTGTGTTTGTTGCTGCCAGAGAAATATGTTGATGCCACCATGTTAAAAGAAAGTTTTGGAAAATTCCTATGGAGGAATTTTTTTCGTGCACTGAAGAGAGACAGTGTTGCATGAGAACCGTCACTGCAAATAAGGAGCTGCATGGAAGTGCAGGAAAACTGTCTGCACTAAGATGATGAGCGTGTTTAAGAGGTTATGGTATGAAGGGCATGTGAATATTCACAGTGATAAGAACGACACATAAGAGTTAAATCTGGAGAGTTGAAATTTCAAAGAAAAGGTTTATTAAATAACCTTGAAGGGAATGTAAGGTATGATAACTTAATCCAAAAAGGTATTTTAAATGTTGAAAATTAAATGGTTTATTTATTTTCATCATAAAATAAACCTTGGGAAAAGTGGATTGCATTTTGATATAAAGGCTTAAGTACCATGTGAGTAAAAGAAAGTGATAATGGGAGATGATATAATTAGTGACTTATGATTTTATCATAAGAATGGAGTATGAGAGAGAATTGGTAATGGGAAGATTTTACATCATGAGAATGTATTAAGGGTGGATGTTCATTGATATATTGTATAACTTGAATTAGAGTCAAAATATCCACTATTGTAATTATTGGGTCAAGATTTGAAGTCAAATAAGATGTTAAGGTCAAATGAAGAAATTTGGATAGCTTGAGTCGAGTTAAACCATTGAGTTATTGTACAAGAGGGTGCATTTTTCATCCAAGATGAAGAGTTGATGTCAAGTCTGGAGTCAAAAAGTCTTAAATCAAGTCAAAGGTTTGAATGTAATTGGGTGCATGATCGGCGGAGCCCGACACCTAAAGAGTTTGGTCATTGTAACGAAAGAATTACTGCAGTTTTTGTTTGTAGGAAAGAGGAGCAAGAGAGTTTCCCAGAAATAATTCCAAAACAGGGAACTGAAAGATACCGAGCGCAGCAAGAGAGCTTGCATTTTTGGATGGCAAGTATGAAGGCTTGTTGAAAAAGGGATTGAATGAAATCCAGAAGTGAATAGATGTTCACAAAGGAGGAGAAAATGACTATTGATAGTCATTTCAGAGGTTCTGAGAAAGACCTCAACTGAAGAAAGAAGAAGGAAGATGCCAAGGCAAGTGGCGTATGGAAGCAGTTGACTAATGAAGAATATGAGAGGGAGAAGGCTGAGATAACAGTTCACCTTGAGTTATTGATGGAATTGTTGCAGAGAAATAAAGAACAGAGACATGGTTGGACCATGAGGAAGAAAGTGAAATGGAAGAGATTACAAGTAAAGAGGGATTAGCAGGTAAACATACAGTTAACAAAAGAGCCGAGGAAGCTTGAGTAGATGATGAGTGTGTAGTTGAGACATGAAGAACTCAGAGAAGCTGAGTTGAAAATGGAAGTTTCCATTTGTGGCCCAGAACAGGGTGAAGAGATTAATGAGAAAGATCTCATGAACTATTGGAATAGTTCAGAAGAATTTGAAGATATGTTGACAAGAGAAGCAGATGAGGCTACAAAGCTTTGTATTTTTAAATCTCATAGTTTGTGTATGTTTGCAGGATGTGCAGAAGATGGTGGACAGTCTGACGAAACTGTCATAGAGATGAATGAAACTCTTGAGGTGAAGTATGATGGAGAATGCCTTTTAGAGGAGGAAGGTATTGATTTGTTGCAACAGAAAGAATTCATAGATGAATTCATGTTTGGTGTAAGACAACCAGTTGAAGCTGTTACGGAGCAGAAGTATAATGAAAATGCCAAAATAATATTCCAAGGAGGTAAACAAATGAATTTGTTTAATAAAATTGATGAAATAATTTTGCAATGTGATGATACATAAACCAGGATATCTCAGGAGGATTTCCAGAAGAAGAATGAAACTGAGAATGAAGGTTGTGATGAAATGATGGAAAGATTTTACATGGAAATAGAATTCTTGGAAAGATGGCTCAAGGAACCTGAAGGAGAAGTGAAGCTTGCAGAACCTGATACAGAAGAGATTGCAGTTACCATGCAGGATAAGGATGAAATGTTTCTAACGTTTATAGAGTTAAGTGAATGTTTTAACTCTTCAAATAATAATGTGGCTGTAGGTACAAAAGGCAACATTAATAAATATGATGTTGAAATCAGAGAAATTGAGCAAAAAGTATTTGGAGATGAGATGAAAGATCAGGAGCAGCAAGAAATTTATGTCCTTAGAGACATAAAGGAAATAGAAGTATTGAACCAGCAGGAGAAAGATGAAAACAACCAACAATTCAAAAGAGGATTTGTTGAAATCCAGAAAGTCTATGATGGGAGTTTGGTGCTTGAAAGATCAAAAGAGGCCAAAAGGTCTTATCTTTTTAACTAATAGTTTGTTGATGAATTCAGGTACAACACTGGATGAGAAATTTGTTACTATAGGGACAGTCAATGACTATAGTTGTGATCAAGGAGAAGTTCTTGATTATTCTTCATTTCAAAAAGTTGAGTGTTCAGTGCAATTGAACATGGAAGCATCAGACAAAGAGGAATTACTTTGAGGAATTGACGAAAGTAATTGGTATATAGACCGATGGAATCCGGTTGATAGAATGAGTGATGCTGATGTACAGCCAGTTCGAGATTCTTTCAGAGTTTGGAGACTAGGAGAATGGGTATTAGTGTTTATACGCAAGTCTGTAATTTTCGAAATAAATATGATGTGGTATGAAAAAACGAGAGTTACATTGAATAATATTCTGAAAATACTATTATGGAAAGTCTGTGAAAAATTACAAAATGGAGTTGATACTTTAAAAGACCAGTGGCAAAACAGAGTTTGGAATTCTGGAGGGAGAAAGTCATTGAGACTTGTGGCTATCGCATTATTACATAAAAGTGACAGACCTTATAGACAGAAGTCTATGGAAACTTCTCTACATGGGGAGTCTGATGTAGGAGAATCCTGCTTAATTTTCATTTTGTATTTGGATGATTTAGGGGGTGATGTTTTTTTTTAATTATTTTATAAATTATGCACATTTTAAATAGATTGAGAGAAAAATCTGAGCGTGAGATTTATTGTAAATATTCCCTTAATAAATTGAGGATATGAGTGGAGTTGGGTTGGATAGATATTTTAGGGATTAGGAACTCCTTAAATGGAACTTAGTTGAGTCAAAGGAGGGATAAAGACATTTTAGGATTTGGTTGAGATATTTGTGGAGGATATCATGGATTGAAATTAATCCACAATTATGTATAAATATGAAGCTTTTTGTGAGGATGGAGAGGCACAGAGAATGGAATAGGATAGAGGAAAATGTATAGAGAGATAGAGTACAGTGTGAAGAATGGTGAGGGCCAAGAAGGCAACAAATTTATATTCGCCCAAAGAAGGGTTTGAATTTGTAATTTTCTTGTTATTATTATAAGAAACTATTTTGTTTGTGTTTGACTCTCTCTTCATATATATTTTGTATTGAATCTAAGGGGTTAATTTGAAGATTTTGATGAGGATTCCATGCTAAAAGAAACACATACTCTAGTGTGCACAAGTTTATGATTTATTGCAGATTCTCTACATAACCATGAAGACGACATATACACTACAAGGAAAGACCCCCTAGCGGGGATTATAAAGGAAGTTTTTAGTGTTATAAAATTGGCCAAAATTGTCAAAAAAACATTTGCTACAACATATGTTTATGGTTACGGAGGTTTTGGCGGAGCTTTTAACGGAAATTCAACACAACTAAAAGAAAATGGGCAGTCGAAGGTTATTACAGATGTTTTTCTTCATCGGTGCACTACTCTGGCTTTAATGCGTCGATGGTACATGTAGAAGGCAGCCCGGGGTGGTCAAAGGAGAATGCACCAGACCATTAAGGTATAAAACTGCACCGGGAGTAGTGTTGGTGATACAACGCACGAGGCCGTTCTAATTGGTCTTCGGATTTGTGCGATGCCCATAGGTCGTATCAACGCACCAGTGTGTAGATGTATAGAAACACACCAGTGTGCAGTATCACAAAAAGGCACCGAGATTTATAATTGGTATCGCTATTCGAACGGTGCCCATAGGTCGTACAAATGCACCAGTGTTTATAGACACATAAACGCCCCGGTGCGTAGTATCACACAAACGCACCGATATTTATAATTGGTATCGGTATTCGTGCGGTGCCCATAAATTGGACAATGGCACCAGTGCGTATAGACACATAAACGCACCGATGTGTCATACCACACAAACGCACCGATATTTTTCATTGGTTTTGGTGCTTTTTCGGTGCTCATAGGCCGTAGAAACACACCGACACGCTTCTTAATACAAACGCACCGGTGTCCGATTCTTACGACACACAACGGTTTCATTTTGTATTTTTTTAAACATTGACCCATGACGATTGCAATTATTGTGATTGTTTAAATTCATTATTCATCAAAAGTCGACACATCTTATAACAATATTCATATTAATTAAATTTTTCTTAATGCATTTGAATGTGATGTTTGGACTAATTTCTTATATCATATCATAATTATTGTGGTTTTTTTAAATTCATTATTCATCAAAAGTCGACACGTATATATCTTATAACAATATTCATATGAATAAAAATTTTATTAGTGCATTTAAGAACAACAATGGAGAACGCAATAGCGACAATGGAGAATGCAATAGAATAAATTAAAACATATTTTATGATATATAATATATATGAATAAGACAGTCTTTATCATACAAAATGGGACAGTTATTGGTATCCCTTTTGTTAGTCATCAGTAATTTTCACTTATTTAGATGACTATATGCTTTGTCCAGGTTTTCTAGAAACCAAATTCAAAGAATCTTCATGTCTTCTAGAAATCTCCTCAGAGAATTTTTTCCACTATCCCTCCTCTCTTGTTTGCTATGATCAGATTGGTCATCCTGACAAGACCCCATCCCAGAATAATAAGCCTTATTCTATCCATGATTGTTACTTTTGTCTATAGCATTCTACCTCTGATGCCTAAGACTTCTTACTTCACAAATTTGTATGTCCAAGTTAAGCCAAGTTTTCCCTCATACTCTCAAACTGCCCCAATCACTGTTGATGAAAAAGGTCTGTCTAGAATGCCCTTCAAAGTAATGTAAAAGTTTCTAGGTCTATAGGTGATGGTGCATAAGTAGAGTATATAAAACCCTGTGTCTTATTCAAAAATTTGTTTTTAACCATCAGTTAAAACATCTTTTCTATAAACCTTGTAGATAGGCCAATTAGGTTTCCCTAGGTCATGCACCATTATTTTTCCCATGCACTAGCATTTCACAGAAAAATCAAAGGTAAATTCAAGTGAAACTGAGCTGAGGTTGTCATATTTCTAAAAAGGGGCACTCAAACAACCTCCAAGGTGGCCCTCCTGGTCCAACAGTGAAATATGCCAAGAATAAACCATCCTATCAAATACATCTCTGCATGGATGTCTTGAGGTTTGGTCCAAAGAAAAATAGAGCAGAGGAGAGGCACCAGGGAGAAGTTTCAGTCAAGTCAGTTGGCAGTTTGAATAAAAGGTACAGTGAGCTGAAGGTGACAAGGAAAATCAAGATCTTCTCTACAAATCAGGGATACCTAAAAAAGGTTTCAAAAGGTCATCAACTATGGTTAGAAGGCACAACAATTTGAATTCTACTATAAAGGTCTTGATGTAATTATAAGAGGTAAATTGCTGCTCATACAACCCTATGCGCAAAGCCTCAAAAAAGTTAGTAATATATGAAAATCATGGCGCATTTTGGCAAAGGTATCAGCAAGATAGTTTTTGGGCCTCAAAGCTTAAATGGGAGAGGGACAACTGCCCTTTTCCACACCCCTGCAAACAAGACAAGGCTTTGGATTTGCCATCGAATGAAAGAAGAGACTAAGACCACCATAAAGAAGAAAATGATGAGGGTAAGGGAGAAACTGAAGAAGAAGAGGGAAATGGAGAAGAGGAAAACAACAAAGAAACTGAAGAAGAAAAGAGAAATAAAGAAGATGAAGGCAGCCAAGAAGAAGACAATCAAAACAACAGAAGCTCTAAAAATACAAATCAAGAAGAGAGCAGAGTTTCAAACAGTGATACCCATGGTGAAGAAGAAGGACAAGGTTTTGAGACTCCTAGTGAAGAAAATACACTAACAGCCTCATAGCAGACAATGAAAAGCAAGAGGAAAACAACAAGGATGAAGGCAGCCAAGGGCAAGACAATAGAAACAAAAAAAATGAAGGTAGCCAAATGGAAAACAACAAAAACAACAGCACAGATAAAGATAAGAATCAGGAAGAGAGCAAAAACAGTGATACCCATGGTGAGGAAGGAGGACAAGATGCTGAGACACCTAGTGAGGAAAAGGACATTAACATCCTTATAGTTGACAGTGCCAAGAAAGAGGAAAACAGTCACAAAAACAACCAAATCAATGAGGATAGCCTAGAGACGGTTTTCAGAGTGGTTTTAAGTAAACAAGGAAGTGAACAGCAAGGATCCTAGTAATGTGGATAGTTAAAACAACAGTAAAAAGGGTAAATACATGGATAGTCCTGAAGATGAAAATGTATCAGACCTAGGCGCCTCCCACCAGGAAGAAACAGAGAATAACCCTTTTGAAGGTACTCCTGGTGATACGAGCATAAAAAATGTTGAAATTGATAATCAGAGGGATTGCAAACAGCAAAGTGACAAAGAGATACACACATAAAACACTCTTGAAGAAAAAGACAGTCCTAGGGCTGTACATGATCAAATTATGCAAGCCCAGGTTGGGACACCTCTCATCATCCCTTATCAAAAAGGTAGGAGGCATGTGTTTGCTGCCTCCAAAAGGCAAGGGGCCATGCACTCCTGTTCAAAACTAGTGAAAGGTAAAATCACCAAAACAGTGAGAGGTAAAGTCTCTCAAACAATGAAAAGCAATGTCACCAGGGCATTGAGGAGCAGGGGTAGATTTCCAAAGAGAGACAAGGGTAAGAAGCCCATGAAGGACAAAGGCAAGAAGGCAATGGAAGAACAAGAAAGCAGTCATGAAAAAGAGAGGGAATTTGAACTCATCCACATTGACAGTGATGAGGACAATGAAACCAGGATCAAAGTTCACAAATCAGAGATTTAGAGGTTGAGTTGGAAAGATAAAAATATATCATTCATTTCCTACAAACACAAAACGCACAAATGAATGGCCAACTTGCCATTTATGAAGCCCTGGCACTCAAATACAAAAGAGAAGCTCAGAAATCACAAGTACAACTAGAGGAGTACATGGGCGACTATGAAGAAGATATTGAAGAAGAAGGGCAAGCTAGGAAGAGAACTAAGACTATGGGTCTTAGGAGAGCATTAAAAAAACAAAGAGAGGAAGAATCAGCCCGAGCACAACAATTCCCTCTCACTGAGCTCCTAGCCTTGGAAATTGAACATGAAAAATAATCATTGGTTGAAAGGGAAAACCTGAATTTGGAAGATAATTTGGAGAAGGCAAACAAGAATTTGGGCTTACAGAGAAAGATGACTAAGCATTATAAAAAGAGAATCAGTTTGCTAGGAAAAATCTCAAAACTGCCCAAAGGAGGCGCCCAGCGCCAAAACATGGAAAATACCAAGATACGCTTGGAATTTTGGCTCAAGATTCACTACAGGTCTCTAGGGACCCTTGAGGGATTTACTCACTAATTTTGAGCAAAATTGGACACTTTTTGGTTTTTTGTGAATTTTTAAGCCTAGGAGCACAGCACCCCGGAAGCTGCGATTTTTATCAGAGCATTTTCAGCAGGAAGAATTATTTTTGGATTCCTTGGAACTAGAGGAGCATTCTCACAAAATTTCAGCTCATTTGGAGTTGTTTTGGTCCCTCAAAAGGTCCAAAAACAACCTTTTTTCACCTTTCTGCCACTGTTTCTGAGCAGGTGTTGTGCCCCTTGGAATCTCCACCTTTTCTAATTTTTGGATAACTTCTAGAGATTATATCGAGAAAAAACAATTATATTTGAAAATTAGAAATCCATATCTTTCCAACGAGCCATCATGGAGCCTTTTTCGACAACGGGAAGACCTTCAAAACCTTGCTGCAAAAAGGCCTTTTTTGGTGATGCGTGCCTAGAAATTTTGCAAAAACAGAGACAGATTTCTGCATTCCTGTGTGAGGACAAGGAAAATTTTCATTAGGAAAGTTCTATCATGTATGTTAGAGCCTAAAATTCAATATTTTTTCTATTTTGGTCTGAAAAGGATATTTTGAAGAGATATTTTGTGCCTTGGACCTTGTAAGGCCTCAAGGACAAGTTTAGATATTTTGCTTTGGCCAATGACCTTCTAGTTTCTCTAGTGAGCTCTTTCTCCTCTTGGATTATATAAAACATGAGTATTCATTGTAAAAATTAGGGGAACTTGACACATTAATAGCAATACATAGTTTTATGAGCTTGGAGAAAATACTGGTTCTATGAAGTGGATGAATTGCTTGCTTGGCTTGATGGTGGAGGAGCATTGTGTGTAGGATTCCATAGCTTGGTGAATGGTGATGTTTTCCTGATTTGTTTATGTCTTATTGTTTCCATTAATGTTTCATACTTCTTTTTTGTTGTAGATCATGTTAAACACCATGTTGAAGCACACACATGGTGTATGAGGAAGAATAAACACACACACAAGAGACTCAACACACAATGAAAGATAAGCGTGAGGCTTTCTTATTTTTCCATTATACATGATGTACATTTATAGTACAATGGTGTGACTCTTGGTTTCATATTCCAAGGTCACTTGGACTCCATTGTGACTTTACGCATTCCACACCTACCCATGTAGGATTAGGTGTTCCAACATCCCCCCTTAATCCGAAGGGGTATGTGTGAGTCCAAGAAAAGAGTTGTAATACAAATCTGCAAAGTATGCATGGAAGCACGTGGGCTGAATCAACTCTCTGAAATCTTGGAAAAAAGAGGTGGTTTAAGGATGACCACCAACACTAGAACGCAAAACTTGTTGCAGTTCCCGGAACTCTTCCAAAACTGGCAAGAAGCTGAAAGCTTCTGCTAGAGGAATTGTCCCTCATAAAAAAGGGAGACCTTCAACCTAAAAGAAGGGAGGTCTACTACCTGTGATGGTTTTAGGATTACCAACAACTATGGAATGCTTTGAAGCATTTCCTGGAACTCAACCAAAGCTGGCAAGAAGCTGAAGGCTTCTGCTAGAGGAAGTGTTCCTCATATATGAAAGGGAGACCTTAAACCTAAAAGAAGGGAGGTCTACTACCTGTGATGGTTTTAGGTTATCCACCAACCAAAGATGATAGTTTAAGGTTGTCCACCAACCGAAGGCATGCTCATGGGAATCTGTGTCTCTGGCTACATCTCTGAATCCGGAATGACGAATTGTGGCTCAGGCTCACTTGAACTACTGGCTACAACTCTGAACATGGAATGAGAGATTGTGGCTCAGGCTCGCTTGATTTGTCGTCAAAGCTTGTACATGACCACCATTTTCCCCCCTATCAGGGATAAGGTGAGATGATGGTGAAAACTCAACTGCAAGTTTTCTTAATATCTGTGAACAAGTTCTAACATGTCTCGTAAACATCTTCTTGGCTACTAATGACCATTGCCAAGAAGCGATCCATCCAAGATGAATCTTGGTTCTTGCAGGAGGCTTGTTTCTGAAGCATCTATCTGAAGAATGAGTGTGTCGACCACAGTACTTTCATGGATGAAGATCAAAACAGTGATCTTTCATATGGCCAACTCGATCACAGTGTTGGCATTTCTCAATCTGTTGTGGAAGTGGAGCAGGATCTGGAACAACTGCAGGTGAACTGTCATACAGGAATCCGGCACTCTGAAATATGATGGGCTTGGTGTAGTCTGGAATATGAAAGGTCACATCCTTGTCATATCCAAGACCAGTTCTATGCTTGTTGTGGACAAGCTCTTCCCAAGGTCTGATGATGGGCTTGAGAAGTGCAGGTTGAACTGTTGCATCTGCATGTACATCTACTCTAGTGCAATGAACTGAATGTGGATCAACTGCAACTTTATCTTCTTTCTTCTGATGAGAGTCCTTCACAATATTCTGAAAAGAAACAGGTTCAGAATGGTGACTCTTTGTTGAAGTTCGTCTTGTTGGAGCTGAGATTCCAACTGCAAAAACTCAATCTTCTCTTGTGCATCTTGTAAACAACTCTGAATGTTACAAAGAGCATTCTTGCTCATTTTTATGATATCATCAACATTTGAATGAATGAGGTTATTCAAAAACTCTAATGCCTCATTGATTTTAGCCATTTTCAACAACTTAGGCTCAAAAAATGAAAGGGTGTCGGCTTCAACCGAAAATGCACCCGTTTACAATGTGATGCAACAACAAATACAAATGACTCAAAAGAATTTCCAACTATGGAAATCTCAAAGTACAAAATCTGCTCCTCAAATGATGGAGGGCAATCAACAATTTTTCAACTCAAATACACTTCAAGTCTTGAATGAAGATGCAAATCAATGTCAGTTTAATACAATATGTAGCAAAAATGTGTAGCAAAACACTATGGAAGAGGCCTTTAAGGCAGCTGAATTTTCCTTCAAAGAGTTGTTTTCAATGATGGCAAACTTGTCTTCAAATGTCAATTCTTCAGAAAATCACCCTCTTATATATGCCACAAATCATAAAATGTCAAATCTGCAATTTTCTCTATAGTCCATCTGCTCACATGTCATTTCTTCTTTTTCTGATGTTTATGTTCTCTCTTTCCTCTCTCTCTCTCTGCTGTTTTTTTTTTTTTTAATTAAAAATTAATTAATTAAAAAAAATGGGAATAATTAAAAGGGAGGCTGATGGAAATTAAAAAATGTGTAGGGAGGGGAATTAAAAGGGAAGGGGAATTTAGTAGAAAATTTAAATGGGATGGGATTGATTTTATTTTATTTTATTTTATTTTTTTTTATAATTAAAAATTAATTATTTGAAATGGGAAATAATTAAAAATGGGGGGAATAAAAAGTTGAATTTAAAAATGGGAGGGGAGGGAATTATATGGGGGGGGCATATATTTAAAAATAATTTAAAAATTTAAAAAAAATTGGAATGGGGATTTAAAAAATTTTAAAAATGAATTAAATTAAAAAAATTGAGGATAGAGGATGAATTAAATTAAAAGGCCGAGTGATGGAGCGATTGGAGAGGGGGTGAGGTAAGCGGAGTAGTGGGTAGGGTAGGGATTTCGCATGGAGTGTTGAGTGCGTTGAAGCCCGTAGGGAGGGTAGCGGAGCGTGTTTGAAGATTGGAGGGAAGGGCGTAGCGTATGTAGGGGTGAGAGAGTGGGTGTATGTTGAGAGGTAGTGTCGGAGTGGGGCCGAAAGGCCGTGAGGTTTGAAAGTTTGTAAGGTGAGGAAGTTAATGGCGTAGGTTAAGAAATGGGGGAGCGACCGTATGCAGGGGAAAGACTGTTGCGGGATGTATGAGTGAGGGCGCAGATGTGTGAGGGGAGAGCTTGAATTTATTTATTTATTTTTTTATTTATTTTTTTTTTATTAAAACAGCAGAGAAGAATAGATGTAGATTTTCTTCCTGCAGCAGATGAGTAAAATTGAGACTCGAGATTTTGAAGCAGGAGCAGGAAATTTCGTCAGAAATGCAGGATTTCAAGCAGTATTACCCAACAACAGATTGCAGAAATAGGAGAATAATTTGCAGAAAACTCAGAAATCTCAGAAATTTTTCAATGGAAAACTTAGAAATCTTTCCAGTAGCCCAGCAGCAGGAAAATGGACTTTAAAAATGCATAATTTTCCAGAGAATTTTAGCAGTAAAAATCCAGAAACTTCTTCAGAAACCCTCTTTAAAATATTTCAACAGCTTTTCAAAATGCAGAATTTAAAAGTGAGCAGCAGAAATTGCATGGAAGTTCAGAATGAAAACCTTCATATGCACAATGTTGCTCTTTCTTCAAAGCCATTGCTGCCAATTTCTGAATGCTGCTCTTTCTTCAAAACAAATTTCTGAATGCTGGGATTTTGAATGCTGCTCCTCTTCAAAACACTTTTGAATGGTGGCAAAACCACTATTGCAAAAACTCTGAGTGCTGCAAAAATGTCAAGAATTTTTGCAGATATGCACAGGCCATAAACACAAATGGCTCACTCAATTTGGAGCAGGGCCAGCAATCGCTAGCTCTGATACCATGTTAAACACCATGTTAAGCACACACATGGTGTATGAGGAAGACTAAACAAACACACAAGAGACTCAACACACAATGAAAGATAAGCGTGAGGCTTTCTTATTTTTCCATTATACAAAGATATACATTTATAATACAATGGTGTGACTCTTGGTTTCACATTCCAAGGTCACTTGGACTCCATTGTGACTTTTCGCATTCCACACCTACCCATGTAGGATTAGGTGTTCCAACAGATCAGAAAAGTATAGGTTGAGGTATGCTCATGGAATCACCTCAAACCTCCTGTTTATTAGAGCTTTGATGTTTTCTTCTTCTTGGTCATTATAAGGAATTCTTAACTGCTCCTTAGGTCCACCAAGAATTTGTTATTTGTTTCATTAATAGTCAGTATGCTAGCTATAAAATATGATTTAAGGTATGCCCTTATTATTTGGAGTTCTCAAAACTCTATTTCTGAAACCTTTCTATGCAATATTGATTGCTTAGGTTAAGTCAAAGAGGTCTCGTTCGATCTTGCCCTTTGTCCATGCTTACCAACTTGTTTTAGAGTTCCGGATAGTTTGATATATGTTGTTTAGGAGTTCCCTCTTCATATATTAAGTTATTTTTATCTTATATGTTTTCCCAACAACTGAAGGTGAATTTATAAAGTTAGGAGTTCTTATGCTTCTATGTCTCACCTGAATTTTTATCTTTCATGTTTATCAGTTTGAGTATTGTTCATAGAGATTAATGGTTTGCCCTACCTCATGATTATTTGCTTTCAAACTATATATGTTTAATACTTCTTCATTTTTCACAAACTTAATGTTCATTTCACCTCATACCTCACCCAAAGGATCCATTGACCTTGCTAAATCGGCCTTGCAGTACACCTTGTCCATCATTTAGACATCCTTGACTTTATCTGACCCCATAGCCCTATTGATTTGATGAACTCTCTTTCCATTTTTCCTACTTGATCAGTTTTACCTCAAAACCAAAACAAACCAAAATTTACTTAACTAGCCTAAAATCAAACATACAAAGAGAACAAGTTCACATCCTTCGCATAATAGAGAGAGCTCTCTCTGAGACCAGGAAGGCTAGGTCCTAAGACTCCAAAGATTGGTTTTATGTTACCCTGTCATTTGGTTTACCAATCTGCCAAAATACGGGACACTAACACCTTTGTCTTTAAATTGGGATACTATTTCCATTACATTAAATAAAATAAAATACAACTCCTTGCTTTGATATCCAAACATAGTGATCATCCTTCTTCGCTTGAACTATTGTCACTGCTAGAGCTACTTCCATGACTTGGGTTATTTTCAGGAATGTTTTATTCATGGTGTTGATTGTTTTTTTCTTCTTCACCTTCCATCTACAAACATAAAAATAAACTGAAATGAGTGTATATACATTGATGAGAATAATGAAAATTGTAGTAATAAATAATATACATCAATGTAAATCGAAAATAAAAATGACGTACCATAGCAACAATTGACTCATAAACTATGCACATTCTTTCAAAACCATGTACCATGCCACCTTTCAAAATTTCATCTGTTGGCACAGTTACATACTTTGTTTCCTGCAAGTTTTATACCCCATAACAAATCATATATTTAATATAAAATATGTTTTTTTTCTATTAATTATAGACAAAGCTAAGTAAAACAATATCGATAGATGTTTACAAATTCCACAATTAATTTCTGATATGCCAACATATACTCACAACCCATATTTAACCCAATTTCAATCAATTAATCTGATGGTTCTTATTTGTATGTTAGCACTTTGTTTGAAGAAATTCAATGATGATTTTTTATAAAAAAACTTTAAAAATACAATAATGAAATATAGTTAAGTTGTTATAAGGAAGTAATATTTACTCACAAACTTAGATATCAACCATTTTCTTCCTTGTCGTCCTATTTTATGTGTTGAATGGGTTCCATTTTATTTTCTTTTCTGCAAGAAAATTCTTGAGAATTAATATTTAATGGTAGTTTTTCATTTATTGTACCTAATGATCGAAAAATTCAATGATTACATATTACATTTGAAGCACATTGTTGTTGAGATGGCTCCTCCTAAGATGCAATTTTATCCATTTCTTTTACCATCTCCTTGTACACCTTTTTGGACATTCCTACTGGCATATTTCTGATATCAGCTCTTTCATCTTTTGAGATTTTCATAATCTTCTTGAAAATGTAATATGAAAATAAAATATTAAATTTTTATATTGATATCTGAAAATTAAATACAACAAAAGTGATATTTATAAATAATTCTAGACAAACATTCAAAGGAATATTACTTTTTCATTCCTTATTTTTTGTTGTTGTATGTTTTTGCTATTAAAAGTCTAACATGTCTCATTGACCAATTCTCTGGAAACTCTTATTGTAGTTTAGATAAAATTTGGTTTTTGGATTGATTTTTGTATTGTAAGTGGAAAGAACGTCTATACATTCGTTCCACTAGATCCCCCAAACTTTTGTAAAAGTTTTTCCCCCTTTCGTTAACATCCATCACAACTCCAAATGAGCTAAGGAGCAATTCATTTTCATTTGCATATTTTATTTCTTTTCTTTTCTTAGAACAACATTCCTTTTCTGAGTTGTTGGTCCCTGTAGAACATTAAACATATGTGAATTAATAAACTATTTGACACATGTTATCTAAAAATTTTAAGTATATTATTAATGGTAATTAAAAAAAGAAACTCATATTGGATCGATAGTATTTTTTCATTCACCTGATCCATCCTTTTGCAATTTTTCCATCAAGCTTTTACGATCTTCTGGTCCTAGAACAGAAATAATCTTATCGAGCTTCGTCATTTTGTGGCTCTGCATGATACACAGTAAAAAATACATATTAGTTAAACTTAAATATAGTTCAAAATTAATATTTTTTATAAATAATTTACAAAGAACTTTCCCTTTTTTCTTTTCTTGATGTGTTATCAGTATTTTTGTTACTTGATCTCTTGTCAGTCATTTCTTTATCAATCTAAAACTTGTACCATATCATTCATTAATATATTTATAAATAAATTATCAACTTTTTAGGTAAAAAATAAATCTCAAGACACAAATGTGTCTCTCTTGATGTACGCACCACCGCCGGTGCGTGGGGGTATTACCAATGCACCACAAAATAGTGTAATAGACCATGCAGTGTGTGGGGTATTATAAATGCACCGCACAAACAGTGTAATAGACTACGGTGCTATCCTCGTAACATGGAACATCGGTACCCTATTTCAGATATGGCACACTGATTTAATTTTTTTTTCAATTTTTTTATTACACAGTACTTGCGCAGTGCACTTTATAATACAACGCATCGATGCGCTAGGTTACGCAGAGCACACCGATAAAAAAATCGATTTTTTCCAAAAATTCATGCAATGGCCGAATGGATTGGGATCTAACTATGCAAGTCGTCCCGTGGGTTGGATGTCAATCTAAAATGAAAAGCCCTGATTATGAAATCACATAAACATGGAGAAGAAAGGGAAAAAACAAAAAAATGAAGGGTTTAGGATAAAAATGGATAAAACTGCAGAAAAAGTAAAAAAAATAATCAAATTTAATCATGAGATGGTTTGAAATTCTATGATACAGGGTATGAACCACCAGAGGTTTGGTTTATGATTGTCCGAATACTTCTGTTTGAACGTATTTCGCTGCTCCATAGTGCCCTCGTGCTCTCTTGCTCCAGGTATGTATCCTGTAAATATATGGCTGAAAATTTTAGCAAAAATAGTGAAATAATGAAAAGTGTTTAGTATTTAAAGAATTATTTTATGAAATTAGATTTTTGAAAATATTTTTCCGCGCATTTTTCAATTTGTCGTTTTTTTTTCACTTAAAGAAAATAGAGTTGTGATTTTTTTATTTGCATTTATTTGTCACCAGTGCGTCACTTAATAGCACCACACCGGTGCATCTTTTTGTAACACCAGCACTGGTGCAGTTATATGTACAGTAGCACCAATTTGTGGTTAAGGCACTGAAATTACTTTTAGGTGTGTACACCAAAATTTAGTTAACTCCAACCATAGAAATTGAGAATTATAATTCTGTTTATTCTTGAGAATTAGAATTAGAATTAATATTGAGAATTGGAATTGGATAAATTCTTGATGGAAATAACTATTCTTCCAATGCATTTTGTTTATTGCAGGAGGTCCCCAATGATTATGTGGAGAGAATGAAATGTGGGGCGTGTGAATATGCAATACTATAGGGCCCAAGTGGGCAATTGTGGCATGTGAACCTGTTATAATTGACACTTAACTATTTGCAACCAATATTTTTTAGAATATAATCTGCAGATAGACAGATGACCTGCCAGCAATTAGTACATATAATCTACAGAAGGGTAATGTTCTGGGAGCAATGACAATGATTCCTTCATTCTACATTTTTTAGCAGAAGAAGATCGATTTTTGACTAGAAGATGTAGTTATTACATGTGGAGGCAATGGTTTCCCATAGGAAATGATTATAGGGTTGAGCAGAGGAAATACATTGAAAAATAGGCTATCACATTAGTTTTTCCAATGGGAAACCGATTTGCAGGTGGAAATATGGTAGCTGCAGGTATCTATGCTTTTCTTCCCATAGAAATGGTCACAATATTTCCATTTATAATACAAGCAGAATTTTTACTGGTTTCATCCACAACACCACAACTTAGACAACTTAGAGATGCCATTCAGGTTCAATTGAAAGCCGAAGATGTGATTTTATGCGACGTCAGCTTTGCCGGTAAAAGTTTATGTAAGCCAACCGAAGCTTGGACAATACTCCCAGCTGCTTTTAAATGCATTCTGGAGAATATTTCCCTTCATGGGACCTACCAGCTCGATCAACAACGTCAATTGATCTTTCTCTATTTTCCTTAAGGGAATGAGAATCCTTCCCTTCATGGTGCCTCTTGGCTTTACCAACTTCCTCGATTGATCTTTTTCTGCCATCAACTCTGCTCTCCATTTCTCCATCATGGGACCTCTTAACCCTATCGTCGGCCTCAACCGAATGCTCTCTGCCAGTCTCAACCTATACTCTTTTGTACTCTGTCGAGCTTTGTAGCTGTCTGCATCCCTGTAAGCGTCTTTGTCTGTCTTTCTTTTTGAATCACTCATTTTCTGTACTATAAACTTCTTAGCCGAAATTCGAACTCTCATCTTTTCAAACCCTCATCTCCTCAGAAAAATTCTTGCCCACGATTCGAACCCTCTGCTACTCCAATACTGCACTTTACATAATAAGCTTGTTCCGGTGTGCGCTGTTTTATAGGCACACCGGGATGGTTTGTAAGATCGAGGTTTTTGTTTTGGCATGGTGTTTTATGACGCACTGGTGTGGAAGAGTTCTGAAGCACTGGTGTGTCTAAGTAATAAGACGCACCGGTGTGTGTTATGATGATAAGCACATCGAACTGTATAAAGTTCTTTTTTTTATATATGTAATATCATAATAAAATAATGATAATTCTAAAGTACATGAATTTATTTGCATTATTTTATAAATTTTATTATGTTACAAAAATTCATATTATTCTAGATTTATTATTTTACAATTATTTAAAAATTTAAATATTTTAGTAAAATCATTTCACATTAATACAATTAAAATTTTACAAATATTTTACATACAACTACAATTTTACAATTTCACATACACTTTCCATTATAATTAGAATTACAATTTTAATTTTACATACAATTACATTTACAATTAAAATTTTACAATTACAATCATTTCATAGAAATACAATTAAAATTTTACAAATATTTTATATACAATTAGAATTAGAATTAGAATTACATTTATAATTATGATTACAATTTTACAAATATTTTACATACAATTACAATTACAAATACAATTAAAATTTTAGAATTTTACATACAATTACAATTACAATTTTACAAATGATCATATATACAATTACAATTAAATTAAAATTACAATCATTTCACAATAAATTAAATATTCCAATTACAATTAAAATTTTACATTAAATATTTTACATACAATTACAGTTAAAATTAGAATTAGAATAGAATTACAATTACAATTACAATTTTACAATTTCACATACAATTACGATTAGAATTACAATTACAATTTTAATTTTACATACAATTACATTTACAATTACAATTATTTCACAGTAACACAATTAAAATTTTACAAATATTTTACAATATACTATTAGAATTAGAATTAGAATTACATTTACAATTACAAATACAATTTTACAAATATTTTACATAGAATTACAATTTAAATTACAATTACAAATACAATTACAATTTTAGAATTTTACATACAATTACAATCACAATTACAATTTTACAATTTGTGATATATACAATTACAATCATTTCACAATAAATTAAATATTATAATTACAATTAAAATTTTACATTAAATATTTTACATACAAGTACAATTAAATTTACAATTACATATACAAATACAATTTTACAATTTTACATACAATTAAAATTTCAATTTCAATTACAATCACGACATAATATTTAATAAATATCATGGTCATTTAATATTAAATTAATTAATAAAAATCACGATCATGATAACCATAGTACAAACATCATATTCGACTAAAAAACACATTCAAACATCAAATTAACATTATATATTAACATCATCACAACACAAACATCAAATATACTTCTCATGTCAAATAACTCATGCTATCACATACACATCTATCTGTAAGCTAAACATTAAATGAACATATCTAACATGACCTAACAATATACACATCATGATGATCACCAACATGTAAATTAAGTACAACTGCAACATGAACATAAAATACATGGACCATATATATATATATAACTGAATTATGTTAAAAATATACAACTGTAATATAAATGTCATGGATCAGCTGGTGGTAGTACAACATCAATAGTAGTACTAGTGGAGGCCTGCTTAGTCAATGGTGCAGCCTCGACAGTCGATGGTCAAGCCTACTCATGATCATGACTAGTATTGATGGATGGATCAGCTGGTGGTAGTAAAACATCAATATAAGTAGTACTAGTGGAGGCATGCTCATTCAATGGTGCAGCATTGACGCTCGATGGTCCAGCCTGCTTATGGTCATGACTAGTACTGATGGATGCTACCAGCTAATGATGACTGGACGTGGCCGATGGTCCAGCCTCATCTCAATGATGACTGCTAGATGCTAGTGGAGCCTCATGCTCATCAGGTGCAGTGCGCGGTGAATGATCATGAGATGAGTCACTCCTCACGGATTACCCACCACGTGCTGCAGCTCGACCATGCCTATAAAGTACAACAGTCCTCCTCAGTCGCGCAACAGTTTTCATAGCTCCTACGACATGTCGCATCAGGCTGCACATATCACGTGGCATGCCTCTCCACATTCGTATTAGTCTATCATCAGCCTGTATGTCTCTGAAATGAGTGGGCCTGATGCCCACCTCAACAATTAATGCACAGAGTTGGTCGCCCAACTCCATCTTATATCGAGTATCAGGTCGACCGCGCCTAACAAAAGGAAATACTGATGCACCAACATGAGGAGCATGTCTCTCTCCACCGGCCTCCTGATCATGATCCTCGACATCTGTCATGTCCTGATCATCATCAGGATCCACACCTGGATCATGTGGTGGTTCTGGCATCTCCTCGCCATCAAAAGAGCCAATGTCTGAAAAATATATACAAGTACACAACAATAATTAGACAATTTCATTACATAATTTAATAAAAACAAGTTAAAGAACATGTTAGAATAAATATAAATAAAACAGTAATATTACCTCTATCATCTGGCGGCTCATCATCTATGAAGAGGATGTTGGCACACCCTTTCCAATCCAATCCAACATAAGGACAAGGGACTACAATGAAGGGATGCAACTCGTAAATACTGGCTATTAAGTCTAGTGCATCATGTGATATCCTGGCTCGAAACATAGTCTCTCCCCTCTTGGGCATCATATGCCCCCACATGTGCATCCGGGCCTCTAAAATTAGCCTACGAGGCTTCTGAAAAAAAGCAGGCCTCATCTCTGGAAACCTCTCAAAAAATAAACAAAAAAGCTCTGGAGCAAAAGGGAAGTTTACCCTCCCTTGTGCATGACCACGACATCTATCTAAGGTCGTATAAAATTGCCGCAAAAAAATGGCAGACCACTTGACAAGTCGTGGCTCCTGTACTAAAGAATCAACATAATATAGAAGTGAGAAACTAATGCGTTGCCCATCATTGGTGTTGTGTGAACTGGTCGAAATGAGAAGTGAGAGGCACTACACATTCTGTCTACCAAATGCACCAATACATAGCTGACCTCCAGGGACCTAAAACTCTGAAGGAAACAATACATCTACTCCAATGTATATCTGGGAGTAAACTAACTGACTCCCTGCTACACAACAAGCTGGAACCTCTGGGAACGAGGTAAAATCCACCCCTCTCCTCGATATCCCTGTAATTAAATAAATATCCTCCTCATTGGGTGTGTACCACTCGTCAGGACCAACCTAGAAAGCCTGTTGGTGGGCATTCCACCTGTGGATAAGATGTCTCAAAAAGACTCTATGGGCCTTTAGGGAAGTAGCCTCCTCATAGAACTTGAGGAGGCCTACCTGCCCTAGGAACCCCTGGGTATCTACTGTAATAGGGTGAGCGTATGCATCTCTCTCCCTCTCTCATGTCTTCCACTGGTGAAGCATGTCATACTGCTCCTCCTATTGTTGCTGATGTTCCTCCTCTTCTCTCTGAATCATCGACATATTAAATAATTTATTTTTATTAAATCAGACATGTATCTAGGAATATACATATATAATTTTTTTTGGAAAAAAAAATAGACCAATCGGTGCGCCACAAAAACAGTCATGCACCGGTTCTGGTGCTACTTTTGTTTGTAGAGCACCGGAGGCAATGCCTCAGATGACATAAAACGCACCGTATTCGATGCACCTGAAATGTTTTCAAGCCTCGTTGACTATATATGGTGTCAGAAGAGCGGTGCGCTGACTAAAATATATGCCCTGGTGGGTATAGTCATGTCAGCGCACCGACTTCCTAACAAATTACATAGTCAATGGTGCGGTATTTTACCTGGTCGCACCATTGACCCTGTCGGGATACCGAATGCGGTGCGCTGATAGACACCGGGGCGGATATATTTGTCAATGCATCGCGTTGCTATTCCCATGGTCAACGGTGTGCCCCGCTAAATGACCGCACCGCAATTTTTTTTAAATTTTAAAATAATGCGGGGTGCCTTTCGATACTGCCCCAGACGCGGTGTGGATACCGTTAGCACCGGTTACAGTATGGCTTGTAAATTTTACAGGCAGCATCGCTTACCGGTGCGAGCCGAACAGCTCGTGCGCACCGCGCGACAATTTTTTTTTTCCTTTTTTAATGGTTAATTTTAAGGTTATTTCAAATTCTAATATGCTAGAAAGCTTAATTATGGAAAAACTAGAAAAATACCTGTACATTTTGCCATCAAGGAGGCATATTGGCTGTAGAATTTGCAAAAGAAAATTTTCCCATCATTTTTCAAAATGCAAGCTGGAGATTGGTGGCTAATGCACAACAACCGTGCGTGCAATGGGTGCAATGGGAGCACCGATGTCAGGGTGGCTCAAAGAAGGAGAAATTGCAACTGTGCTTGAGAGCTCTGGAGTACTAAGAAAAGTGAAAAATGCGGTTTTTTGGCCGTAATTTTTTTTTTATTTAACTCTGTTCTAGTCCATGATGTTTTATAGGTGCACTGATGGGGTTTCTTTAGAACACACCAAGCGGCTTCAGATTTGGCACATTGTTTTATGACGCATTGGAGCGGTTACTTAACAACGCATCGGGCTGTTTCAGTCTTGGCGTGGTGTTTTATGATGCACCGGGGCAGAATAGACGTGCATCACTTGTGCTTTACAGTAATAGGATGCACTGGGCATGTGTGTACGAAGCGCATGGTGTTCGGTGTGCCAATTTTTTGTGTGACCGGTGCTTTCTCTTGTAGATTGCACCAGTGATTGAGAGCAGAAAAGTGAAAAATGCATTTTTTTGGCCATATTTTTTTTTTTAATTAACCCTTTTTTGGTGCGCATGTTTTATAGGCGCACCGGTGTTGTTTCATATGAACGCATCGGCCCGCTTTTGTTTTGGCGCAGTGTTTTATGATGCACCGGTGTTGTTTCGTAACACTGCACCGGGCGGTTTCTGTTTTGGCGTGGTGTTTTTGATCTGGATTTATGCAAGAACGCAACAGAATACAGAAATAACCATAAACACATAAATACAGTGGAAATAAGGCTTCATTTCATTAATATCAAATCACAGAAATATGCTTACAAACATGATGGAAATTGTTGTGAAACCAGCTCCAAAAAGAGAAGAAAAGAGATATCAACGCCTTAGAAATAAGCCACTTCGAGGGGGAAACCTCCGATACATTACATGAATGAACAATTCTTGGATGATACAAATGACCAAAACCTCCTTCTATATATAAGAGTCCATGGGGCCACAATATAATCCTAGTGGGGCCACAACGTAATCCTAGCCGACCTAACAATAATAATGTAAGGGCACAATAATAACAATATGGGGGTTATAAGGGTACAAAAATAACAATAAGGGGGGCTACACTAACGTAATAAGGGACTACACTATTAATAGAGGGACTTAGCATGCCCCTCTCCTTCAAACACGTGTTTTCCTCAACTCTTGATTATTTCTTGATGCTTCTGTATAAAATTCTCATCCTCCCATGTGGAATCTTCTACAGGAAAGTTCTTCCACTTGCTGAGATACTCTGAAATTGATCGTACTTGTCGAGTTCTAATTTATGTGACTGCTTCAGAAATTATTTCAATGTGATGTTGATCTTCCTGTTGTTTCATTAGATTTTGCACTAAATATAGGTTATCCTTTGAGAGTTTGAGAACTTGTTTTTGATGCTCGATGTGATCTTCCACTAATTTATCATCCATATTAGCTATTATTTGATCCTTCAAACCATCCAACTTAGCCTTCATTTATGCTTTTAAACCATCTATGTCATCTTCAGTTTCTCTTCATAAGATTGAAATTTGTTGCACTTGGTACTGTAATTTTTGTTAGCTCCTCGTAATTTCAACAGATTTGTGAGACCAAAACTGCGGAGATAACACTTGAACCACTTTGAGATTCTAGGATCTAGCCCTCCTGAATCCAGAGAGGGATCTCTCTATAAGTGCAAAGATTGATTTATCTTCAAGGCTTTTGGGTATGATATTAGGCTAGTTATTAAGAACAAGGGTTTTTGTTTGGTTTTGGATGGTTGAGCATGATTTTTAGTTGAGTGGAAATTCCTAAAATGAAATAGTTTCAAAGGGGTGAAGGTATAAGTAATCAGAACAAGGCTTGGCTGATAGGATAGAGATGATGTTGGTTTTTAGTCCATTGGGCTATGGAGTCATAAAAGGTTTTAATTGTGCAACAATTTCAAGAGTGGTCCAAGGGGCAAGTCATCTATATCACAAGATATTTTAGATAAAATGATGGAATGGAACAATAAAAGTGTTGAAGGGGTGGAAAAAGACAATAATTTCAACTAGGATTTATCAGTCTTTCCAAACAAGAAAAGCCTTTTAAGTAACTGTTTAAAACCAACCAAAGGACAGGGCTAACCATAGACTTCTTTGGACAAGCTTGTATTAAAGCTAACTCATCAGACAAACAATCCAGTAATCCACATAATTACTTTCAAAAGGGATGAAAACAGATAAGAAAACAAAGTGCAGCCTAAGATCAGATAAGATACTTTTAAATCTAAACTGCTTTCAGCATACTCTTAGGGAAACTTTCAGAACTACCTTTGGAGAAAGAAACTAGAAGACAGGGCAAACCATAAACTTTTCTAGTCTAACTTTACTGAGTATATAATGAAAATATCATTCAAGAACTTCCTTTCAAGCTTTTCACATCAAGACAGGGGCAAACCAACATTCCTTGATAATGTTTACACTTAACTTAAGTCATTCTTAAACACACAATTTGGAGGAAAACATTGAGATAAAGCTTATCAGTCAGAGAAGGGTACTGTAAACAGTAAATCCTAACTCTATGCTTGCTGTTCTTTATCAGAGAATAATGGACAAAATGGCATACATGAAAGGAAAACAATAACACAGAAAGAAGCACTTCACCAATGATATAGACCAGGATCCCAAGAATCAGCTTGTATATTGATGTCAATCCAGTTACATTCTTCAAGTCCAATGTTTCAGTACAGCAATCATCTTCTCTTCTCAGCCTAACTTATTTGATCACAAACAGAGCTTCAAGAGCCTCTGAAAACTATTTACACGTAGAAAGTTTCGAGCACAAGTATTATATCAAAGTTCAACAACCAATCCTTTACAATGAGCTCCTCAAGAAGATTTTATAGGAAAATGAGGAGGTGGAATGAGAGAAAATATCTATAGGCTCAATTAATACAATTTAATGCTTCTCGGCCTTTGAGGGGCTCAATGGATAATATTTCATATATTTCTCTGTATTAATTGTTTTCATTAAGTTTTCGATCCTCTTAGCAGAGTTTTTTGACCTTTAGAATTCTTTCTTATCTTTGTAATAACTCTGTTGATAGTTTGTAATAAGTTCTTTGATCTGAAATAACTATTCAGTTGCCTTAAGACAAATATCTTCTGTTCTAGTAATAACTATGCCTCTTTTGAATGCTTTGAAGCTGCAGGTGGCTTTTGGTAGCTGAGAGGATTCAATTAGCCTCTGATGTGGCAGTGGAGGCTTCTCAGACTGATAGATATTATCGTTTTGACCTAAAACATGACTAATTTGCTTATGATCGGTGTGTTAGGCATAATTAGGCATAATTTCTGTCTTTTGTTCTTTAAATTGTGTTTAATTGAATGCATTAGGCTTTTAGATAGTCGATTTAGGCCGTAATCCCTCAAAAATCCGTAAACAACCTTCAATTCTTTATCTCTGTTGTAACTAAATCCTTTAACAATGATACTCTTTGTTTGATTAAAAAATTTTGTGTCTTGTTGATGTGCAGGCGTTACAGAGGTTTTATAATGGCATCAGTCCTCATGAGGCACTGATGAAATGTGATATTGAACCCTGAAGAGTGATCTCTTTCACGAATAAAGGCCTAGGGGATCGTCATCCCCGGCCTTCAATTCTCTTTTAAAACAATGAAAAAACCGTTAAAACCTGCACAAACAAATGAAATTATAAAAAATCCTCCAGGATAAGGTTTAAACTGCTTCAGAGGTTGAGGTTAGATCACAGTCGTTGGATGAAAGCATCCAATGGTGAGGATTGCTCGCGGGGGTCGGATGGGAGGCGGTGGATCAATGGTGCAGGAGATTAAGTCCGGGCCATTGATCTGCAAAGATCAACGGTCGAGATTAATCGGGATAATATAATTTAGAGGGGCAACATTATAATGAAATAGATGAAAATGAAAAGGAAAATGGGTGAAAAACCTTCGGCAGAGAAAAAAAGGGTTAAAAAAACTTCGGGGTTTCAGAAAAAATACTGGGCCGTCAGATGAGATCAGCCATAGAGATAAAGGGAAAAGATTCTCTTATGAAGTCCCTTTGGAGGATGGGTGGAGGGTGATGAACTAAGGGTGAGGTTAAACATGAGCTGTTAGATCTCAGAGATCAACGACAGAGATCTATTACGAAAAAATGCAATGGGAATGGGAAAGGTGGTTTCAGCTGAAGAAACCACCGGTTTCGCGCAACGCAAAGGGGGAAAGGCGGTATTGCATTTTTGAACGCGATATGCATTTCTAGCTGACACGTGGCTTTTTAAAACTGCCCATATTGCATGATTTTAAAACGTTAACCTTCAGACTCAAAATTACGTGAAACCGCGCGCTAGCCATCAGATCTGGGGCCTTAGATCGAAGGGTCGGGAGGAGAGCATGATGGAGAATAGATGCATGGGCAATAAAAGGTGGGGCAGGGTCAAGGTGGTTTTAATATTGACCATCGGATCAGGGAATGGACGGTTAGGATTAATCAACGAGGGAGGTAGGTCCCAAATGAGTTGGGCCTACCGGTTTAAATATGGACCGTCGAATGAAACAGATCAACAACCCAAATTCAATCTTGGGGTTTATGAAACGGAATATGGCGTAGGGGTCGGGCAGAGAATGGGTCTTTGCGGGTCGTTGATCTGCAGAGATCAACAGCTGGTATTCACCGAAAAAATTATACAACGGGGTTTATGAAAATAACAAAGGGTGAGGGCTTCAATTTGGACCGTCGGATGTACGTAATGGATGGCCCAGATGTAATCGGGAGATCGCGATCGACGGGGGAGAGAGGAAAGGCACAAATGAAATTTGCGATGCGATTGAACAAGGACCATTGATCTTTAGAGAGATCAACGGTCATGAATAACTCTGTGGTTTTTAATGTCAGAGGCTGTGGCGGAGGGTGATTCAACGTGGACCGTTGGATCTCAGGAGGAGATCAACGGCGGAAAATGAATCGGGAATCGAAAATAAGAGGGAACAGGGCGTGGTGCTTAAAAAATTTCCCAATACACGATCTACGATTATGCGCCAGTCGTCAGATCAAAATGGTAAATCAACGGTGGAAAACGCAGCCGGAGTCCACAGACCAAAACTTCATTGCATTGGGGAAATGCAGTTTAACAAAGAAAATGTGCCCATATGAATGCCTCGATTGCGATAAGCGCCCAGGGCCTTAGTGCTTGGTTCCGGTGCTAGGTCACATGGTGGGGAAGTGGTTTAGGGCTTGGCCAAAAGGGGCTTAGGCCTATAATGTGAAAGTGGGTTTTTTATGGTTTTTCAAGGTTTTTCAAAGGATTTTGGCAGCTTCGATAAGGTTTAAAAAGGAGTTTTAAACCTGATTAAAGGGGATTTGTGAAGGGAAATGGAGAAAAATGAGGAAAAATGAGGATTTTATGAGGAAAAGGGAATAAAAAAAGCAGGTTAATTTTTTAAGTGAAAGGAGGGGTAAAAATGAGGGAAAAATGGGTTTTTAGCAGTCTTTTTCTTCAGGAAAATAGCAGATTTTTCAAAATTGAGAGGGAAACAACAGTGAATATTAACTCAAGGATAAGTCATCTTCATAAGACTTAAAGAACTAACATTTTGGCAATAAATTTTTTTCTTGAAGGCTTTCAAAAAATTATTTAGACACCATTTGATATGACAAATTTTATAGGTGGCTAACAGTGGCTCCACATGAGGATGGCACCTTCTTGAAGGTGTCAATAACTTCAGACTTGTATTCTCTGGGGGGCTGATCAATGCCTCATCCATTGGGCTACAACTTCTTCACTTGGATGATCTTCTTCTGTTCTGATAATGTTAGTAGCCATGAAAAACAATGTAACTTTTGTCAAACAAGCTTTATACCTGCCCAATCCTACTAATCTAACATTTTTTCTTCTTTGAGAGCGCATTTGAATTGGAAAACTCTTTTACAAACATTTTTTTTTTTTTAAAAGAAAAAAACTAATCTAAGTCTACTTATTTCTCCATGAAATCAGATTAAACAGTTGAGTTCATAAGCTTCTCTATCTAACTACTATTTGTAAGGATTAGACTGTCTAACATATTTTTATTCTCTAAATTCTAAAACAAGAAATTTAAAAAGCAGCCAAGTCGGGATTGAACAGTCTAACTTGTTGCTGATCTATGGCATAAAAACAAGCTGCACATAGATTATTATTTACAGAAAATTAAATCAAAATGGTGAAGGCTTAAGATTTTAAAGTTTAAGAATATCCTTCTTTTTCTTCAGCTCTTGTTTTTCACTTTTGTTTGAGCTATCTTACATTGTTTTCTGGTTCAAGTTTTGGGCATATTAGAACCAGTTTTCTTGTGTCTTTCGCTCAAGATTAAAACAGATTAGAGCCATTATTTCTTTTTGAATATTATGTTCAGATTTTGAGCTTGTTTGAACCTTTATTTTTCTATCCTAATCTACCTAACTGATAAGCCAAGATCAAGTTGTTTGGCAAATCTAATTTCACTAACCTATCAGCAGTAAATTTAAAAACTAATTAGTCATGATTAGGTTGTATGAATAACTAGGAGTGTGCTTCTTAGGAGTGGCATTTAAGCTTGCACACTTTCAGATTTTGTTTCTCTTTTTGGTATGGGGTTGTACCTTTCTTGTTGTTACAATCTGCCCCCCTTTCACTTTTTATTGTTTTTGTATTTTTTATTTTTCTAACTTTGAATGAAATGATGGATGAAATATTTACAATGAGAAAAAATAAAAAGGCTTTCAAACTGATATGGTTATGAGAAATCATGTTTGAGCATCCTGCCACTGACAGGACCCCCAAACAGTTCAGCTCCATTCAATCTCTGCAAAAAATAAACATTATTACCAGCAGTAGAATGAATGAGATAAGGGCCAAGCCATAAGTTATCAAATTTCCCATGCTTGCCCTTGTCTTCTCTCCTTGAGTCCCATTTTAACACTTTGTCACCAATGTTAAAATTGCTGGCTTTTGTCCTTCTGTCAAAAATCTTCTTGATGCTCTCTTGCTTTTGTAGTGCTCTGTTATAGACTTCCTCTCTGGTTTGCTGAAGATCTATAGTCTGATTAATCCTTCTGATCATGTCATTTTCTTCAGACTACACTTATTGAATCAACTTTATAACTGGTACACCAAGGCTAGTTGGAAAAATTGCATCTATTCCATACACAAGTTGATAGGGTGACATTCCAATAGATTTCTTAAGTGTTAATCTGTCAGCCCATAGTGCATGTACTAGCTTTTTGTGCCAAGACTTCTTATTGTCCTCCAACAACTTCTTGATTATGTTTACCAAACTTTTGTCTGAGGATTCTGCCAGCCCATTACCTTGAGGGTAATAAGCAGTAGAATGGCCCAATGTAATCTGATATTTGTGACAGAATTCAACCATCTTCTTGGATCCAAATGCAACTGCATTATCAGTGATGATCTTCCTAGGACAGCCAAATCTAAAGAGGATATGAGTCTCAATGAATTTTATGATGACAGAGTCATTGGCTTGCCTAGAAGGGATGGCTTCTATCCATTTGGTGAAGTAGTATTTTGCAGTGAGAATCCATCTATGTTGGGTAGACGAGGGTTGATGAATTTCTCCTATGAAGTATAAACCCCACTGTTGAAAAGGAGCTTCAACAGTGATTGGATGCAAAGGTAAGGGAAGAAATTTTCTTTTGCCTTCAGAAAGTTGGCATTTATGATAGGAAATTATCACATTGTGTACATATAAAAAGAGGATGGGCCAATAGTAACCAGCTCTAAGGATTTTATTGTCTGTAGTCTTCCAGTAAAGGTGGCCTCCACATTCTCCTTCATGGAACTCGTGCTTGACCTTCTCTGCATCATTCTCAGGCAAACATTTAAGCAATATCCCACTTTCATTTTTCCAATAAAGACATTTATCTATAATGCAGTAGTTTTCATCTTTTAACTTTAAAAACCTTGCCTTTGTTTTTGATAAACCAAAAGGCGTATTCAAATTAAGCAAAACATATAGAATATCAGCATACCAAGAGGAATTCATTAAATGGTCTTCAACAATGGGAGTTGATAATTCCTCTTGTTCATCTAAAGCATTTATCATATTTATATAAAGAACTTCAAAATTGGATTCAGCCATTAATCTAGCTAGACCTGGGCCCTTAATGAGTTTAGTGGCCTTGATTTCTAAATCATATTCAAGTATCACAGCTATCCACTTACTTCTCTTACCATCTGGGTCTTGTGTTAGAATGTCTTTCACAAATGAATTTTGGACAAAGGTAATGATGTGAGAGTGAAAAATGTAAACTCTGAAGTCTTTTAAGGCTTTGACTAAGGCAAAGGCTTGTTTTTCCCTAATGTTATACTTCATAGGAGCATCTCTCAATGCCTTGCTAAATAATGCAATGCGCTGCTATTTTCCCTATGGATTTTTCTGCAATAGGATAGCAGCTATTGTATGTTTCGATGCAAATGAAAAAATGTAAAAATCGTTTGAAAAATCAGGACTTATTAGAACTGGTGTTTTAGTTAAAGTTTGTTTCACCAACTCAAAATATTTCTTCGCTTCCAAGGTCCATTTAACTCCTTGTTCCTTTTTCATCATGTTTGTAATGTTTCTAAGGAGCTCAGCTAGGTTGGGTATGAACCTTCTCAAAAAATTAATCTTCCCAATGAAAGATTGAAGTTCTTTGATGTTATGAGGATGAGTGACTTGAAATATAGCCTCGATCCTTTTTCGGTCTATCTTTATCCCCTCTTCTGCTATGATGTGCCCAAGAATTTTACCTTCTTGGAGACCAAACAATGTTTTCTTTGGATTTAAAGATATCCCAAACTTTATGCATTTCTCGAATACTTTTCTCAGGTGTTCTAAGTGCTCTTCATTCGTTTTGGAAAAAACAGTGACATCATCAAGGTAAATAATGATGAAGTAGCCTAATTCTTCCGAGAATGCAATATCCATAGCTCTCTGAAAAGTAGCACTAGCATTCATTAAACCAAAAGGAATTTTCACATACATGAAAGTGCCCCAAGGTGTAGTAAAAACTATCTTTAATTGATCATCAGGATGCACTAAAATATGATTGTACCCTGAGAATCCATCAAGCAAAGAAATTATTTTAGAACCAACTACCATTTATAAAATATGATCCATCTTGGGTAAAGGGTAGTTGTCCTTCAATGAGGCTTTGTATAATTCTCTAAAGTCAATACAAAGCCTAATCTCTCTTGTTTTCTTCCTAACTGACACTAAATTAGACTCTTATTCTGAATATCTAATAGGAACAATAATACCAACTTCATACATTTTCTTGATTTCCTTCTCAACCAAAGGTAACTGAACAGAGTTTATTCTGCGCAATTTTTGTTTAAATGGCTTTTGGTTTTCCTCGAGAGGTATCTTGTGCTGAATTATTTCAGTGTCATAGGATTTCAGATCCTCATAACTCCACGCAAAAACATCATAAAATTATTTAAACAGCTTTATGTATTTTAGTTTGATGTGATCTGGTAAAGTCTTAGATAGTTTGATCATCTTTGGTTCTATTTGACTGCCTATATTACATTCTTCAACTTCATATTCAACAGGCTCCAGCTTCGGTTTCTTGGCCACATCATTGAAATCAAACAATTCTTCTAAAGGGACTAGACCTTTTGGCAAACTTTGATTGTTAGACTGCAGAGTTTCTAAGTCTTTTGTTTCTAACTCTGCAATAATTTCTATTGTGTTTTCAAGTTTTTTAGACAACAGATTTACATCAGCCGTCTCTGGAGACTCTTCTTCTTCATCAAGTAGATTTTCTCCACTAGGACAGTCTGTTTCATAGTCTGAATCTAAACTTGGTAGTTCAAATTCATTCCTGGACTGCAGGAAGTCTTCTATTTGTTTGTCTCCATCAAACACTTGCCAATATTTCTCGTTATCAGGGACAGCTGGTCTGAATTTAATTTGAGTTGTGCATTATTTGGTTTCAAATGGTGTTAAACATGTTCTAGCAACAAAAGCTAAACTGTGGGCGAGGATATTATTTTCTCTTGGGACAAAAATAAGTTGGGATTCCTCAAAAATTTTCAATAAATCCATGACGTCATTCCTGTAGGCTCTAATTCTGGGGTGTTTGGCACTATATTCCCCATTTACTTGCCTAAAAGTTAACTCTGAATCCCCATGAACTTTTATTCTTTTGGCTCCTAATTTCTTCAACAAGTGTAAGCCTAAAAGAAGGGATTTGTATTCCGCTATGTTATTCGAACACTGAAAATTTAATTTGTAGGAATGGCCTTCAGTGTGATTATTTTCGGTGTTATGTATCCACATGCCTACACCAGCATTACTCTTGGTGCAATACCCATCGAAGTTCATACTCCAAAGAGGACTAGTTTCAAGTTCAGTAGTTTGGTTACTATCCTCTTCGACTGGTGTGCTTTCAGCTTGTTCTTGGAGATCAACACTTTGTTGAATTTGTCTTAGTTCCTCAGGTTTTTCATTATGTTGAGGACTGCTTTCGTGACTCTCAAGGTTTAAAATAAATGGATGAATGATTTGTAGCTCTAGACCTGTGTTTTGTTTGTTGTAGTTTTCGGGTTTAGCAAACTGTTTTGACACTTCTGTGTTGTCTTCCTCCTCTCTATCTACCATTAATTTAGTTAAGGTCACTTGTTCATTGAATTTTTCATCATTGAAAAGGATAAATGATTCAAGGCCCGTATTTATAGAATAAAGGGGAGATTTTTGCAGTCTCTCTTGGCTAGTAACCATGTATTGCATATGAGACTCCCTGTAAAGTCTTCTTGTTTGATTAAAAACAGGGATGGTCGCATATGTCATATCCATCTGCATAGTTCCTTGTAACTTAGCTCCCCAAGATCTTGATAACAACATACCATATTTTGGGGGTACATCAGCCACAACAATATCCATTACTAAACACTTGGTTTGAATTTGTGCTAAGTTTACATAGAGGTCTTTGATTAAGCCTAAACATTTCACTCTACTTGATTCAAAGGAGTAAATATATTTGTAAGGTCTGGTGATTTCAAGGCCTAGGCTCTCCATTACAACTTTGGGCATTAAATTATGAGAGGCCCCTGAATCATACATAGCATTATGTAAAATTTTGTCATGAATCTTTAAACTAACATAAAAAGGAGGAAACGATCCTTCTTGATATCTACCCTCAATATTAGGGCCAAATATGAGCTCTGGTTGGTCATCATTAATATTGACAGTCTCATTATTCTCTTCTATGTTAAAAGCCTTCAAAATTTGGGATCTATATACATTTTGGGTGGCTAATTTAGTAAGGGGAACAAAGATCTTTATCTTGGCAATTTCCTGCTCCAAACTGAAAGGTAGCTGACTTTTTACAAGGTTGGTTTCAGCTTTGTTAACCACCATTTTATCAGCAAGATCAGCTTGTCGATTTTCTCTATTTACATTGGTTAAAATTGTTTAACAGGAGCACTAGATGAGATACTAGGGCTGCTAAGATCTGCACTCTGTTTTTCATTGTTTTGAGTGTTTTTCTCTTTGTTTTTATTAGAATTTACAACCTGTTTTATCTTTCTGTTTTGTAGTCTTGGGTTTATTCACATGGTTGTTATTTGCAGAAATTTCATAGGTCTTAGTCTTGGGAGTTTCCTGATTTCTTTTACTCCTAAGGTCATACTCTCTTTGAGTATCTATGATGACATTTTCCATTTCTTGATAATAACTTTCATCCTCAGCTCTTTTATCACCATAGTGTAATGAACTTCAAAATCATCATTGTCTACTCCCAACATGTTCATGTCATCTTCCTCTATTTGTTCCCTTGTTTCTTCAACCTCACTTACATAGTTTTTATGAAAAGGAGGAGTGATCTGTTGATCATCCTCCCTTGGTTTGTTTTGAGGCTGGTTTCTCTTAAAATTCTAATTTTGGTTTTGATTTCTATTTTGAGGAGTTGTTTGGTTTTGACTTGCTTGTGCTCTCTCAAGGATTCTCATCTTTTTCATCATCTCCTCCATCATTCTTTCCATCTTTGAGCTAGATGTGGAAGGTGTGGATTCCTCTCTAAAGGACACTTTCTTCTCATTCCTCATTCTTTCTCTTTTCTCCATTAAATTGACTTCCACATCAAGAGCTCCTTTTTTCATATCTTCTAGAGTCAGAGGGTCTCTTTCTCTAAGTTGATAAGCCATTTCAGGATCAAATCCTTCAGGAAAATTATTTAAAGTTGAGCCTTGTGGGGGTTTTAAATCTGGGGGAAGGGCATTATAAACACTATTAAACCTAGTGCAATAAGCTTGTACACTTTCCCCGATGTTTCTGTGGAGATTCTTGTAGTCTGAAAGTATTTGGAGAGGGTTTTTCCTCACTTCCCATATGTTTAAGAATAACTAATGGAAGGCTTGGAGATCATTAATACTGTGAGGGGTTAAGCCTTTGAACCATTTTCTTACTCCTCCCCCTAAACTCTGAGAAAATAATCTAAGTTTGACAGTTTCATCATCAATCTCATTTCTGTAAAAGTAGTCATTCATCTTATCCACATGTTGTGAAGCAGTAGTAGCATTACTGGCATCATACAATGGTATCTTGGACTGATAGTCCTGTGGGAGATTGACTAAAGGCAAAGGAAGGACTAAGGGAGCATACCATGTTTCCATGATAGGAGGTTGTGGAAAAAGTGGGGGGTTTACAAGTGGAGGAGGTTGATGGAATGGTGTAGTTTGAACAGTGGATGTATGGATACCAGATGTGGATGGACCAGCAAGAGTTTGTTGAGTAGATCTAGGATGAGAGAAACCAAAATTATGAAGGAAATGTAAATCAGGTGGTGTATTTTCTCTGCTACTAGAATGTTCACTTATATCTTAGGATGAAAGCGAAGGCTCTGAATCTAACTGATCTAAATCCTCAAGTGACCTAGTTCTAAATGGATTTCTTAAGTCAACTTGCGGATTTTGTAGAGCTGCAAGGTTTTCAGGGACAGAATGAGCTCTATGGGGTGATCTGAAAATAGTTGAATATTTAACCTCATGAGACTTCCTAAGGATTCTTTTAGGGTTATCAACTATCTCAGGAGGGTTTGGGTCAGGATAGGCTGTAGTATAAATCTTTCTAGGAGCCACTATGTTGTGTTTTAGACCTAATCTTGATAAGAAAAGTTGAACCAAATATGACAATATTTAAGAGGCTAACTGATCTTTTAAACAAGAAAAATTTAATCCTAAAATCCTCTAACTGATTTTAAATGATGTTATGATGATAATGGGTCTTCCCAGTGGAGTCTTAAGGTCTGTTTAGGATTGTGGAGTCACCAGGTGGAAATGTTTAGCTCTCTTGGAGGTAAAATGTTTTATGGTCCACCACCATGTTTATTGAATACCAATCTGAAATATTTTTTGGGTTTTCTAAGTTTTTTCAGTCCTATAGGTTCTAAGAGTGTCCTAAATCTGTTTCAAAACTTAGCTACGGTGATGAGACAGAGAAAGTATACTCTTATGGCTAAGCTAGTTGCTCCTTCAAGGTTTGATAAGCTCTTATGAGAATCCTAAGGTTTCCTTAGTTTTTCACTAACTCAAATAAGTTTTATCATGATTACCATTTTCTTGGTAATGCTTAAAGAGGGCTATTTGTACTGCACTGAAAAATGTTCTTGAATCAAGGGTTTTTTTGAGGTCCTTAAGCATGTATAGGTGTAATTTCACTCAGAAATCCCCAGCGGAGTCGCTAGAAATGTTAATTCTGGTGGCTCAACTGGCTAACAGAAAAAATGTCATTGATTCAAGAGGTTTCCTGAGGTCCCAAAAGTATCTAGGATGAATTTTTCTTAGAAGTCCCCAGAGGAGTTGCCAGAAATGTTAGCTCCCCGTAATTTCAGTAAATTGGTGAGACCAAAACTGCGGAGAGAACACTTGAACCACTTTGGGATTCTAAGATCTAGCCCTCTTGAATCTAGAGAGGGATATCTCTATAAGTGAAAAGATTGATTTATATTTAAGGCTTTTGAAATGTGATATTAGGCTAGTTATGAAGAACAACGATTTTTTTTTGGCTTTCGATGGTTGAGCATGATTTTTAGATGAGTGGAAAGTCCTAAAATGAAAGATATTCAAAGGTGTGAAGATGCAAGCAAATAGAACAAGCGTTGGCTGATAGGATAGATATGACGCTGGTTTTTAGTCCATTGGGCTATGGAGTCATAAAAGGTTTTAATTGTGCAACAATTTCAAGAGTGGTCCAAGGGGCAAGTCATCTATATCAAAAGATATTTTAGATAAAATGATGGAATGGAACAATAAAAGTGTTGAAGGGGTGGAAAAAGACAATAATTTCAACCAGGATTTATCAGTCTTTCCAAACAAGAAAAGCCTTTTAAGTCACTTTTTAAAACCAACCAAAGGACAGGGCTAACCATAGACTTCTTTGGACAAGCTTGTATTAAAGCTAACTTATCAGACAAACAATCTAGTAATCCACATAATTACTTTCAGAAGGGATAAAAATAGATAAGAAAACAAAGTGCAGCCTAAGATCAGATAAGATACTTTTAAATCTAAACTGCTTTCAGCATACTCTTAGGGAAACTTTCAGAACTAACTTTGGAGAAAGAAACTAGAAGACAGGGCAAACCATAAACTTTCCTAGTCTAACTCTAATGAGTATATAATGAAAACATCATTCAAGAACTTCTTTTCAAGCTTTGCACATCAAGACAAGGGCAAACCAATATTCCTTGATAATGTTTACAATTAACTTAAATCATTCTTAAACACACAATTTGGAGGAAAACATTGAGATAAAGCTTATCAGTCAGAGAAGGGTACTGTAAACAGTAAATCCTAACTCTATGCTTGATGTTCTTTATCAGAGAATAAATGGACAAAATGGCATACATGAAAGGAAAGCAATAACACAGAAAGAAGCACTTCACCAGTGATATAGAACAGGATCCCAAGAATCAGCTTGTATATTGATGTCAATCCAGTTACATTCTTCAAGTCCAATGTTTTAGTACAACAATCATCTTCTCTTCTCAGCCTAGCTTATTTGATCACAAACAGAGCTTCAAGAGCCTCTTAACACTATTTACAAGTAGAAAGTTTCGAGCACAAGTACTATATCAAAGTTCAACAACCAACCCTTTACAATGAGCTCATCAAGAAGATTTTATAAGAAAATGAGGAGGTGGAATGAGAGAAAATATCTATAGGCTCAACTAATACAGTTTAATGCTTCTCAACCTTTGAGGGGCTCAATGGAGAATATTTCACACATTTCTCTGTATTAATTGTTTTCATTAAGTTTTCGATCCTCTTAGCAGAGTTTGTTGACCTTTAGAATTTTTTCTTATCTTTGTAATAACTCTGCTGACAGTTTGTAATCAGTTCTTTGATCTGAAATAACTATTCAGTTGCCTTAACACAAATATCTTCTGTTCTGGTAATAAATATGCCTCTTTTTAATGCTTTGAGGTTACAGGTGGCTTTTGGTAGCTGAGAGGATTCAATTAGTGATCAGGAGATCAAGTCCTTAATGGAAAAATGCTCAAAAAATTAGTTGCTCAGAATTGGTGCAAACTAGAACAACTAGAAAGAGCTTGGAAAACCGATCCTGTAGATGCAAACGGCACTGAAAACCGACGTTGTATGAGAAAGTTATTCAACTTTGAAGTTTGCCAATTTCAATAAAAAAATGGCCAATTTGACTTTATAAAAATATTTTATTAAAAAGAAAATATTCCATAGAATATTTTGTGGAATATTCTGAAGGCAGCCAATCAGAGGGCACCACGTGGCCAGCCTGGAGGCTGCCACATGGCCCCAAGGTCGAATGAAATGGTTCAATAAAATTTTGTTATGGCGCGGCAGGGATCGACCCGGGGTCGGGGCAGAGACAAACAGATGGCCCAACCAACAGACCACGAGATGGTTCTTATTATTCATACGTGGGAGCTTTTATTTAAAGTTTCTTTTTGGTTTGGGCAGGGCCCGAAAGGGGGCTAGCCCCCTTCACATGCAACCAAAGGCCGAGAACCTTGGGCTTTAATCATTGGCGCGCAATGTGAAATGGTATGGTCATGTGAATTCCGTCAGAGTTGTTTCATATGCGTTTAATATATGGTTTAAACTTTAACAAACGCCGCATTAAACTCCAATTTTCTCCGTCGGGTCTGGTCATATAACCCGTGGTCTTATCCACTAGCACCAAAGAACTGGCAGCTTATATGGTGGAGAGCCTAATTTTAGTGCCAAAATCCAAGTTTTTCAGGCCTATCTGGTGTTTCTCCATTTTTGGTGGAGCTTTCCTAGCCCTAATTGGGAAAAAGTCAGTTTCAGTCATAACTTTGGCTAGGGAAGTCCTTTTGGGACAATTTTGTTTTTTGTTTTTGGGGTATTGGAACATTCTGAAGCTGTTGGAATAGGTTTCAAAGCCATCAGGGCACTCTGTCAGAGGTTTTATCAGCGGATTTTCTTTTGGAGCCACCAGGGCTAAGGGAATGATCAACGGTATTGGACTATGTTCATCTGTTTAAGGTGAATGAATAGTCAATTTTTACTGTTTCCAGCACTCTGATTCTGAATTTGCAACTAATTTCACCTTTTGAGGCTTTCTTCATGGTTTAATACTTATTTTGAGCATTAATAAAATAGGGAAAAGCCTATTTGGAGGCTTTTGGACCTAGCAGAGGTAGCCCAAGAGAGAGGTGAACTGCTTAAACAAATGCTTACTGTTATGTTGTGCATTATTGCTGCTTATTTCCAGAGTTTACTACATTAAACAGTAATTTTTAATAAGTCCACTTTTCACCATGAGACTTATACACTGATCAAAACTCATTTGTTTCATTCCAAACCACATTACTTCCATTGCAGAATACCTTAACTTGCTTGTTCACACATAAAATTGGTTAATGAATACTTTGAAAACAGAAAACAAATACTTTCATTGCCAGATCGTTTAGTGTTTACTTCATATTTCTTTAGGCAGAGCTAGTAAGAGGGCCAGAAGCTTCTGGTTTCATCCTTACTAGTAAAGGTGAAATAACCAGTAAAAGCCCCTACTGTCTATCTCTGAATAAGAAATATTTTGTTCACACATTTTAGATCAGATTGGTATCAGAGCTGTAGGTTTTGCTCAAAAATTTTGTGAATTTTGTGCAAGGAAATTGTGTTGTTCTGCAAATTTGATGCTTACTAGGCTGAAATTGAAAAGAGGGGAAGGTCAATTGGTTAGAGAACAAGACAATCCTCAACCAAGGAGGGCTAGGGTGCCATTATCTCCACCTTCCATTTCATCTTCATTAGCCTTAGAATCAGCCACAAACATGTCTTCTAGAGAAGGAGAAGTACATGAGGAAATGGATCCCAAGGAAGAAGAAAGAGTCTTTAGAAAAGCTTTCTTGGACATGACTTAGATGGTTAGGATCCTTTATCAGGAGAGAAATGATAGGATTGCTAGAGAAGGGTCTAGAAACCAAAGAGAAGAAGGAGATTCTTCAGGAGGGAAGAAAGACAAGGATAAGTCTAAGAAAGGGAATGGAGGAAATGGTGATCCTTCATCTCCATCGTCATCCTCTTCCTCCACATCATCCTCTTCAACTTCTGTTAATCAGTCACACAAAAAAAAAACATCTCTTAGAAATCCTTTGTTAAAGCTTGATGTGAAGTTTGAGTTGCCGATGCTTAATGGTGATGTTAATGTAGAAAAAATGGATAACTGGATTAGACAACTAGAATTCTATCTAAGAATTCATAATTTGCATGATGATGACACAAAAATCCAATTAGCCTCATTGAGAATGGATGGAGCAGCTTTGGTTTTGTGGGAAGCCAAGACCATGGAGGAAATCCAAAAGCATGGTAAGATAACTCTAACATGGACTGAGTTTATTACTGCTATTAAGAAACAATTTTATCCTCTTGCTTATCTTTAGAAGGTAATCATGAATTGGCAAAATTTTAGGCAACTTAAGGGTCAAAATGTGCAAGATTATACCCAAGAGTTTAGAAAGAGAGCACTTCTACTTGGGGTAGACTTACAAAGTCAAGACACCTTGTTAAAATACATAGGAGGTTTGCATAATTACCTTCAACATACTATTCTAATGTTTAATCCTACCAGCTTAGATGAAGTTTGTGTCCAGGCTACACATTTAGAAGCTAGAGGAAAGAATACTTTTGATGAGGATAGTAATTTCAAAAACAAAGGAAAGAAAAGAGTTGCAAATTCAAGAAAAGAAAAAGGAAATTTCTTTTGCAAGAACTGTTCAAAGACAAGTCATGATGAAGATCATTGTTGGAAGCTTCATCCTGAACTGAAACCAGAAAAATATAAGAACAAAAACAAGACCAAAGAAAAGGAGAAAATTGTAGCAACAGTTGAGCAAGACTTAGGGTTAGACTCAGGAGATGATACAAAAAGCATAGCCATGGTTTTAAAGAACATTAAGGGGAAAGAAGTGGTGCAATACACAACTCCCAGTTCTAGCTCTTTAAATTGTCACAAAGATAGTCATGAAGAAAAGAGGAGGATAGAGCTTTTCCATGTGAGGGTAATTTCAAAACATACCAAAATTGACACACTGTTTGACAGTGGGTTACAAGATAATATCATATCTAAATACTTGGTCAAGTAGCTTAAACTTGAGACCATTCCACATTCGAAGCCTTATCCACTTGGATGGATATGCAAGGTTGCCAACTTGCAAGTCTCAAGGAAGTGCATATTGCGCTTTGCAATAACTGCACATTTTATTGACACAGTGGAACTTGATGTGGTGCCACTTGATATCTCAGGTATTGTTTTGGGAAGTCCTTACTTATTTGACAAGAAGGCCATATTTCATCGCCATGAAAACAAGTATCACTTGTTCAAAGATGGTAAAGAGTACATTGTGAGAGCACACAAGAAGAAGCTGGAATCTTCTTTACTCCATGCAAGTCAATTGAAAAGACTGGTTAATGCAAGTCAAAGTCTAACTTTGTTAATGTTGAAACGACCAAATTTTGAGCATTCACCTTTTTATGATGTTGTTAATGATTTGTCTCAGTTTAATAATAGTTTGTCTTTGAAAGAAGATGATGTTATGTTGCACAAATTACCTTTTGGGTCAGCTAATGCAGTGAATGAAGTGTCAAAGCAAAGCAGTGCAAGCAAGGAGGACACACCACTCAGCATGGGAAAAATTTGGTTTCAGTATGGTCGAATTCGCCATGGGAACAGTTTGCAAGCAATGGTCGATCAATTGATTCCAAAGACAGATTATCATTTTCTCAAAAGCTCCATTTGATGAAATCGGGTAGATTTCAATTATTCAAGGGTGGAAGAGTGGAGAATCAGTCTCCACATTATCAGTTTCACTAGTCAGAGAGCTTTTGGGGTCCAAAAGCTTCCCATTTGGGAGGTGTGATCAGGAGATCAAGACCTTAATGGAAAAATGCTCAAAAAATTAGTTGCTTAGAATTGGTCCAAACCATAACAACTGGAAAGACCTTGGAAAAAAAATCTTGTAGATGCAAACGGCACTGAAAACCGACGTTGTATGAGAAAGTTATTCAACTTTGAAGTTTGCCAATTTCAATAAAAAAATGGCCAATTTGACTTTATAAAAATATTTTATTAAAAAGAAAATATTCCACAAAATATTCTGGGAATATTCCATGGAATATTTCGAAGGCAGCCAATCAGAGGGTGCCACGTGGCCAACCCGAAGGCCGCCACGTGGCCCCAAGGTCGAATGAAATGGTTCAATAAAATTTTGTTATGGCGCGGCAAGGATCGACCCTGGGTTGGGGCGGAGACAAAAGGACGGCCCCACGAGATGGTTCTTATTATTCATGCGCGGGAGTTTTTATTTAAAGTTTCTTTTTGGTTTGGGCAGGGCACGAAAGGGGGTCAGCCCCCTTCGCATATAACCAAAGGCCGAGAACCTTGGGCTTTAATCGTCGGCGTGCAACATGAAATGGTATGGTCACGTGAATTATGTCAGAGTTGTTTCATATGCATTTAATATATGGTTTAAACTTTAACAAACGCCGCATTAAACTCCAATTTTCTCCGTCGGGTCCGGTCATATGACCCGTGGTATTATCCACTAGCACCAATGAATTGGAAGCTTATATGGCAGAGCGCCTAATTTTAGCGCCGAACTCCAAGTTTTTCGGGCCTATCTGGAGTTTCTCCACTTTTGGTGGAGCTTTCCTAGCCCTAACTGGGCAAAAGTCAGTTTCAGTCATAACTTTGGCTAGGGAAGTCCTTTTGGGACGATTTTTGTTTTTGTTTTGGGGGTATTGGAACATTTTGAAGCTGTTGGAATAGTTTGCAGAGCCATCAGGGCACTCTTTCAGAGGTGTTATCAGCGAATTTTCTTGTGGAGCCACCAGGGATAAGGGAATGATCAGCTGTATTGGACTATGTTCATCTGTTTAAGGTGAATGAATAGTCAATTTTTACTGTTTCCAGCACTCGGATTCTGAATTTGCAGCTAATTTCTCCTTTTGAGGATTTATTAATGGTGTAATACTTATTTTGAGCATTAATAAATAAGGGAAAAGCCTATTTGGAGGCTTTTGGACCCAGCAGAGGTAGCCCAAGAGAGGGGTGAACTGCTTAAACAAATGCTTACTGTTATGCTGTGCATTATTGCTGCTTATTTCAAGAGTTTACTACATTAAATAGTAATTTTTAATAAGTCCACGTTTCACCATGAGACTTATACAATGATCAAAACTCACTTGTTTCATTCCAAACCACATTACTTCCATTGCAGAATACCTTAACCTGCGTGTTCACACATAAAATTGGTTAATGAATACTTTGCAAACAGAAAACAAATACTTTCATTGCCAGATCGTTTAGTGTTTACTTCATATTTCTTTAGGCAGAGCCAGTAAGAGGTCCAGAAGCTTCTGGTTTCATCCTTTCTAATAAAGGTGAAATAACCAGTAAAATCCCCTACTGTCTATCTCTGTATAAGAAATATTTTGTTCACAAATTTCAGATCAATTAGCCTTTGATGTGGCAGTGGAGGCTTCTCGGACTAATAGATATTATTGTTTTGACCTAAAACACAACTAATTTGCTTCTGATCGGTGTGTTAGGCATAATTAGGCCTAATTTCTATCTTCTGTTCTTTAAACTGTGTTTAATTGAATGGATTAGGCTTTTAGATAGTCGATTTAGGCCGTAATCCCTCAAAACTGTGTAAACAACCTTCAATTCTTTATCTCTGTTGTAACTAAATCCTTTAACACTGATACTCTTTGCTTGATTAAACTTTTTTGTGTCTTGTTGATGTGCAGGCGTTACAGAGGTTTTATAATGGCATCAGTGCTCATGAGGCACTGATGAAATGTGATATGGAACCCTGCAGAGTGATCTCTTTCACGAATAAAGGCTTGGGGATCGTCATCCCCGGCCTTCAATTCTCTTTTAAAATAATGCACAAACCATTAAAACTTGCACAAACAAACGAAATTATAAAAAATCCTGCGGGATAAGGTTTAAACTGCTTCAGAGGTTGAGGTTAGATCGCAGTCGTTGGATGAAAGCATCCAATGGTGAGGATTTCTCGCAGGGGTCGGATGGGAGGCAGTGGATCAGTGGTGCAGGAGATTAAGTCTGGGTCATTGATCTGCAGAGATCAATGGTTGAGATTAATCGGGATAATATAATGTAGAGGGGCAACACTATAATGAAATAAACGAACATGCAAAGGAAAATGGGTGAAAAACCTTCGACAGAGAAAAAAAGGGTTAAACGAAATTCGGGGTTTCAAAAAAAATCTTGGGATGTCGGATGACATTAGCCACAGAGATCAACGATGGAGATTCGCTTATGAAGTCCCTTTGGAGGATGGGTGGAGGGCGATGAACTGAGGGCGAGGTTAAACGTGAGCCGTTAGATCTCAGAGATCAACGACGAAGATCTATTATGAAAAAATGCAATGGGAATGGGAAAGGTGGTTTCAGCTGAAGAAACAGTCGGTTTTGTGCGACGCAAAGGGGGAAAGGTGGTATTGCCCTTTTTAATGTGATATTCGTTTCTAGCCGACAAGTGGCTTTTTAAAACTGCCCATATCATGTGATTTTAAAACGTTAACCTCCGGACTCAAAATTATGTGAAACCCCGCCCTAGACGTCAGATCTGGGGCATTAGATCGGACAGTCGGGAGGAGAGTGCGATGGAGAATAGATGCATGGGTGATAAAAGGTGGGGCACGGTCAAGGTGGTTTTAAACTTAACCATCGGATCAGGGAATGGATGGTTAGGATTAATCAATGAGGGAGGTAGGTCCCAAATGAGTTGGGCCTACCGGTTTAAATATGGACCGTCGGATGAAATAGATCAACGGCTCAGATTCAATCTTGGGGTTTATGAAATGGAATATGGCGCAGGGGTCGGGTGGATAATGGGTCTTTGTGGGTCGTTCATCTGCAGAGATAAATGGCTGGTATGCACCGAAAAATTTATACAATGAGGTTTATGAAAATAACAAAGGGTCAGGGCTTCAATCTGGACCGTCGGATGTATGTAATAGACGGCCTAGATGCAATCGGAAGATCCCGATTGGCGGGGGAGAGAAGAAAGGCACAAATGAAATTTGCGATGCGATTGACCAAGGACTGTTGATCTTTAGAGAGATCAACTGTCGGGAATAACTCTGTGGTTTTTAATGTCGGAGGCTGTGGCGGAGGGCGATTCAGCGTGGACCGTTGGATCTCAAGAGGAGATCAACGGTAGAAAATGAATCGAGAATCAACAATCAAAGGGAACAGGGTGTGGTGCTTAAAAAATTTCCTGATGCGCGATCTGCGATTACGCGCCAATCGTCGAATCTGTTAGCCACCTATGAATTTTTTTTGTCAAGCAAACAAGTGGCTAAATATTTTTCTGAGCCTTCAAGAGATACATTTCCTCTAAAAATCTCTCATTCTTGAAGCCTCTGTGTGTCCTTTTCCTTGGAAAATACCTTCACTGTTGTTTCCATCAAAAAAGCCTCACTGTTTGTGAAAACATTATGCTCAGAAAAGCCTCCATTTGCCCCTTGTATCCCTGTAAATTTCCCCATTTTAACCACTTTTTTCCCTTTTTCAAGGTTTCCCCTTTAACCCCCAAAATCCTTCCCCAAGCCTACTAAATCATCCCCCCTTCCCTTTTAACCTTACAAACACCCTTTTTTTGGCTTAAAAATCCATTTTTCCCTCTACCGAAAACCTCTTTTAAGCCTTAAAAACTCTATTTTTAGGCTAAAAAACTCATTTTTTACATATAACAGGCTTAGCCCCTAACCACTTCCCCTCCATGCAAATAAGCACTAAGACCAAGCACTAAAGCATATGGTGCTTATCGAAATCGGAAAGACGTCCGGAAGCGCGTTTTCTTTGTTAAAGTGAAAATCCTTGATGCAATGGTGTTTTAGTTTGTTGGACTCGGGAGAAATATCAACCGTAGATCTATACAGATCTAACGGTCCACACAAAACCTACTGCGCCCCCATAACATTTCTTGGTAACCCCTCCGATGATAATCTCTGTCGTTGATTCACAGTTAGATCCAACAGCCAATGCAGCACCGCTTCAATCGCCAATTGGAAGTTTTAAAAATGCGCACTTTTTGTATCTCTGATTGGATCCTGGCCGTTGAATCCACAAGAACCAACGGTCAGGATTTGATCTCGCTCCACCTTGTGTCCCTGATTGGTCACCCTCCAATCCAATCGCAACCGTTGATCTGCAGCTAATCCAACGATCCAGATGCAATCGCACCTTCACACCATCGGAGTTTTGGCCTTTCCATCGCTCTCCCTTCGATTAGATCACAGTCGTCCATCCCTTACTGTTACACCATTTTTTTGGTCATCTAACCCATTATCATTAGATGAACTCAAGTACACCATGTAAGACCAATTTTACCCTAAGTAAAATTGCTTTCACCATGTAAAATAACATTTGTCCATATTTCCTGGTCATATTTAACCCAAAACAAGGAAATTAATTAAATAAATCATTATTTATTTAATTATTTCTTAGGAATAAGTTATTCAAATCATTATTTAATAATATTCCTAGTTAAATTTGACTAAATCATTTTTAAATAATTAAATAAATCATCATTTATTTAATTATATTCCCACCATCTCCCTAAAATAATAAATAAATCATTTATTTATTTATTGTTTATAAATAAAGGAATTGACCATAAATAAAGGAATTGACCCAAGTCAAGAGACCTTTTCCCTCCAACAAATATAATAAAATATTCCTAAAGGGTGATTCTAGAATTTGATTAATAATATTTTATTCATGCACCGAGTTCTAGAACACCCCAATATTTTGCTATAAATAGAAGGGTTTTCCCCATTCATTAGTCACCTTCATTGCATTAGATCACACTAGATCTATTCTTGGTCACCATTTTCCATTTTTTCTTTGTGAGCTCCCATTGAGTTCTATGTTTGTCAGGGTTTTTCTACCACAATAAGAGAGAGGAATTTTAGATCTGAAATGCTGAGGACTTTCAAGAACCCATCCCATTGAGGAGAACCAGAAAACACCTTTCTTGTTTTCCTCTCAGGTGCCCCATTCTTTAATATAATATAAAATTATTTTAAATACATTGTTCTTGTCTTGTCTATTGGATGCATGGAGCCATATTATATTTTATCTGCTTAATGTCTTTTGTGCTTAGATCTGGATTTGTGCAGCAGACTTAAAGATATTTTTCAGCCATAATCGATGTTAGGGCTATTTGTGATGCGTAGCTAAAGTGATATTTTACGACGAAATATTCATACTAACAATTGGCGACTCCACATGGGTTTTCTTTTGCGACCGCTGTCGTTTTATATATTCCTGCATATCCAGTTGTTTCAGACCCTAGGGTTTCTCTTCCATTTTCTGTTTTTCCTATTTTTATGGTGCTTTCCACCTCTAAAACCCTCAAACAGTCAAATTTTTAACTTCCGTGTGTTTCTGGCCTTATTGCGCAGGTGACAGACATCAGCCGCAGGTGAGACGACAAATTTTTCTGAAATCTGCCGCCGAGAGAGCCGGATCTACAGGTCGCACTTATCAGCCCAAAAAGTGCGACCTGGCCTTGAGGTAGCACTTTTCTGCCCCAAATCTGCAACCTGGACTGAAAACAGGTCAGAACCTGTGACCTGCACTTTTTTCTGCAATTTTCCAGCACTTTTTCTAGGTTTGTCTGAAGCTTCTGTCAGGGTTTTCCAGCCTCTGTCTCCACCCGTTTAGACCTATTTCTGATCTGTTTCACTCACCTAAGTGGGAATCTTGCTCCTTAGGGCTCTAGTACCCTCCACTTTTTGTGGGAGAGTTTTTTCTGTTTCAGAAGTCTGAATTTCCAAGGTTTCAGCGTTTTTGCTTCCAGATCTGATACCTCATTTTCAGATCCCTTTAGATCGGCTCTTCTCCCTTTCAAATCACCTCATATAGTTTTTTTTGGGTTCATTTCTAGGGTCGCCTCCTTTTCCCTTCTATTTTTAGCTAATCTCCTCCTTTTTAGCAGCAACCTTGCCTCTGCCTCTTTGTTGTTCTCTACACCTCTTTTCAGCAGAGTTCCCCTTTAGATCCCTGTCCCTCCCGACCTTAGATCTATTGGCCTCTTTTTAGCATGCTTTGCTTAGTTTTTTCCCTCTTATAGACTCGTTTTGAGAGACCCGCCTTCTTGGGTTAGATTGATGCATTGGTAGCTGTTAATTTTATGTTCTGTTAGTCTTATTTACTGCAGATTTATTTTCAGTTATGCAGCACACTTTTTCTTTTACTCTCAAAACATTCGGGTTTAAACAATTAAAATTAACGCACGCCACACACTGACCCTAAGTGAAGAAGAGCCTAGCTAACACCACCTGGCAAAGCCTTTAAAATCAATTGACACTGCACCTCTCTGCCCTTGTTTTGACATTGATCTCACTTGATTTTACCCCTCCCTGCCCCTGTCGATTTTCTTCTTCCCGTCATCATTTCGCCTCCAAGGCATTTGTCCCGGAAACTTCTTGGCCTTCACCCTTAGTTTCCAGTTGGTCGACTTCCTCCTTCCCGTCATCATCAAGTAAGTCTTCCCCTGAGTCCGCACTCTGACTCTTCTTCTGATTGTTCGGGTTCTCCCCCTACTCCTGGTTCTCCCCCTATTACTTTCGCTATGTCTACTTCAGGGCCTACTACCAGCAGCAACCCCAGTTCTACTGCTGGGTTTGTTTCCAGTGGAACCACTACGGGACCTACCTCGACTGCCCCTTTTCTCCCTAATATGGCCGGCGTCAGTCTCCCTGATTTCAATCACCTGATTAACGATCCTATCCGCCACCATGTCAGTTGGCTTTCTATGCCAACCAAGCTCCCCTCCGACATTCCCAAGTTTGAAGGCCTTGCTAGTGAAGATTCCTCTAACCATATTCGATCTTTCCACATGTGTTGTTCCTCCAATTCCATCACCGATGACTCCATCCGTCTTCGATTGTTCCAATGCACGCTTACTGGAAAAGCTTCTAAATCATATGTTGATCAAGCCACCTCTTCCCATACCACCTTTGCGACCATTTCCCAAGCCTTTTTATCTTATTTCTAGCTCCCTCTCCGATACGAAACTGGTACTAAACTCTTAACTTCTTTTCATCAATCCTCTTTGACCCGCCTTTCCGCTCATGTCCAGGAATGGCGACAAAGACGGAGCCTATGTCGTGCCCCCCCTTTGAAGATCAGGTTTACATGGACTGGTTCCTTCGCTCTCTCTTACCTCCCATTGGCAAAGATGTCGCATCCCATTTTCCCCAAACCGAAGAAGCCGCCCTCCAAATAGCCTTGAAATATGACCTTATCTTCACCCAATCTGGTTATGTTTATACCGTCCTTCCTGACCTCCCCAAGCCTGGTGGCCCTAATGCCTCGGGGGCATCTCACTCTGCTGACGATATCGTTGGAGCCCTGTCACATACCTCTGCCCAACCTCTTCCAGGCTATAGTTTCCCTCCAGGAGGGGCCAGCCCCTCTGGCACTTTTTCCCCTCCAGGTAGCATGTATTCAGGCTACGGCATGCCTCCTCCTTTTGCCCACCCTCCTGCTTACCTCAATGTTGCCCATCCTACCCCTTATCCATATCCACAACCTAGTATCCCAGCTCCTTCAGCATTTGGACCTCTCACTCCTTTTCCTTCTCCACCCCCGCAACCGCACTTACTACCCCCTCCAGGGCAAGTCTTTGCACAACAGGGGGCAACTAATTTTCTTCCTTTTCAAATAAAGAGAAAAGGCAATCAATCCTCTTCTGGTAATCATGGATCCAATCCCTCCAGTATTGACTCTACCACTGGTAACTAGCCACAGGGCTCTCAGCCCAAGCCGGACAGGCCGCTTCACACCAATAAGCCATGTTCGTGTTGCAGTGTCTATGGTCACTACACTCACGATTGTCCCTTATTACCACAAATGCGGCAGATGTGGGAGTCTCAGGCCACCGTGCGGGGACAACACTCCTCCCCTACTGTCCCTCCCACTCTAGCTACTTCTCAACCCACTATGTTTACCGATCCTTTCCCTCAATAAGGATTCGTGGCCACTCAACCACCTCATGCCTTGGTAACCACTCAACCTTCCCTTTCTAGTTCCTCTGATTACCAAATTCGCATGATGGCCTCTGACCCACCTCTCACTATCGACCTCAACCTTCAAACTTGGTCCCGTCAGTATTCCACGCCTCTCATTCCATCTGTCTCCGAGTCTCCATCTTCAAGTCCTACAGAGCCTCTTTCGACACCCAATGGTCCCTTGCAAATCCCTCTTCCCAAAGCCAAGGTTCATCCCAAGACTCCTAAGGGCCCATTACGCCGAAACGTTGCTTATGGTCGGGTTGCACATTCATACAGTATAGTAGATGATCTGGCACAATCCCCTTCTGCCATTTCAACATTGGAACTCCTCCAGTCGTGTCCTTCTCAAAAGAAGACTCTACTATCTGTCGTGGGTGCTGTAGATCCTTCCGATGACCAATTGATTGTTTTTGACACCCGCCAGTCAAACCATCCCCCTCTCCCTCCTTCGGGATCTTTAAAAATCCCAGTCAAAATCCGAAATGCCAATGTTGCTCGGTGTATTATTGATGAGGGGGAATCTACCTATGTAATGTTCGCTTCGTTTTGGAAACAACTCGGATCCCTTGAGCTGGCCCCTTCCACAATCACCCTTCGTGCGTGGGATGGCCATGCCTCCCAGCCCATTGGCCTATTCCGTAATTGTCCTATCACCCTTGCAGGCAAGACTGTTTGTGTCGACGTTGAAGTTATCAACGCCCCTCTTGACTACAACATCCTTTTGGGGCGTAGTTACACCTATGCCATGTCTGTCATCCCATCCGCAGTCCACCACAAGATGTTCTTTCCTCATAATGGCAAGATTGTCACCATTGACCAGTTGACCTACCATGAACCAAAATCTCAGACCTCCCTTGAGTCCACCATCTCTACTGCAACCAATAAACCAACTATTGATTCTTTGACCAGTGTTTCCCCTGGCGCCTACAAAGACTCCTCTTTTCTTGGAAATTTTCATGGTCCTCCCCCTCCTCCTGTCTCTGATCCCAGCTTAGCGAATGTTTGCATGATGCAATCGTCTCAAGTTGGCCTTCCACAGCCTACTCTGGTTGGTCAACAACCTCAATCTCACCCACCACATCCTGCTCCCAACCCTTCACTTCAGTCGATCGAACATTTTTCTCCTGGACCTTCCCATCCACCTCACACTCAGGAACCTCCCTACCCTCCTAAGTCGGTTCCCTCAGGTCTCCACCATATGGGAGCCGTCCCTCCTGGTCATTACCCCGCTGGTCAGACACCTTTCCTTGGTCCCCCCTCGGCGTCTATTCGGTCCCCGTCATGGCCACCCTTTCCCTCCCTAATTTAACCTTGGGAATTCCAGTATGGTATCTTACTCCTCCAGCCGAGACCCTACCGGGCCACCCCAAACCATACATAGCTGTGACACCAGTGCAACCGATCCCCTTCGCTCCTTCCACCACTATAGTGTCCCTATCCCCTCTGCAGGACCCTCCCCACGCTACGACAACTACAAGCAAGAAAATAAAAACTCGAAAGGGGGCATCCAAAGACAAGGCCACCGCACCCGACCCTACCCCTCCCCTACCCGCCAAGCCTTGTGCCTTGTGTGATGGTATCGGTCATCCCACCCATACTTGTCCTGAGTTGCCCCGTATCCAACCCATGGTTAAAGTCATGTTCCCTGAATCTACGATCCCTGAAACCTCTGTTTCTTCCTCGTTCACAGCCAAGAACCCCAAGACTCTTCGCACCAACAAACCCTGTGCTCTGTGTGGTGTCCATGGCCATTACTCTCACCATTTTCCTCACCTCACGCATTACTGAGCCTCTTTAGAGGTCATTCGCGAGTACGAAGTTGAACAAAATCAATCCGCCTCTCCCATCCTTTCTCAATATGCGTCAGGTATACTCGAGGATCCCCCTGCTACCATTGACATTCCTCCCCCTGATGTTGAAATGTCGGAACCTGCTACTCCCCTCCTATACCTATCATCATCCGCATGACCCTCAAAGTACATTCCCTCTGAATCCACTCCATCTGTTCTCCTTGATCCTCCTTCAGACACATTCTCAGGCTCTTCATGTTTTGACCATCTTTTTACCTGTTCTTCTGTCATTCCCCGTGATGACCCGTATCTGCACCTCTCTTCCCATACTGATGATTTAGGTAGCTTTGCAACGTCGTATGGTCTCCTTGACCCTTCCATTTCCTCCCATAATCATGATCATCCCATCCGTATCTTCGATGTTCTTCACAGCCTGAGTTCTCGTTCTTCATCCCATAGCTCTCATTCATCTCCTTCTCATCGATCTATGAGTCCTAGACTTTCTACCCAGACTGCTCCCTACCATAGCCGTCAGTGGATGTCTATCCCCTACTCACGCTGCCATCCTTTTTCTCATCCCTCCCATTTCTCGTCTTGCGACACTGTTACATCGGCCCTCTCCTCCACCCATTATCTTGGCTATGCCGATGGGGCAAGTCGCTATTCCCAAAATCTTGCTTCAGCAGCATGGGCCATATTTACCCCTTTGCATACCCTGGTTCTTGCAAATGGGATCTGCATTGGTAATACCACCAATAATCAAGCCGAATATGATGCAGTACGTGGCCTCTTAGCCGATGCCCTCTCTCATCACATCCTCCATCTGCATGTTCATTTAGATTCCCTGCTTCTTGTCTTACAACTTAATGATGCCTATCGTGTGCATAACCCTATCCTATTTAGACAATATTTACGAGTGAAACTTTTGATACGTGAATTTAGATTCATTACTTTCAACCATATCCCTCGACGTCAAAATCACTACGTAGATCAAATCGCAAATCATGTTCTAGACTGGCATTTATCACACACAAGACAATAACATTTCACATCATCAACAAAATGTACATAAATCATATATATCATATAACATGTGTTTTTAGAGTCCATCTTCTCTGAAACATATGACATGCCCATAGCATGGTACAACAAACAAAACTACAAAAATGGGGGGCACCACTGGCCCCTACATAAACACTGGGGGGCACCACCTGCCCTCCATATAATCACTCTCTGGAGGATCCCGAGCCAACGGCTCTGCTCTCACAGCTCGTATATCACGCACATTCTGACCGGCCATCGCCATGCGTCACATGATACCTCGCCATTCTGAGGGTAGCCCAATACATAACTCTATGTATTGGTCATCTAAATCCTGCCAACCATGCTCTGACACACCAGTCAGCAGCCCCTCACATCTACGATGGATTTCCTCCAACAGAGCGGCCATATCCTCATTCTGTGCTGTCCTTGATCCACTTTTCACTGTAGCTCCTGCTACCACCGGTTGTCCCATATATCTGGTCGGTTTTACCAGAGCTATATCTGCATTCCCAAAAATATAAATATTAGTACCATGAATACTAGTCACAAACTCTAAAATGCACATAACAGATTAGTTGCTTTTCACTTACCATTGGGCCCCCACACTCGACCAGGAAGAAGCGGCAAGTCCGGATCTCCCCAATAACTCATCCCACTATAGGGATAGTCGTCTATGTATAATGGCATCTGATCCCAATGGGCGAAGAACTCTGGTCGGAACACCCGTCTGACTGCCCCTCCCCCTCCCCTACACAGTAATCGTCCCAATCAATGCATCCGGGGCTCTCTCGGACCTCCATCAAGTAACTGTATACGAGGTCGCAAGGTCGGGATCTTCTCAAAGAAGAAAGAACACAAAACCATCCCATAGGCACAATCATGATTCACTTGCCGCTTGCATAGCGACAGCTGTCGTTTCACCGACACCAACATCAGCTGGGCCCACCCATAGTAGGTCCCCCCCAACACACTCTCTACAATCATCATCTGCCCTCCAGTGATGTGATGGAACGCCTGGCTGCCAAATATCCACAACACTGTTGTGGCCACTGCCTGGGTCTCCAAACTCTCTAGATCCCCAATGGATATCCGAGTCCCTTTGACTCGGACACCTGGTCGACAATGTCGCTCAAAAAACTCCATAATGTTACGCCTCCGTGGTAACACTGGCTGTGTATTTCCCACCATCCCTAATGGTGGGAGACTAGTCAAGAAATACAGATCCTAGACCGTCAGATCGATCCTGTGCCCCTGCACTATAAACGCCTCATGATCTAGATCCCAATAACTGATAATCCGGGCCAACAAGGGCTCTCCAGCCCTCATCAAAGGGTTCTCCGAAAATTTTAGAACCCCATACCTAGCCAGTGCACGACGGACACCCTGATCCGCTTGGATTTCTGTCCGTAATGTCCCTAAGTCTCTCTCTCTCCACTTGATATGTATATCTGCCATATCTGCACAAAACCATCATTTTTGTCAGATCAGCAAACCTGCATTAATTTACACCAAAACTAAATCTCAACCCATAAAAACACTGAAACCTCCCACATCTAACATGTGGCACTTTTTGGGCAAATCCTGGGCCAGGTCACACTTTTCAGGCCAAAACCTGTGTCCTGGGTCATATTTTTTGCCCCAAAAAGTGCGACCCGGCCGTAATGATGAAGTAGGGGCAGTTACTGAGATTTAAAACCCTAATCTGCAATTTGAATCCATCAAAAACAAAGAGTAGGATTAGGCCTCTTACCTGCAACTGACGGATCATGATTCCAACGGTCGGTTTGTTCGCTACGATCGCCGCAAGATTTAGGGCCTTCTCTCCTCTCCACGTTCACCACAACTACACAATCAAATGAATGATTTTGGAGGGAAAACGCCTTATTAGAAGAAAACTCATGTTTTCTCTTTCACCTGCTGCGACCAAACCATAGCCCCGTTTGACACACCGTTCGCACCGTTGGAAAGCTCTCACCAAGCACTCAAATGGGTATCTGTCAATTTTCAATGTTTTGATACTTCACCAAGACACATTTTGTCCATGAAGGGTCTATTCACCTCTTCTCAAAATCGAATTTCTTCACTTACGACACTTGTACTTGGGGCACCACTTTTCCTCCTTACTCGTCTTCGTTCGTGTTGATTTTCGTCATGAGCTACCCTATTGTACTCATCCTTTTATGGTCCCCCATTGGACCCTTACTATGAGGCAGCACCATCGAGTCGCCCTTGTTTAGAGCATCCGAGTCGAGTCATCATTTCATTCATGGATGCCATTCCGTGTCCCTTTGTACCCCGCTATAGTCCTCCATCCTTTCTTGCTTGGTCCCTCTCTTATGTCGCACATTATGGCCTTCAGTACCCTTGTCCCCTATCCCTCCTGATATTGCGTCAGTCACTGCCAAGCCATTCATGCCCGTTATTCTCTAATAAGAGAAGTCATCCAAACACTCCTCTGTATCCCTCATTCCATCATCATCATTAATGTCTATCTGTTCGTCACTCTACTATTTTCCCTCGTGCCTTAGTTGGGGTTCCCTTATTGCCTCACCTATGGCAGACCTACTTCTATCGACATCATCTCATTTCCTCCAGAAGCCAGGTCTAGGGGGCAGTGTACCTTGGTTTAAGCTCTTCTCAGCATGATCGTGATCTATACACTTGATGGTCCAGTGATGCAGCAGCAGCTATTGGTGATTCCCAGGCATGTGTGAGATGTCTCAACCCTCATGAGGGGGTGGCCCTGCAAGTAGCCACCCACATGCCTGAATGACTTCTTCATTTCCGCCCTTGATGCAGCTCCTCTCATTTGATTATATCGACCTCAACTGCTTGCAGCGCCTCTTCGATTTACATGTACCAGGCAGATGTTGCGAGCCCTTCCCCGTGTGTAGGGGGCATTTGGGTGTATTTGTATCTCATGTACTAAAATCTTCTTGTATAAGTCCTTAAGGTTATTCCAGGCATCGCATGTATGTGGGATTCATCATTTTATTTATCTGGCTCATGTTTAGGCCATCACATGCTTCATTATTGCGTTCTGTGGTTTTCCAGGAGCCTTATTCTTTGTACTATTGTCTCGGCGGGCATAGGTATGCCTCCCCCGCCGCCTTTAACACTGGTACCACTTCATCACCTAGAGACTTGTTGCACCTGTAAGTCTCGTCTCCTCCGGGTCTAGTCCTTTAGTACATTAGACTACCTTATATTTCTCTCTCTCACTTCCCTCTTGATGCCTAGTGATTGAGTTCTTACAACGTACTTCGGTCATACAATTTTCTCCTAACACTCGTACGTTGGGGGGCAATCTGTTACACCATTTTTTTGGTCATCTAACCCATTATCATTAGATGAACTCAAGTACACCATGTAAGACCAATTTTACCCTAAGTAAAATTGCTTTCACCATATAAAATAACATTTGTCCATATTTCCTGGTCATATTTAACCCAAAACAAGGAAATTAATTAAATAAATCATTATTTATTTAATTATTTCCTAGGAATAAGTTATTTAAATCATTATTTAAATAATATTCCTAGTTAAATTTGACTAAATCATTTTTAATTAATTAAATAAATCATTATTTATTTAATTATATTCCCACCATCTCCCTAGAATAATAAATAAATCATTTATTTATTTATTTTTTATAAATAAAGGAATTGACCCAAGTCAAAAGACCTTTTCCCTCCAACAAATATAATAAAATATTCCTAAAGTGTGATTCTAGAATTTGATTAATAATATTTTATTCATGCACCGAGTTCTAGAACACCCCAATATTTTGTTATAAATAGAAGGGTTTTCCCCATTCATTAGTCACCTCCATTGCATTAGATCACTCTAGATCTACTCTTGGTCACCAATTTCCATTTTTTCTTTGTGAGCTCCCATTGAGTTCTATGTTTGTCTGGTTTTCCACACCAATAAGAGAGAGGAATTTTAGATCTGAAACACTGAGGACTTTCAAGAACCCATCCCATTGAGGAGAACCGGAAAACACCTTTCTTGTTTTCCTCTCAGGTGCCCCATTCTTTAATATAATATATAATTCTTTTAAATACATTGTTCTTGTCTTGTCTATTGGATGCATGGAGCCATATTGTATTTTATCTGCTTAATGTCTTTTGTGCTTAGATCTGGATTTGTGCAGCAGACTTAAAGATATTTTGCAGCCATAATCGATGTTAGGGCTATTTATTATGTGTAGCTAAAGTGATCTTTTACGACGAAATATTCATACTAACACTTACGATCTGACGGTCCTCCATTCTCTTGTTCATTCCCTTAGCCCTTTGGCCTCCGCTTCCTCCTTAAATATCCACCATCGATCCCATGGATCCAACGACTCATATTACTCCCGGCCACTATACAGCCTCCTCCACTACTTCTCTCCCTCTCCAGATCTCATCCATTCATTCATAGATCAGATGGCATGTATTCAAACCACCTTCAATCGGTCCCCACCTTAACTGACCGTGCATCTCCTCGTATCGCGCTCCATCTCCTGTCGTCGAATCTCACAATCCCAGATCCAATGGCCTGAATCAATATCACGTTGTTTCCTTGTCCGAACGTTAATAGCTCAAATTCACGCGATATAGGTGGTTTTAAAAGGACACGTGTCAACCGAGGACCTATATCGCGTTCGAAAAGTGAAAACCGCCCTACCCACCTTTTTCCACTCGAAAACAGATGTTTTTCCTAGAAAAACACTTCCCCACCTTTTGTGCCCGGAGGTCCATCTACAGATCTCGACCGTTGATCTATACAGATCAATGGCCCATAATGCATCTCGCACCCCATTCATGTTTTTCATCATGCGACCATAGAACTTCATCGCGTCATCTCAACTATCGATCTCCTCCTGAGATCTGACGGTCCATATTAAATCGCCCTCCACCCATGACTGGGTCCCACCATTCAAGCCCATTTCATACGTTTTCATGCATTTCCTTTGTATTTAGTTCAAAGGTCCAAACCTTATGTTTTTCATTAAACATCATTTATTCCGCTTAAATTAAATTTCATTGCATATCACCCAACCTTCTAAAGTCATTCCTTCAGTCAATCCCTGTCGTCGATCATCGCTAGCCCATTTGATCTAACAGCCTAGAGCCATTCCTCCACCAAACCTCCATCAGCTGTAGATTTTCACCATTACACTGCATTTTTCCACTGTTCCCCATTGCATCCACCGCATACACCATCGCTTCGCTTCCATCCTCATAGAATTACACTGCATCCATCCTCCCCCATGCATGGATTTCTTAACATATTTGTGTGCTTTTGCAGGGTACAGGCGGTGGAAACCGCCATTTCTCACAGTCACTGTTAGTGACACAGAGTGTAGAGAAGGCCATTTTCAGAGCCTGATATTGCAGAGAAATGTTTGGGAAGGTTTCTAAATGAAATATTTCATCAAATAACAAAGTTTAACTCTGTAAAATCATCCAGGGCCATTAAAATCACATTTTCACATACAGAGACAGTCATGAAGCGGAAAAGAGTATCAGTACAGGATTAAAGAGTTCTAAAGCCTGTAATTGAAGATTGTATGCTTTAATTCAATGTTTAAAAGGAAAATGTACCACATTGAAGACCTTGTGATTAACACAGAAGGCCTAATGAGGCCTGAAATCACAGAAAACAATATTGTCAGTGTTTCAAATCGGCAAAAGTTTCCCCCCGAGAAAGGACAAGTACCCATACTGTTTTTATTCTACATCATGTTCCTGAGAAGATTTCCACCCTAACAGAAAGTCCTAATGCTACCAGAGCATTTTTTATGCAGCATGGCAGACCTGAAGGTCATTTATCTACCCTTTCTTATCACCAGATTACTACAGAGTACTACAGCCGAAAGTACATCAAAGAACATACCCAGAGTTAATTTCATCCTGTCGAAGACCACTCTTTCATCCAAAGAGTACTGAAGATTAATGCATGGATATTAAGACAAAATGGGCCTCGATACCTCTTCTTCTACTATGTTTTAATGTTTCATTTAGTGTTTCATCTACCTCCTCTGCCTCTCTTTCAGATATAAAACTCATGAGGAAAGTTGTTGTGGGTTGTTGATCGGATATCTATGAATTGTAAGTTGTTTCTCTTGAGATATAATTCTGTGTGTAAATTTGTAAGATAGGCTGAGGAAAATTTTTTCAAACTAAAATCAAGCTGTTGGAAAATGTTGTACATGACTAGTGTTGCTCTTTAATATGACAAGCACATTTCTTTGGATCCTAATTTAAAGCAGTGGTGATGTTTTTCTGCCTTTGTCTTTGTTTTCCTTCTGTAATTCATTACATTTCCTTTCTCTGGTAAGCATCAGAAATCTGGCTTAGGATATACCCTCGCATGGTACCCTAATTTTTTTTCTCTCCTTACCTTTGATGTTTTTTACTAAATTTGTTATCTGAGAACTGATTAAGATAATTTAACCAGTATAGTAGCTATTTTTCACTGCTAGCTGATGTATGAATTTATGAATCTGTTCTTGGATGTTCTTGTTGGGTTTTAATTGAAAGAATTGGGATACTGGGAGTTTAGAATGCTAATTCTATCTCACTAGGGTCTTTTTCAATCAATCGAACCTTGCTAAGTTCCCTTAAGTTGAATGTTGAAGCATTGAAATTTCAAAGCCTTTCTCTGATCTCAAGCCTTCTCCTTTGTGTTTAAATCTTAATTGTTTCTTGTTGTCTGAAGAGTTAACCTTTTAGGGGTGGATCATAGGTGTTTAATGGCATGCCCTGTCCCTAGATCTGATTCCTAAGTGGTCACCTTGGAGGTTTCCTTGTCATTCACCTTCTTTCCCATCATTTGATACCACACTATCATCTTTAAGATCCTATGCTTTAGATGACTAGCCCAATTGAAAGCCTTGAATATTTAATAGCAAGTAAACCCTTTCATGACTCCATTTCCCAATGGTCTCGAGTGTTCTCTGAATTATCTTTCCTTTGCCCAAAATCTTCTTTGCTCATCCTTGTCTTATATTGAACCCTTCCTTTCCTTTTTCCCAACAATCAAACAAACAAAACAAAACAAACCTTGTGCCTTATAACTAGCCTAATATCTTTAAAAATGAGCTTCAAAGGAAAATACCTTTGCCTTTATAGAGAGATCCCTCTCTGGACCCAGGAGGGCTAGATCTTGAGGTCCCAAAGTGGTTTTGATGTTGTCTCATCTTTTGGTATTTCCAAACTTGCCAAAACATGGGAACCCTAACATAATGGCGACTCCGCTGGGGACTTTGAGTAAAACACACCTTTGACACTTCAAAGACTCAAAGAAGACCATAGTAGCCTTAGTTTGGTGGTTAACCACTGTGGTGGATAGTATACCTCCTTGAAACATTCTAAACCTTCCACCTGGCGACTCCATAGTTCTTCAACGATTAAAAGACTCCACTGGTGATCAGTAGGTCTGTTGATTATCTTGGTTTTCACAAGATTCCACTGGGAGACCAGCCTTCATTACAACATCAGCCATATTAGAAGAAACAAGTAGGATCAAGCTTCTTTGTTTGAAAAAAAACATATTGGCTTCAAGAACCATTCATACAAGAGCTTATCCTAACCCAAACCCACCTGAAATAGTTGACAACCCTGAGAGCATTCTTAGAAAATCTCCCACCCCTAGGAAGCCAACTATTTCCAGACACATCCATAGAGCTAACTCTGCACCATAAAACTTTAAAGCTCTATCAGACACTCATTTTGACTTAGACTTACCAAGCATCTTACCAAGAACTAGTTCATTCGATGCTCTAGACTAGTCAGACCTTGAGCTTCCTGGTTCACCATCCCATAGTGGTCAACATATTAGGGATAGAGAGACCCCTCCATCTACACCTCTGGATATTCACTTCATTCAAAACTTGGGGCTCTATCACCCTAAATCAGCTCAACAAATTGTTGCTAGTCCTAGTATTCATGTCATCCACATACCTGCTACTCAAGCCAATCCTTTACCCCCTCAGAATATCATCATGGCAGCCTGGTATGCACCTTTAGTGTTACCACAGCCTCTAGTGCCTTTACCCAATGATTATCAATCAAAGATCCCACATTTCACTGCAAAAGATTCTACCACAGCCTAACACCATGTAGATAGGATGGAAGATTCATTTGACTATATGGAGATAGATGATGAGAAATTCAAGATGAGAATCTTTGCCCAAAGTTTAGGAGGAGATGTGAAGAAGTGGTTTAAAGGCCTACCTCCTAATAGTATCCATGATCTTCCCTCTTTATATCAATCCTTCATAAACAAATGGGAAGTCAAGACCAACCCTCTCCAAATCTTAGCAGAATACAAGAATCTTAAAAGAAACGTAGGAGAGAGTGTCCATGACTATTCTACAAGGTTTAACAGTGTTTACAACGCTCTTCCTCCACATATGAAACCTTCCAAAGGTATGGATTTAGTGAAATATCCTAAAGGATTTGATGCTGACATGGCCTACCAGCTTAGGGAGAGATATTACAACACATTGGAAGATATGCAAAAAGGAGCAGTGAGTGTAGAGGCTAACCTGATTGAAAAAAGAGCCAGAATGAGGTCTAAGAAAAAGGTAACATATAGGGATGACACATCAGCTTCCATATATGATCCCAAATATGACAGTCTAGCCAAAAACATGGAAAGTTTAGAGAAAATGATGGAAAAAATGGTTGTCACAGTCAGTAATCAGAACAGAAACCAAAATCATAGCCAGAACTAGAACTTTAGGAGAAATAATCCCCCAAATAGACAAAGAGACTTTGATCAACAAGTCATACCCCCATTCCAAGAGAACTTCCTTGATGAGGATGAGGGGATAATAGAAGAGTCCGAGGGAACCACAATAAACATGTTGGAAATAGATAACTCGATCCACAACTTTTCCACAAAAGAAGATCATACCTCACACTCACATTGGGATGAGGAAAGGTTAGAATCTGAAGATTACAGGTTGGGATTTGAAAATTCCATCATGCATGTCAGAGAACAGTATGAACTTAGAAGCAAAAAGAGCTTAGACACTTCCAAACCGAAAGCTTCTGAGATTACCATTAAGAAAATGCCTGAGAAAACTTCTAAGGTGACTACTGAAAGTAACAAATCAGCAGTTGAGAGTTCTGGGAAGAATAAAGAAAAAGACAGCCAAAATACTGATAAACAAAGTCAACAAACTAGCAGCACTAGCACCGCAGCTAATTCTCCTGATAAAATAGTTGCAAACACTGTACATACTGAGAATCAGCACACTAATTCTGCCACTAAAGTAGTGGCTAACAAAACAGAGTTGAGTCTTACAAAGATTCAATCTCCCTTCAATCTGGAGAGTGAGATTGCTAAAATTAAAATCTCTGTCCCACTCTCTGAGCTGGCCACTCAGGATTTATATAAAGGCCAAATTTTGAAAGCTTTAAATCTAGGTGAAAACAGTGACACTGTCAATATAATTGATGATCAACTAGCCCTTCTGTTTGGTCCAAAGATAGAAGGGAAGTTTCAGGAAGGGGTAGTACCTCCTTTTTATATCAGCCTCAATATCCATGACAAGATCGTTCACAACGCAATGCATGACTCTGGGGCATCACACAACCTAATGCCTAAGGTAGTTATGGAGAGGTTAGGCCTAGAAATAACCCGACCTTATAAGGATTTGTATTCATTTGACTCTAGCAGAGTAAAGTGCCTCAGCCTAATCAAAGACCTTTGTGTGAACCTAACCCAGATTCCAGAAAAATGCATGGTTATGGATGTTGTGGTGGTAGATGTGCCACCTAAGTATGGCATGATGTTGTCCAGGTCATGGGGAGCCAAGCTGCAAGGTACAATGCAGATGGATGGGTCATATGCCACAATCCATGTCTTTAGCCATCTTAGGAGACTGTATAGAGAGGCATAAATGAAGTTTATGGTAAGCAGCCCTGAAAAACTAGAAAATTCACCTATATACTCTGTACACATGGATATGGACTCCTTTATCCTTTGTAATGATGAATCCATAGACGAGCCAGAGCCAGAAGATAGAGATGCATAAAATAGGGTAGAGCCCATAGATTTTAACATAATGGCCACTCTAGACTTAGAAGAAAACGAAGAAGAAACCTTTGGACAGTGCACTGAATCTGAAACTCAGAGTAAAAAAAACCAAGACAACAAAAAACTTACTAGTCATCTCTCTGAACTCCATACACATCATGAAGAACAAACCACTCCACACCACGGTGTAGACCCCACAATACAACAGAATAGTGAAACCCACGCTAGGGAGGAAAATGATGATAAACAGGAAAACAATCCCTTATTGAGAATGAACTTCGATGGGTCTTGCACTAGAAATACTGCAGGAGCGGGAGTGTGGTTACATAACACTGAGAGTGACTATGCTGAGATTCATGCCTTCAATCTGAACTTCAAATGTACAAACAATATCATAGAGTATGAGGCTCTCATCCTAGGCTTGAATTTATTGAAAAAACTAGGAGCCCGAAGGATAGCTGTACATGGAGACTCTGAGTTAATCATAAAACAAGTGAACAGAGAGTATACCGCTAAACACCCTAGATTGAGAGTATATAGGAATGATGCTATGGATTTACTAAAAACCTTTGTAGAGTATGAACTTGTGTTTGTTCCTAGGATTCAGAACATAATTGTGAATGGATTAGCCTGCATACTAGTTCATATCATAAGTCGCCTAGTGACAAAAAAATCATCATTCAGACGAAATATAGACCTGCAGTGCCTGATAATGAGAAATATTGGCAGGTCTTTGAGGGCGACAAGCAGATAGAGGATTTCCTAGTTGGCAGGAATGAGTTTGAATTCTCTGATTCAGACTCTAAATCTGACGAAAGATACCTGAGTGAAGAGCCTCCCGATGAAGAAAAATCACCCCATAACGTAGAAATAAACGTGTTAACTGAACAACTCGGAAATCCAACCAAAGAATATAAGAACGTAGAAAAAGAGGAAATAGAGGTGTTGCAGTCAAAAGATAAGAATATACCCAGAGGACTGGCACCTTTAGAGGGCCTTTTTTATTTTGACGACGTAGAGAAGAAATCCACTATAGAACACTCAGACTCAGATGTCGAGGAATGCAACATAGGCACTGAAGATAAGCCTAAGATGATTAAACTGGCTAAGTCCTTGCCCACAGACATGAGGAAGAAATATATTGACTTATTTAAAGAGTTCACCGATGTGTTTGCCTAGAGCTACGAGGACTTAAAGGCCTACGATACAGACATTATAGAACACAAAATACCTTTGAAAGAAAACCAAAAACCCTTCAGACAGAAACTTCGCAGAATTAACCCGAAACAACTGCCTCTAGTCAAAAAGGAAATAAAAAAGATGTACGAGGCAGGAATTATAGTGCCTGTGAGGTTCTCCAATTGGGTTTCCAACCTTGTAGTTATGAGAAAGAAAACAGGTGAGATCAGACTGTGCATTGATTTCAGGAAGGTTAACAGAGCTTCACTTAAAGACAATTACCCCTTACCAAAGATGGAACACATCCTACAGAGGGTATTTAGCTCAAAAAGGATCTTCCTGCTAGATGGTTTTTCAGTCTATAACCAAGTTTTAGTACTCCCAGAAGACCAACTCAAGACAGCTTTCACCACTCCATGGGGCACTTTTATGTATGTAAAAATGCCTTTTGGACTAATGAACGCTGGTGCGACCTTCCAATGAGTAATGGAAATAGCCTTTTCGAAGGAAATAGGGCACTTCATTGTCATCTATCTGGATGACATAATAGTCTATTCCAAGACTGATGAGGAGCACATAAAACATTTGAGGAGAGTTTTTGAAAAATGTAGAAGGTTCGGTTTGTCCTTAAATCCCAGGAAGACAATATTCAGGCTTCAAGAAGGTAAGCTTCTTGGCCATATTATATCAGAGAAGGGAATTAAGATAGACCCACAGAGAGTTGAGGGAATACTGCAGATTACACACCCAATAAACATAAAAGAGTTGCAGTCCTTTATTGGGAAAATTAACTTCTTAAGGAGGTTTATTCCCAACTTAGCTGAACACCTCAGGGATATCACAAACATGCTGAAAAAAGGTGCAGGGGTTAAGTGGACTGTAGAGGCCAAAAAATATTTTGAATTAGTTAAACTTGCACTCACCTGGGGACCTATCCTAATTAGCCCAGACTTCTCAAAATATTTCCTGATATTTTCCTTTGCCTCCGAGCATACAGTGGCTGCAGTTCTGCTACAGAAAAATCCAGAGGGAATGGAATAGCCCATTTCTTTCTTCAGCAAAGCTCTGAGGGATGCACCCTTAAAATACAACATAATGGAAAAGAAGGCCTATGCCTTGGTAAAGGCCTTGAAAGACTTTAGGGTGTATATACTGCATTCTCACAACATTGCCTACGTGCCAAACATAGTGGTTAAAAACATTTTGTCCTAGGATCCTGATGGAAAAAGGGGCAAATGGATTGTTGTAATATTAGAATATGACCTGGAAATAAAACCCACGAAATTGATCAAAGGTCAGGGCTTAGCCCAACTAATGGTTGAATCTAACTTGCAAGCCCTAGACATAAACATGGTGAATGCCTTGGATGAACAGGAAGGATTGCCCGATTCTACAGTCGAAGAACAATTTCAAAGTTCCCTTGGTATTCTGATATCCTGTATGTGCTCACAAACCTTAATGCGCCTCCTGATTTATCAAAGACTAAGACCAGATTCCTAAAGTTAAAATCCATAAACTATTGCATAATAAATGAATTTTTATAATGGAAAAATGCAAATGGTCTATTGCTTAAATGTTTGCCTGAAACTGAAGCAGAGAGGATTAAACTGGAGTTCCATGCAAGAGAGTGTGGAGGCCATTTAAACTGGAGAGCCACTGCTAAAAAAATACTCAGAGCTGGCTATTACTGGCCTACACTTTATAATGACATCCATAAAATGATAATTGCCTACCATAAGTGCTAGATTTTTTAGGGCAAAATAAAGCTCCTCCCTTTACCATTGCAACCTATTACTATTGAGGCTCCCTTTCAACAATGGGGCCTAGATTTCATAGGAGAAATACACCCTACTTCTTCTGCTCAACACAAGTGGATCCTTATAGCCACAGACTACTTCAAAAAGTAGATAGAGGCCATACCATCTAGGAATTCCACAGATTCTGTTATCATTAAATTCCTAAAAGACCACATCCTCTCTAGATTTGGCTACCCAAGAAAGATAATCACTGATAACACTGCTGCTTTTGGATCCAAGAAAATTATTGATTTTTTTCATAAGTATCAGATAACACTTGGTCATTCAACTGCTTATTACCCACAAGGTAATGGGTTAGTTGTATCATCAAACAAGAGCTTGGTGACCATCATCAAAAAACTGCTTGAAGAGAATAAGAAATCATGGCATAACAAGTTAGTGCATGCTTTGTGGGTTGACAGGCTAACAACAAAGAAATCCATTGGCATGTCACCATATCAACTTGTTTATGGAACAGAGGCAATGTTTCCTACCAGCCTAGGTGTACCAGTGATCAAACTAGTCCAAGAGATTCAGACAGAAGAGGACAGCATGGTAAGGAGGATAAATCAAACAATTCATCTCCAACAAACAAGAGAAGAAGTCTACAACAGAGCTCTGAAAGTTTAGGAAAATATAAAAAAGTTGTTTGACAAAAGAACAAAATCTTGTGACTTCAAAATTGGAGATAAAGTTTTAAAGTGGGACTCTGGGAGAGAAGACAAAGGGAAGAATGGTAAATTTTACCGTTTGTGGCAGGGTCCTTACATCATCCAATCCACCATTGGTCCAAATGCCTTTTTTCTGCAAGAGCTAGATGGTACAGATCTCTTTGGGGGCCCTATCAATGGCAGGATGCTCAAGCATTACTACTGATGATTTCCAATTTACAATTTTCATTTCCATTGTAAATACCATTGCTGTGTTTTTTTATCAAAGAAAAAAGAGAAAATGTTTCAAAAAAGAAAGAGAGGTTCAAACATGCTCAAAACTAGAACCTCTAAAGTGCAAAATATTGGCTCTAATATGATCAAAACTTGAGCCAAAGGAAGTAAATAATTTGGTCCTAAATGCTCAAAATATGAACCAAAAAAGAAGAAAGAAGAATCAACTCTAACCAGCCCAAAACCAGAGCTGAAGCGAAGAAGAAAGTGACTCTAACAAGCTCAAAACTTGAGTCACAAAGGAAAGAAGGATGCTTCAAAGTTTCAAGATTTCAAGCCTTCAAGATTTTGTTTCCAATTTTCTGCAATTTTAGTCCATGGGCAGCTGTTTTTATGCCATGAACCCACAGCAAACCAGACTATCTAATCCTGGTTTGACTGTTTTTAAATTTCTGTTGTAGAATGTAGAGAAAGAAATCAGCTAGACAGTTTAATCCTAACAGATATTAGATTAGGTAGAGAAGTTGTGAGGCCAACAGTTTAATCTGGCCTCATGGAGGAATAAGGGTAGAATTAGACTAGTTTTTTTTCTGCTTTCAATAAAAAAAATGATGAAGAAGGTTTGAAAATTCAAATGTACCTTGAAGAAAAAATGTTAGGATTGTAGGATGGGTAGGTAGATTGTTTGGGGAATGTTTTCTGTTGATTAATATCCATCATGTTTGTAATAGTTGAATCAAAAAAGAAATATGGTTCAAAGATTAGGCATCTGGCCTACTTCAAAGATTATTTTCTGAATTCTTGACACCTTCAAGAAGATGTCATCCCCATGTGGAGCCACTGTTAGCCACCTATGAATTTTTTTGTCAAGCAAACAGGTGGCTAAATATTTTTTGAGCCTTCAAGAGATACATTTCCTCTGAAAATATCTCATTCTTGAAGCCTATGTGTGTCATTTTCCTTGGAAAATACCTTCACTGTTGTTTCCATCAAAAAAGCCTCACTGTTTGTGAAAACATTATGCTCAGAAAAGCCTCCATTTGCCCCTTGTATCCCTGCAAATCTCCCCATTTTAACCCTTTTTTCCCTTTTTCAAGGTTTCCCCTTAACCCCCAAAATCCTTCCCCAAGCCTACTAAATCATCCCCCCTTCCCTTTTAACCTTACAAAAACCCTTTGTTTGGCTTAAAAATCCATTTTTCCCTCTACCGAAAACCTCTTTTAAGCCTTAAAAACTCTGTTTTTAGGCTAAAAAACCCATTTTTTACATATAACAGGCTTAGCCCCTTTTGGGCAGCCCCTTAACCACTTCCCCTCCATGCAACTAAGCACTAATACCAAGTGCTAAAACATATGGCACTTATCGGAAACAGAAAGACGTCCAGAAGCGCGTTTTATTTGTTAAAGTGAAAATCCCCGATGCGATGGTGTTTTAGTCTGTTGGACTCGAGACCAATATCAACCATAGATCTATACAGATCTGACGGTCCGCGCAAAACCTACCGCACCCCCATAACATTTCTTGGTAACCCCAACAATGATAATCTCCGCCGTTGATTCACAGTTAGATCCAACGGCCATCGCAGCTCCGCTTCAATCGCCAATCGAAAGTTTTAAAAATGCGCACTTTCTGTCTCCCCGATTGGATCCTGGATGTTGAATCCACAAGAACCAACGGCCAGGATTTGATCTCGCTCCACCCTGTGTCCCCGATTGGTCACCCTCCAATCCAATCGCAACCGTTGATCTGCAGCTAATCCAACGGTCCAAATGCAATTTCACCTTCACACCATCGGAGTTTTGGACCTTCCATCGCTCTCCCTCCAATTGGATTACAGCCGTCCATCCCTTACGATCCGACAGTCCTCCATTCTCCCAGTCATTCCCTTAGCCCTTTGGCCTCCGCTTCCTCCTTAAATCTCCACCGTCGATCCCATGGATCCAACGGCTCATATTACTCCTGACCACTATACAACCTCCTCCACTATTGCTCTCCCTCTCCAAATCTCAGTCGTTCATTCATAGATCAGACGGCCTATATTCAAACCACCTTCGATCGGTCCCCACCTTAACCGACTGTGCATCTCCTCGTATCGCGCTCCATATCCTGCCGTCGAATCTCACAGTCCCAGATCCAACAGCCTACATCAATATCGCGTTGTTTCCTCGTCCGAACGTTAACAGTTCAAATTCACGCGATATAGGCAGTTTTAAAAGGCCACGTGTCAGCCGGGGACCTATATCACATTCAAAAAGTGAAAACCACCCTACCCACCTTTTTCCGTGCGAAAACAGTTGTTTTTCCTGGAAAGCCACTTCCCCACCTTTTGTGCCCGGAGGTCCATCTATAGATCCCGACCGTTGATATGTACAGATCAACAGCCCACAATGCATCTCGCACCCCATTCATGTTTTTCATCGCGCGACCATAGAACTTCATCGCGTCATCTCGACTGTCGATATCCTCCTGAGATATGATGGTCCATATTAAATCGCCCTCCTCCCACGACCAGGTCCCACCATTCAATCCCATTTCATACGTTTTCATGCATTTCCTTTGTATTTCGTTCAAAGGTCCAAACCTTATGTTTTGCATTAAACATCATTTCTTCCACTTACATTAAAATTTTAATGTTTTACATTAAATTCCATTGCATATCGCCCAACCTTCTAAAGTCATTCCTTCAGTCAATCCCCACCGTCAATCATCGTTAGCCCATCTAATCTAACGGCCCAGAGCCATTCCTCCACCAAACCTCCATTAGTTGCAGATTTTCACCATTACACTGCATTTTTCCACCGTTCTCCATTGCATCCATCGCATACATTATCGCTTCACTGCCATCCTCACAACATTCCACTGTATCCATCCTCCCCCATGCATGGATTTCTTAACATATTTGTGTGCTTTTGTAGGGTACAGGCGGTGGAAACCACCATTGCTCACAGTCACTGTTAGTGACATAGAGCACAAAGAAGGCCATTTTCAGAGCCTGATATTGTAGAGAAATGTTTGGGAAGGTTTCTAAACAAAATATTTCATCAAAGAAAAAATTTTAACTCTGTAAAATCATCTAGGGCCATTAAAATCACATTTTCACATACAGAGACAGTCATGAAGCGGCAAAGAGTATCAGTACAGGATTAAAGAGTTCTAAAGCCTGTAATTGAAGATTGTAAGCTTTAATTTGATGTTTAAAAGGAAAATTTACCGCATTGAATACCTTGTGATTAACACAAAAGGCCTAATGAGGTCTGAAAGAACAGAAAACAATATTGTCAGTGTTTCACATTGGCAGAGGTTTCCCCCCGAGAAAGGACAAGTACCCATACTTTTTTTATTCTACATCGTGTTCCTGAGAAGATTTCCACCCTGACAGAAAGTCCTACTGCTACCAGAGAATTTGTTATGCATCATGGCAGACCTGAAGGTCATTTATCTACCTTTTCTTATCACCAGAGTACTACAGCCGAAAGTACATCAAAGAACATACCCAGAGTTAATTTTAGCCTGTCGAAGACCATTCTTTCATCCAAAGAGTACTGAAGATTAATGCATGGATATTAAGAAAGAATAGGCCTCGAGCCCTCTACTTCTACTCTGTTTTAATGTTTCATTTAGTGCTTCATCTACCTCATCTGCCTCTCTTTCAGATATAAAACTCATGAGGAAAGTTGTTGTGGGTTGTTGATCGGATATCTGTGAATTGTAAGTTGTTTCTCTTGAGATATAGTTCTGTGTGTAAAGTTGTAAGATAGGCTGAGGAAGATGTTTTCAGACTGAAATCAAGCTGTTGGACAATGTTGTACATGACTGGTGTTGCTCTTTAATATGACAAGCACATTTCTTTGGATCCTGATTTAAAGCAGCGGTGATGTTTTTCTGCCTTTGTCTCTGTTTTCCTTCTGTAATTCATTACATTTCATTTCTCTGGTAAGCATCAGAAATCTGGCTTAGGATATACCCTCGCATGGTACCCTAATGTTTCTTCTCTCCTAACCTTTGATTTTTTCTACTAAATGTGTTATCAGAGAGCTGATTAAGATAATTTAACCAGTGTAGTAGTTGTTTTCACTGCTAGCTGATGTATGAATTTATGAATATGTTCTTGGATGTTCTTGTTGGGTTTTAATTGAAAGAATTGGGATACTGGGAGTTTATAATGCTAATTCTGTCTCACTAGGGTCTTTTTCAATCAATCGAACCTTTCTAAGTTCCTTTAAGTTGAATGTCGAAGCATTGAAAATTCAAATCCTTTCTCTGATCTCAGGCCTTCTCCTTTGTGTTTAAATCTTAATTGTTTCTTGTTGTCTGAAGAGTTAACCTTTTAGGGGTGGATCATAGGTGTTTAATGGCATTCCATGTCCCTAGATCTGATTCCTAAGTGGTCACCTTGGGGGTTTCCTTGTCATTCACCTTCTTTCCCGTCATCTCATACCACATTATCATCTTTAAGATCCTATGCTTTAGATGACTTGCCCAATTGAAATCCTTGAACATTGAATAGCAAGTAAACCCTTTCATGACTCCATTGCCCAATGGTCTCGAGTGTTCTCTGAATTATCTTTCCTTTGCCCAAAATCCTCTTTGCTCATCCTTGTCTTATATTGAACCCTTCCTTTCCTTTTTCCCAACAATCAAACAAACAAACAAAAGCAAACCTTGTGCCTTATAACTAGCCTAATATCTTTAAAACTGAGCTTCAAAAACATATACCTTTGCCTTTATAGAGAGATCCCTCTCTGGACCCAGGAGGGCTAGATCTTGAGGTCCCAAAGAGGTTTTGATGTTGTCTCATCTTTTGGTATTTCCAAACTTGCCAAAACATGGGAACCCCAACAGAATCAAAATGGTAAATCAACGGTGGAAAACGCGGCGGGAGTCCACAAACCAAAACTTCATCACATCGGGTAAATGCAGTTTAACAAAGAAAATGCGCCCATATGAACGCCCCGATTGCGATAAGCGCCCAGGGCCTTAGCGCTTGGTTCCGGCGCCAAGTCGCATGGTGGGGAAGTGGTTTAGGGCTTGGCCAAAAGGGGCTTAGGCCTATAATGTGAAAGTGGGTTTTTTATAATTTTTCAAGGTTTTTCAAAGGATTTTGGGGGCTTCAATAAGGTTTAAAAAGGAGTTTTAAACCTGATTAAAGGGGATTTGTGAAGGGAAATGGAGAAAATGAGGAAAAAGGAGGATTCTATGAGGAAAAGGGAATAAAAAAGGAGGTTAAATTTTTGAGTGAAATGAAAATGGGTTTTAGCAGTCTTTTTCTTCAGGAAAGCAGCAGATTTTTCAGAATTGAGAGGGAAACAGCAGTGAAGATTAACTCAAGGATAAGTCATCTTCATAAGAATTCAAGAACTAACATTTTGGCAATAAATTTGTTTCTTGAAGGCTTTCAAAAATGATTTAGCCACCATTTGATATGACAAATTTTATAGGAGGCTAACAATTTTGATATCTCATACTGCAATTTTTCCTCTTCATGCGTCATAGTATATATTTTTGAGGGCTTAATGGGTATGGAATTATTTTTTGGAGGCATTACAGAACCCAATACTGATAAGAATTCTAAAATATGCCCTTTGAATCACTTCAAACTTCTTTTTCAAATAAACGTTATGCAATTTTAAAAACCAAATACACACCTTTTTCTTGATTTTGAGGAGCTTAATATTGAAACTGAATTATCTCTATAATTGCAGATCCTCAATATCTAAAATTCAGCTCTGTAGTAGCCCTATGAAGCTTCTTTCAAATGCCACAGGTCTAATCTGATTTGGATTCTTCAAGACAAAGTTATGTGCAATCTCCCACAATAACCCAATTTTGGACTAGTTCAGTAGAGCAAACTTGTATGACTTTCCATGTGTCATTGTTTCCTCCTTTGTCTCTAAAATTGATAGATCAAAAACTATAATCCATGTACTTGGGGCCAATTTTTACAGCATTCCAATCCGATGCTCAAAGAGAGAGCTATGAATATTTTCCCACGATCACCTCTTTGAGATGAAAATCAAAAGCCTCAAAAAGCCCTAACTTCCACAGATCATATCTCCGAAACTATTACGAACCAATATCTGAAATTTTGCGATGATGTTCCTTAGGATTGCGGCTTTGCACTCTAAAAATTTACCACGATGACCTGTTTAGGTTAAATTCAGGAGCCTGCAAAATGACCTAACTTTCATAGATCATATCTCCGAAAATATTGCGAACCAAGTCTGAAATATTTTGACGATGTTCCTCAAGAGTTTGGCTTCGCACTCTAAAAATTTTAGATTCTGAACCTTCGTAGAAAAAACGTTATAGGGAAAATGCCACACTGACCTATTTGGAGCAGCGAAACCCTAGAATCTCAAAGCTCTGATACCAAATGTTGTGAAACCAGCTCCAAAAAGAGAAGAAAAGAGATATCAACGCCTTAGAAATAAGCCACTTCGAGGGGGCAACCTCCAATACATTACATGAATGAAAAATACTTGGATGATATAAATGACCAAAACCTCCTTCTATATATAGGAGTCCATGGGGCCACAATATAATCCTAGTGGGGCCACAATGTAATCCTAGCCGACCTAACAATAATAATATAAGGGCACAATAATAAAAATATGGGGGTTACAGGGGTACAAAAATAACAATAAGGGGGGCTACACTAACATAATAACGGACTACACTATTAATAGAGGGACTTAACAGAAATAAAATATCTAGGGTGTTGGTAGCGAATCTCTGAGAAGAGATGTGGCGGCTACAGACCTCTGAAATGTGTTACTATGAGGCTTGAGGGCCTATTTATTATGGAGAAACAATGGAGAACTCCAAACGTCCAAAACCTAACCCTAGGAGATGAAGTGCCAAAACTATGGGCCCCGTTTGGGTAAATTGGTGTTTCAACTTCCCGGGGACATAACTTCGGCATAACATCTCCATTTGGGGCTTCAAAATGGCTCAGGAAGTTCAGGACCCAAAAAATAGCTAAAAATAGTAAGTTGTGAAAAAAAACTAAAAGAGACAATGGTGGGTCCCCAAGTGGAATAGGCGGGTGGCCACCAATATCCACCTGGATCATTCCTCCCCCCTTAGGAAGCAATGGTCCCCATTGCATTGAGTTCCTCCATGAGATGAGGAAACTTCTGTTGAACTTGGTGCAGGGGTTGGCCAGCTTTGACAACCCGATATAGTTGGATCTTTTGTCGGCGAGTGTTCTTGATTTGCATGTCCATGATATAGTTTGTGGTGGCTTGTTCCATGCAGTCTGGGTTTAACTCTTTTGGTGTGAGTTCTTCTACAATGTCAGAGGTGTCTAATAGAGGAGGGAAGTAGGGAAGAAGGTAGTCTACATTGAATACTAGGTGCAGACCAAGGAATGGCGGGATACTGAGCTCGAAGGAATTGTTCCCTACAGCCTTGGTGATGGTGTACGACCCATATCGGAGTGGGCGAATCTTGCGGTGGGGTCCAGTGAGGCACTCCTTCTGCAAATGTACCCACACTTTTTCGCCCACCTAGAAGTTGTGTGGCACCCGATGTTGATCATGTCGTTGCTTGTACTTAGCATTGGCTCTGTCCAAGATGTCATGAACCTATTGGCGGATGTGTTGAATGTGCTCGATGAAGTTTTATTCTTTGTTATCTTCAGACTGGACATGAGCCAAATCAGCCTGAGTAGCTACAAATGGCATGGCTACGTCAATGGGACATAGTGGTTGGAGTCTGAAGCCCACCTGAAAGGGGCTGTGGCCGGTTGAGCTATGGAGAGCCCGGTTATAACTGTGTTGTACATATGGAAGGCTCTCATCCCATATGCGTGGATGCTTCGAATTGTACATGCGCAGAATGTGTACAATCATCCTGTTGACGACCTTTGTCTAGCCATCAGTTTGGGGATGGAAAGCTGTGGAATTGGTGAGCTTGGTGTCCAACATTGACCAGAGGCTAGACCAAAATGTGTTGAGGAACCTACTGTCGCAATCTAATATGATAGACTGTGGGATCCCAAAGTGCACCCACACTCATTCAAAGAAGAGTTTAGCAATGGCTTCTGATGTGATATTCTTCTTGCAGGCCACCATAATGGCCATCTTTGAGAATCTGTCAACGACCACGAAAACACAGTCGTTTCCATGCTTAGTAGAAGGAAGGCCTGACATGTAATCTATGGATATGGATTCCCAAGGTCGACTAGGGGTAGGTAGCAGATTATAGAGCCCTTGCTTCTTGACGGTCGGTTTGGAAATGGTGCAAGCAGTGTAGGATATGATGTACTTCCCGACATCCTGTCGAAGGTTTAGCCAATTGAAATACTTCTGCAGTACTGCCAGTGTTTTCTCAACCCCAAAATGCCTAGTGACTCGACTGTAGTGCGCTTCCCATATCATCTTGGCACACTCACTTGAAGGAACACAAAGGTGTCCCAGGTGACATAATAGTGCATCTTGGAGGTGAAAATTTGGAACTTGCATACCCCCCAAGAGTGCCTTGTATGTGTAGCTGAATTATGGATCGCTCTTTTAGAGAAGCTGCCAATCAGAAGTCTCATGCCCACAAGAGTTGAGAACGGTGGTTATGGCCACGATCGATGGTCGGTTGAGGCAGTTTGCAACATTATTGGTGCTACCCTTCTTGTACTTTATGTTCAAATGAACTTGTTGCAGATATGTGGACCACTTCTAATGGCGATCGTTATGAAACTTCCCTTGTGTTTGTATGAACTGCAGAGGTTGGTGGTCTGTGTGGATGATTGTCTCCTTCCCCAAAATGTAATGCTTCAATTATCGACAAGCCTGCACAATAGAATACATTTCCTTATCATAAGTGGGATACTTTCAAACTGTGTCAGACAATGTCTCACTATGTTATGCCACTGGATGCCCCTATTGAGTAAGAACTGCCCCAATAGCATAGTTAGAGGCATCTGTCTTGATCTCAAATGGTTGTTGCAAGTCTGGTAATGTGAGCACTGGGGCAAAATAGAGGTAATGTTTCAATTCCACGAACGCCTTATATTGAGATTACGACCAACATAATTTTTCTTTCGCTCCTCTCTTGGTGACTTGACTCAAGGGCCAAGTGATATGAGAGAATCCCAACATGAACCTGCGGTAGAAATTAGCAAGACCCAGAAAGCTGCGAAGCTCTGTTAGGGTGGTTGGGGCTGGCCAATCCCGAATGACTTGGATCTTGGTTGGATCCACATGCACTCCCCTTTCATCAAAAATGTATCCCAGATATTGAACCTGGGTCATGCCAAAAGTACACTTCTCCAAATTGGCACACAACTTGTGTTGCCGCAGTGTCTGGAGGACTTCTCGGATGTGGTGGAGGTGCTCTTCCCAATTATGGCTGAAGATCAGAATGTCATCCAAGTATACCACTACAAATGAGTTGGTGAATGGACGCAAGATGTCATCCATCAACCTCATGAAGGTTGCAGGAGCATTTGTCAAACTGAAAGGCATCACGAGCCCTTCGGAAAGGCCCTCCTTGGCTTTGAAGGCAGTCTTCCACACATCAGAGGGTTCGATTGGTACCTGGTGATACCTAGACTTCAAGTCGATCTTGTTGAAATATTTTGTCCCTTTGAGTTGGTTCAGAAGGTCACAATCCATGGGATCAGGTACCTATTATGGACAATGATCTTTTTCAGGGCCCGATAATCAGTCAGAGTCTCCAAGTCCCATCCTTCTTCTGTACCAACACGATCGGGCTCCCACAGGGTGATGAACTTGGCTGGATGTGACCTTTCTGCAGCAGCTCCTAAATCTACCTCTTGATTTTATCATTCTCCATAACATAGTGCCTATAGATCAGTCCATTGGGTAGCAGCGCACCTGGGGTCAAGTCAATGGGGTGCTTGACCTAACAGTGTAGAGGCACCCCTGTGGGTGAGCTGAAGAAGTCCCTGTACTCCTCCACAACCTTGTCCATTTGTTGTTGTCGTGCAGAGGAACCATGTCTGGAGGTCATTTCCATAGTCTTCTTCTTGCCCTGGGGGTAGATCATCAGGAAAACAAATTTCCTGGTTTGGGAAATGAGCTTACTACATTGTTTTGTAGTAACCAAAGAGATAGTGGGAGGCGGTGGTACCTCTGGTATCCTGTACAATTTATTTCTCAAAGTAATAATAACAGCACGAGGCGAGGACTCATACACTGTAGAAATTTTAATAACTGTTAAATTATTCACCGAGATTATCTTGATCACACACTATTTGAGCTTCATGCATAATACATAACCTCTTCTACTATTGATCATCAATTTGTGGAAATATAAACAATCGCATGCGCACATTAAAACCATAAACAATCACACATATAAACACGGTATTTATGGTAAATATTAAAGCTAAAAACCCCCAACTATCTGTATATTATAATGATAGAGATCATGTAACAATCATTGTACAAACTCCTCACAAGCTCTCAGTACAATCTCCAATTGTTACACACTACACAAGCTCAGATCATACAAAACACATGCTCCAATCTGCTCCACCTGTTAGCCTGCCTCTACTGCGCAATCCAAGATGAATAATTGCACATCCTGAGTTCAAATCCCTCTGGTATGTACTGCGCAATCCTCATTGGCATCTCCATCAATGTGTGGTGAAAACTCATGCACCAGTATAGTCACAACTGATAGTCACACTGCTCTTTCACCTACCTCTTCACTGGTCTCCACTGAAACTGTCCATGCACTGTAGTTAACCGATGTATTCTTTAGTTGATTAATGAGTTATTAATTAGTGAATTAATTAATAATTAATTCACACCACTCTCACTAGTGTATCAATCAGTTAGACTAGATACAACTAGCTCAACTATGTTTAACCGAGTTAAACTGAATACAACTCCACTAACTTCCTCAATCAACTCCACCAAACTCTGTCACATGAGTTCTAACTGAAGTCAACATGCAATAGCTCCACTAAACCCTCAGGAATAGCGTAATTCCTTCTGTCAGCTGCATGTGCCACATCTGTGCACTTAACTGAAGTGCTCCAAGAGAATAAGATAATGTTTAGAGTCCAAATATTATTAAGAGCTAATAATATTTGACATATCTATTTTTAGACTGGCAATCTAAAAATAGATTCCGCCGAATATGTCTAAAAATAGAAGTCCATCTATTTTTTCCGACTTGACCAACCATCCACAAATAGCATCCTGCAACTCATCGAACATGATCCATATGTCTAAAAATAAACATAGTCTAAAAATAGACTTTGCACCAAAAATACCCTGCGGGCCCACTTAGTGAAGGCGACTCCTTTCCACTAAGCTCATCATCTTTTTGCAATATCAACACTCCCTCTCAACAAGATATGGATTATCTGCAACCCCTATCCTGCCCCTGTGGTATTCGAATTTTCTCCTGGTGAGCGCCTTCGTCAAGATATCAGCATCTTGATCCTCCGTAGGAATGTATGAAAGTAACATGATCTTCCGCTGCACACAATCTTTGATATGATGATACCGGATGTCAATGTGTTTAGATCTATCATGAAATACTGGATTAACCGAGAGTTTGATGCAACTCTGATTATCACAATAAATCACAGTAGGCTCTAAGTGTGAACCGAACAACCCGACCAGGATCTTCCTCATTCATATAGCCTCGCATGCAGCCAAATTCACTACCATATACTCGGCCTCTGCTAAACTGAGTGCCACGTATCTCTGCTTCCTTCTATACCAAGAAACTGTTGTCGACCCGATACTGAAAATCCCTCCAGATGTGCTCTTTCTGTCCATTGGGCTCCCTTCCCAATCTGCATCCGAGAAGCCACATAGCTTCACCTCATCTGACTGTCTGTACCACAATCCATATCCCGATGTGCCTCTAAGATATCTCAATACATGCTTCCCCGCCTTCCAAAAGAGCTTGGTAGGCTTAACCATAGCTTGTGAAATCTGGTTAACTGCATAGCATATATCGGGTCGTGTATTGACCAGATACATAAGCGACCCCACCAACTGTCGATAAACAGTGGCATCCACTACCTCCGCTGAAGTAGCATCCTCCTTCCTCCAACCACCAGGAAGAGGAGTATCAACAGGCTTGCAGCCATGCATGTTTAACTTCTCCAGTATCTCCTGGGCATACTTACCCTGAGAAACAAATATTCCACCACTGCGCTGCCAAATTTCCAATCCCAGGAAATAATGAAGGAGGCCCAAGTCCTTCATCTCAAACTCTTTTGCAAGACCCTCCTTGCATGAGAGTATCAACAACTCATCACCTGTCAAAATCAAATCATCTACATAAAGTACAATGATCAGCAACTTACCCTCCACCACAATCTGGTATAGGTTCAGATCTGCCTCACTCTTGGAGAATCCAAGTCCGGTGAAATAACTGTCTATCCGTGTCTACCAAGCACGAGGTGCTTGTTTCAACCCATACAGTGCTCTCTTGAGCCTGCACACATGCAAATCGTTGCTGAAGATCTCGAAACCTTCGAGCTTCTCTATGTACACCTCCTCCTCAATGACTCCGTTGAGGAACACAGTCTTCACATCCATCTGATGAATGTGCCACCCCATCTGCGCTGAGAGAGCAAGAATCGTCCGTATGGAATAATACCTTGCGACAGGTGCAAAGGTCTCCTCATAATCGATCCCCTCTATCTGTGAGAAGCCTCGGGCAACAAATCTTGCCTTGTACTTCTCCACACTCCCGTCAGCTGCCTGCTTCACTTTTTAGATCCATCTCGAACCCACCACTGATTTCCCTTCCGGCCTTGGGACAATCTCCCATGCACTGTTTCTGACAATCGAATCATACTCTTCCACCATGGCATCTACCCATGCGGGATCCTCCACAGCTTCCTCGAAAGAGGATGGCTCTGTCACGATACACTTGCTCATAAGAGCCATGTATCCAGTATACCGATCAGGTGACTGTCTCTGTCTGCGTTGTGATGTAGGTGCTCCTACAACCTTCTCTGCATCTTGAGCCAGTCGCTCAGCTTCTGTAGTGTGCTTCCGCCCTCTGATGGTTGGCGCTGCATGAGTGGTCTCTTCCACTCCATGAACCTCATCTTGTGGCTGATCCACATCCTGAGACTCATCCTCAGGAACTAATAGCTCCTCATCTGCATGCAAGTGTGGCTCCCTCTCAAGCGAACACTTCATGGCTTTCTCCTCCTGAAATTTGATATCCCGTCGCACAACAGTCTTGCGACTGTCTGGAAAATACACACGATATTTGTGGGGCGTATCAGTGTACCCCACAAATATCCCAACCTCTGCGGTCGGCTCCAGCTTCTTCCTGGCATCCTTCGTCACATGAATGTAAACAGGTGAACCAAAAATCCTCAAATGGGAAATATCAGGCCTCTTACCGGAAAACGCCTCCTCGGGTGTACTCATGCCAAGTATCTTGTGAGGACAACGGTTCTACACATATACTGCAGTATTGCATGCCTCAACCCACAAGTGAATGGGTAGGCCCTGATCATGCAACATCGCTCGTGCAGCACCCACCATAATTTTGTTCTTCCGCTCAGCAACCTCGTTCTGCTGTGGGTTATGAGGTGCTATGAGCTCTCTTCGAATTCCTTTTGCGCTGCAAAAGTCCTTGAATTCACCAGAGATGAATTCACCACCATTGTCGCTCCTTAGAGCCTTCACCTGCTTCCCCGATTCTTTCTCAACAAGTGCCTTGAACTCACAGAACTTTGAGTATGTCTCGCTCTTCCTCTGCATGAAGAATATCCAACACTTACGAGAAAAATCATCAACAAATATCACATAATACCTGTGCTTTTCTGTCGAAGCTACTGAGAAAGGTCCATACACGTCTGTGTGAATTCTCTCAAGGATCGTCATGGCGCGACTATCCTTCTCGTGAAAGGTGACTTTCACAAATTTTCCCAAGGTACATCCCTTGCACTGATCTGACTGTGCAAGAGTACCCTTAGGAAGCCCAGTAGAAATCTACTGCAGTATCTTCAAAGCTCCATGGTGAAGGTGGCCCAATCTCCGGTGCCAACTCGCCATCGTTCCTGCCTCACTACCTTCGTGCTTTGCTCCGCTCATTGCCGCATGCTCATCTATACTTGCAATTGATAAAGGTTCTTAATTCGAACCCCTATCCTCCGAGTCTCACCAGTTGCCTTACTGCGCAGGAAAGCCTTTCCTTCACTAAAGAAAACATCATATCCCTTGTCTTCTAACATCGCCACAGAGATAAGATTCTTCTTAAATCCTGGAACATGCATCACTTCCTTTAATACAAAGGGTTTACCAGACTCCCTCTCAAACGAAATGGTACCGATACCGGTCGCACTGTATCTACCATCATCACCCATCTCGATGTGCACTCCAAGATCTTTCTCATCCGTATCAAGAACACCCCGATCTCCTCATTATGTGAAAAGATGACCATCATCTAGCTTTCACACTAAACCATCACACTTGAAACCAAGCATGCGATCAAAGAAAAATCCAGCTCAAACTGTGAGGCTAAGGCCTCTAGCTGGGCGATCCGTGAGTCGCTTTATTTTTCTTCTTCATGGACAATTTGTGTATAATGGACACTGGTGACAAGAAAGCACTCCACCTTGGACATGTCCTGCTTCTTGCCTTTCGCACCGGATTGAGAAGCTTTCTTGCTCTTCCCCTTCTTTGCTTTGGTAGCCAAAGCACAATTCTCTTCATCAGAATTCTTTGATGAAGATCCGTCCCTGGTACTTCGCCTTATCTCCTCTTGCACAAGATCTGACCAAAGTCACTCCCATCCTGGCAATTTCTCCCCACCATTGACAGAGTCCTGATAGGAGTGACAACTCTTCGGAAGCCCAAGGAGATCCAAGCTCACCAAGTCCTCGTCATCAACAGTCACCCCCACACTTCCCAACTCATCCCTGCATTGGATGAACTTCGTGAGGTACTTGGGCGTACTGTCGCCTTTCTCCATCTTTATGTTTCTCGAGTTTATCCTTGATCCCTCAACTTCCTCTCGGTCGCTTTCTCGCCCCTCTTTGGAATAAATCACAAGGCTTTCCACATCAAGAATGGAGAAGCCTTAACACGGGAGTGTTGGACACTATGTGATCCTTCACGCCCTCCAACAGAATCCTTTGACACTTTGCTGTCTTCTTTTGCCAAGCCTCAATTACGGCAGCATCGCTAGAAGTAGGCCTTGGGACTTCAGCATCTATGAACTCCTTCAACCCATTGTCATCCAGCACCACCTCCATCCTGTCCTTCCATGCAATATAATTCAAGTTGTCCTCAAGGGCATACTCCAATTGCAATCCGTTGAAAGACATCTCAACTTCGACACCAAGAAAACACTGCTGCAAATTCGAATTCCACCAGCACAAAACTCAACCGCTTCAATGTTTTTCAATTGCTCTAATGATCAATACTGCTCTGATACCATGTATAAATTTGAATAAATGTTAAATTATTCACCGAGATTATCCTGATCACACACTATTTGAGCTTCATGCATAATACATAACCTCTTCTACTATTGATTATCAATTTGCGGAAATATAAACAATCGCATGCGCACATTAAAACCATAAACAATCACACATATAAACACAGTATTTATGGGAAAGCTTAAAGTTGAAAACCCCCAACTATCTGTATATTATAATGATAGAGATCATGTAAAAATCATTGTACAAACTCCTCACAATCTCTCAGTGCAATCTTCCATTGTTACACACTACACAAGCTCAGATCATACAAAACACATGCTCCAATCTGCTCCACCTGTTAGCCTACCTCTACTACGCAATCCAAGATGAATAATTGCACATCCTGAGTTCAAATCCCTCTGGTATGTACTGCGCAATCCTCATTGGCTTCTCCATCAATGTGTGGTGCAAACTCATGCACCAGTATATTCACAACTGATAGTCACACTGCTCTTTCACCTACCTCTTCACTGGTCTCCACTGAAACTGTCCATGCACTGAAAGTAACTGATGTATTCTTTAGTTGATAAATGATTTTATAATTAGTGAATTAATTAATAATTAATTCACACCACTCTCACTAGTGTATCAATCAGTTAGACTAGATACAACTAGCTCAACTATGTTTAACTACAACCTCAACACACTCCACCAACTTCCTAATCTCAACTCCACTAAACTTCTATCACATGAGAGGCCTCTGAATCCAAGTCACATGTAATAGCTCCAATTAAACCCTCAGAACCCTAGGAATAGCGAATTTTCCATGTACCGCATGTACCTTTTTCAGGCACTCAACTAAAGTCAATTTTGAGGATAATATACTGTTTAGAGTCCAAATATTATTAAGAGCTAATAATATCTCGATATATTCATTTTTGGACCTGCAACGAAAAATAGATTCCACCCAATATGTCTAAAAATAGAAGTCCATCTATTTTTTCCGACTTGACCAACCATCCACAAATAACATCCTGCAACTCATAGAACATGATCCATATGTCTAAAAATAGACTTTGTGCCAAAAATACCCTGCGGGCCCACCTAGTGAAGGCGACTCCTTTCCACTAAGCTCATCATCTTGTTGCAATCTCAACATACACAACATGTCGCTTCCACAAGTATGGTTGGCCTAATAATACATCAAAAACATCAATAGGAGAAATTTCACACAATACCTCATCTGTGAAGGGCTTGATGCTATAGGGAAGGTGACACTACTGGCTGACGCGGAGATCCCGTCCTTGGTGAAGCCACCTGATGGTGTATGGTTGTGGGTGCCCTGTGGTCGGTAAGCCCAACCGTTTCACGACATCTGCTGAAATGAGGTTCTTTTGGCTCCCATTGTCGACAATGAACCATAGCGGGGAACCCTTTACCCACATCTGGGAGTGGAAGAGACGCTCTGCCTCCTCTGGATCTTCTATTTCCTCCATCTAGATCTTCGTAGTGGCAACAGTGGCATTGGGCTCCGCATCAATAATCTTCTTCCCTTTTTCATTCACCTTCTCAGGTTCTGATTCAAAGTCGGAGCATGCATCTGATGCAAAAGCCCTCATCTCGGCCACTAGCGACTGCTTGGCCCGACACTCACTCGTGTTGTGAGTGAATATCTTATGGAACTCACACCACTTTCCCCTATCCTTCTTTGGCTTTGCGGTGTTGTTCTTTGCTTGTGTCTTTGGCAGGTTGTCTTGGGCCGCCATGCCTTGGCTTTGTCCTTTGTTTTGCGGTTTGGGGGCACCTTTCCCTTGCTTTTGACTCATAGATCCAAAGTCTCGCTTCTTTTGTTTGAATTTCTGCTCAATCTTGGCAGCATACCAGTATGTCGTACCAAGTGAGGAGATGTCGAGGAACTCCATTTCCTCCTGAATGTATCTGTGCAGACAACCACGATACTTTAGCACCAAATGTTTCTCTGAATCTTTGATACCCAACTTTGTGCGCAGGGTATGGAACAGATTCGTTAGCTCATTCACATCTTGATCCCTTTGTTGCCGCAGCGTGGTCCATTGTATGTACTGTTAGCCTCCTATATCAATAGGTTTCATCTTTCATGATTGTCTTGATGGAAGTGTGGAATATGTTCAAACCTTCTTACTTGAGCAAAGGTGTTCCATATTCTTGAAAAACCAAAAAATCAAAAAATTTAAAAAATGTAAAGAGGGTATACCCTAAAAGAAAAATCAAAGGGTAAAAAGAATAAAAATGGTCAAAAAAGAGAAAGAAATGAACCCCAAGCAAAAATAGACCAAGGAAAGTGTGCAAGTCTAAATGCCTCTACTTTTTTCATCTATTGTAATAAAATAATTGTGTGCAGCTTGTGAAACTTTTGCCACAATTCATGAATAAGTCAAACTGTTTAAACTTGGCTTAGTCATATTTCAATTCCATGTTTTAGATTAGAGAATAAATATCTAGCCAAACAGTTTAATCTTGGCAGATAAGTAGCTAGGTAGAGTGAATAAAAGGTGCTCAACAGTTTAATCTGAGCCCTTGGATGTAATAAGGGTAGAAATAGATAGATTCATCATGTAAAAAGAAAAAGATTGAAAAGGGTTTGCAAGTCTAAATGCACCCTAATAAAGAAGACAAAATAGTAGTGCTAAGTAGATAGGGTAGGTAGATGGAAAAAACCAAAAAATCAAAAAATAAAAAATGTAAAGAGGGTATACCCTAAAAGAAAGATCAAAGGGTAAAAAGAATAAAATGGTCAAAAAAGAGAAAGAAATGAACCCCAAGCAAAAAATAGACCAAGGAAAGTGTGCAAGTCTAAATGCCACTACTTTTTTCATCTGTTGTAATAAAATAATTGTGTGCAGCTTGTGAAACTTTTGCCACAATTCATGAATAAGTCAAGCTGTTTAAACTTGGCTTAGTCATATTTCAATTTCATGTTTTAGATTAGAGAATAAATATCTAGCCAAACAGTTTAATCTTGGCAGATAAGTAGCTAGGTAGAGTGAATAAAAGGTGCTCAACAGTTTAATCTGAGCCCTTGGATGTAATAAGGGTAGAAATAGATAGATTCATCATGTAAAAGAAAAAGATTGAAAAGGGTTTGCAAGTCTAAATGCACCCTAATAAAGAAGACAAAATGGTAGTGCTAAGTAGATAGGGTAGGTAGATGGTGCTACAAAAGTGTTATCTGATGAATGGTGCTGCTACATGTTGGTTAATCATTTACTTTCATCACAAGTACTAAAGCAGGAAATACACTGGAAAATCACAGCAAACAAAGTCAAATTCATTAACCTCCCTCATCATTTTTTCCCCTCAAGAGTTTTACTAATTTCCCCAAAAGTACTAAGGTAATTTGAGATCAAAGGGGCTCAAGGCATTTCCTTGACTTCTGGAGGGACCGGACCCTCGGCCTAATGATCAAAAGACCTAAGCACTTGAAATAATCCATCATTGATTATCTTCCATTTTAACTTTTCCTAAGTAAAATTCTATTTTACTTAGGAAACTGATGCAACATTCCATAAAATTCCTCAAAACAACTTGTTATTCTAAGTTTAAGTGTTGAAGATAAAAATGTGCAATTTACTTCATAAGTTTTCACTTTCTTAGATATACAAAGATGTTTTGATTTTCCTTGTCCTTTTTCATGCTAACACCTAACTCTATTATATTAAATCCCTAGTGAAATCCCTTTTTCCTATGTATATAACTCCCTTTTCTAATAAATATCCCCAAAACCCTCTTATAATAATGTTTTACCAAAGTATATATAGTCCCGTACATTTAAATACCCCGCTTTATAAAGCCCTTTGGTAAAACTCTAACCTTATATATACATTCCGCCCCTATGATGAATTAATTATATTAATTTATTCATCGTATAATAAAATATATGAAGAAAAGCGTTAAACACATAACATATGTGTTTAACACCAAAAACAAGAAAAGATTACGACTGAATCCCGCGCCACCATACTCAGCATTCCACGTGGTATTCCACATGGCCAAACCCCGCCGCAATTCATTTTATAAAATTCACGGGGTTAATTAGTCATTTGGACTAATTAACAACCCTTCCCGCCTATTAGCTTCTCCCCGGGGTGATTAAATTACACGTCAAAGCTTGTTTAAACCTCGACGGGCCCACTTTCCAAACCGCACAAGTTTCCCTTTCATCCAGACGTCAGATCATTCCTCCATTGATTAACGGTCCCGATCAATCCCGCTGCCCATCGCATGTGAGTTTTTTAGCCAGCGGGGAATGAGCGGGTTTGACTATTCGGCATTCCACGTGGCAAGCAGCCTGTGGAATCGCTGCCATTGCGATTTTTACCGCCTTCCTCCATAAGCGGTGCGGGCTCACCGCTTACCGCTTATCGACTACCGCCGGTCCCACTCCCTTACGTCACCCCGTACGTCGAATGACGTCATCACCTCGAAAACGACAAAAACCCTTTTGACTTGTTTTTAAGCCATTTTTCGCGTTTTTTTCAGTTATTTTGGTTTTCGAAAGAGACTAAGCTCCCGCTGCAAATTTCAAAATTCGCTGCAAATACACCAAATTACTCAGAAATTCCGCTGTGCCCGTGTTGAAGAACGTTCCTGCCATTTTCCATTACCTGTTAAAGAACCAGTTTCCATCCAAAAACAGGTATTTATCATTCCGCGCCCCGACTGCAAGTTAAGCTTGGTTTCTTGTGTTTTTCTCTGAAAAAGTTTTTGAAAGTCCTCTCTGAGTCCTCATTGAAGAGTTGAAACCTGTAAATTTGCTTCCCAAACCTGCAATTTGTTCCAATTTCCTCTTTTGTCAGATATCCCGTCCGGTCTGCAAGAAAAACTGAAACCTCCATTTTGAATCCACAAGAACCAAAATGGAGGCCCCAACTGCTCTAAATGTCACTCCTTTGAATGCTCCTCACCGAGATTTGGACTATTTACCTCTGATAGATGAAGATTTCCAAATAAAAGACCTACATTTTGATGAAAGTCCCCGTTTGAGCTTCTGTCGATGCAGAGACGAACACTCAAAGGGCAAGATCTTATAGGGTTGTGGGAATCCAATCTCCCAAGGTATCTCATCCCCTCAGTCATTATTTTCCCAGAAATTGTCCACTATTGCCATTCTAACTATGATCCAACTCAAAGAGCAGTAATGTCCCCTAACCAGAATTTCCTTTTCCCAATTACTGCTCAGTTTAACACAGTAAAGAACAATCAAAGAGTATCAGGATTAAAGAGTATCAGTGGTTAAAGTGTATCAGGTAAAAGTCAGAGTGAAAGTAAAAATGAAGTTACAGAGCGGTCAAAGGTAAAATAGTAAAAGTAATTACAGAGGCAGTAAAATGGTAAAAAGAGATGAAAATACTTTCACCAACATTGAAGTTTATCTAAAGTGAAAGTAAAACAGTCAAAGGAACAAAAAAGTGAAAAGATGAAAAATACAAGAAGAAGGAACATTTTTGCAGAAATTGCATATTTTAGTCATAGTTTTGCAGAAACTATTGTGATAAATAAAAGATGAATTTTACAAAACTTAAGGAGGTTTATGTTATTAAGAGGACCATCTACAAAAACCTCTCTCACTTTTCTAACAGCTATTATGGTTTTGGAAATATTAAACAAAGTTGGAAAGCACTTTTTGCAGAAAATTACAGTCAAGTCATCATTTTACAGAGAATATTGTGGCCAATTAGAAATACATTTTACAAAACTGAAGGAGGTTTTTGTTCCTAAGAGACCCATCTACAAAAACCTATCTCAGTGTTTGCACAGTGGTTTTATAATGAGAGATACATGCGCATCTTTACAGGCCATTTTTCAGACTCTGTAAAACTCTGTTTTACACATATTTATTACAGAGAATATTATGCACAGCTGGAGAGGAATTTTAGGAAAGTGAAAGAGGTTTATCTCACCAACATATTTATCCACAATAACCTCTTTCACTTTTTACATATCTATTACGGATTGAGAAATACAAAGATATCATTGGACCCCAAGTTTGCAGAATTGTTGGAGCAGATTGCACAAAGAAAGGAAGCAGTTAGTGACTTGGATGCCTCATCATCAAATAAGATTTGGATCAAATTCGAATTCTCCTCTTGGTCATCACTTATCCATCAAAAATAGTGCCAAATAGTTTGAGTGTCCTTTACTTTAGTTCTATTTATGTAAATAGTTGGAGAGATTTGTGAACCAATTTTGATATTTGTTTCAAGATATTTTAGTTTAGAATTTGTATAAATACTCCACTCTTGGAAGCATTTGGGGTGGATTCTATTACTCTGCTGTAACATTGAGAGTTTTGGAATAAAATCTTTTGGAGAAATTTACTTGTGGCTTGCTGGATGACGATTTGAAAGCACTGGACTTGTTGCAGGATTCATGTGTTGGACTACAGTTCAATAAGTGTTTCTACCTTTTGTCTGAAATTTTATATTAGTTTTTAATACCATCATATCCATTTCTGAATAATTTACATAAAGGATTGAATCAGAATTTGCTTAATTGTACTCTGATTTCAAATGTGGTTGTTCTTAATGTTTTCTTCTAAATTAGTTATAAGCATGAATTCTTAAATGCTCTTGCTTTGCTAATTTAAACATTGTTGATTACTATAATAAGGAATTCTTCATTGCTCTTTGTTTGTAGTCATCTCATTTCTTTCTTTTGAACATGGTGAAAGATTCTTAGCTGCCTTTCATCCCTTCAAGATCATCCCATCCGCTTTAAATTTTAAGGATTGTTCTCTGTCTAGCTATCTTGCCCTGTAATACCATCTTGTGTTTAGAATAGAAATCCAGTAAAGCCATCCTTTGACTCCATAGCCCAATGGACTGAAAACCCTCAACCTTGCCCTTAGTTTGTGGATTCCACCATTTTCCCAAAACAAACTTCGAATCTATAACTAGCCTAAAATCATTCAAAAACAAAGATAAATCATAAAGAGAGAGCCCTCTCTAGATGCAGATTGGCTAGATTCTGCATCTAAAAGATTGGTTTGTGGTTACCTCGGGTATACTTTCCTCTTACACAACTTCTAGGAAAACCTGAGTGATAACATAGTGGCGACCATACTGGGGATCTGAATCATTCTATTGATACTATTGTTTGATTTATAATCTACAGACAGAGTCTGAAAATCAGCCAGGGAGCCTTTGAAATTGCTTTTGCTATGCAATTGCAAAAGTAAATAAATGCTGTTTCAGTCTATCTCTGATTTAGCTTATAAATTGAATCTTAGTTTCAAATTTTTCAATCAGAATCTCTGGTTTAAACAGATCTTTGAGGAAATCTTAATCACATATCAGTATTTCTTAAAGAATTTGTAGAAGTTGTATTTATTTTTCAAGTAAAACCCAAAATTCAAAAACACATATTCTAAGAAAACTGGCTTCAGAAAGGATTCGACATACTAGGTCAAAACCTGACCCAAATCCACCACCAATTTTTGAAAATCCAAATCTGATCCCTAGGATTCTTAGAAGACAAGGAAGTCAAGAAAGTTCTGAAAGAGGAAGTCAGGAAAGTACAGGTAGTTCTAGACCACTCTCTAGATCTGCATCTTGTCCTGTGAAAATTATTTATATTGACGACGTTCCTTTTGACGCGAAATTTGAAACATCTTTGTTTGTAAATTTTTCTGAGACTGAATTATCTAGGTTGATTCCAGATCCTTGGTTCATTGAAGAATTGCAATATAGATTTGTTTCGCATCATCTTGACAGAGAAATTCATAACTCCATTCAATCTGAGCAAGCCTTTGAAGAAAGCTCAAACATTTCTGTAATAACTGAAGCATCTCCGAACTCAGCCACTTTTCAAACACCTGTCAGACCTCCATCTCCACCTGTCAGACCTCCATCTCCTCCTACTAGACCTGCTACTCTTGTTACTCCACTTTATCTTCCAATGGCCAATCGATATGCCCCTTTAATATTACCAGCCAACCCTCCAGCTTTACCACCAGACTACCAAAGTAAGATCACACCTTTTGACGGATCAGGCACCTACACAGCTCAACAACACACCAAAAGGATGACAGATTACTTTGAGTTTTATGAAATTGATACTGATGATATCCGTATGAGAATTTTTGTACAAAGTCTTACTGGAGAAGTTAGAACTTGGTTTAGGGCTCTCACCCCGAACAGTATTGCTGACCTAGAAGCTTTGTATAGGGAATTTTTGAACAGATGGGAGAAAAAGAAAGATCCTCTCCAGATCTTATCAGAATTTGAAAAATTAAGAAGAAGACCAAATGAAACCGTACCAGATTACATCATTAGATTTAATGAATCATATCATGCGGTTCCTCTGAATCTAAGACCCCCACCTAATAACGTGTTGGTCAAATTCCCAGACGGTTTTGACTCTGAAATAGCTTATTCTCTTAGGGAAAGAGCTCCACAAACACTAGAGGAAATGCAGAGCATAGTGGTGAGCGTAGAAGCAAATCTGATAGAAAAACGAGCCAGAGAAAGAGCAGAGAGAAGAATGCCTATGAAGGAAGAACCTTCAGCTTTTGAAAAGAAGTTGGATGTAATCATTAAAGGTATGGAAAGATTAGGTGATAGAGTGGAAACCATTGAAAGAAAGTCTGCTACTGATAACCAGAATGTTGCAAGAAACCCAAACTTTAGGAGGAATCTGAACCAAAATATTGGAAAGAATATCCCTGATCAAAACATTAGACCACCTTTCCAAGAAAACTTTGTTGAAGGTTCGACCTCGGAAGGACCTACAGAAGATGTAGAAATAAACAATGTCAATGAGGACAAAGATGAATCAGAAATCTTCCTATCTCAGGATGATCAAGAGAATCATATCCTTGAAACATTCCACACTCATTCAGGTGAGACTTTTGATTTCAAAGAAGGCTATGACACGGCAATCTACGAGGTTCATAAGCAGTACAACTTGAGAAGTAGACGGATAGATGTACCAGAGAAAAATAAACAGAAAACCACAAAACAAAATGTCAAAGGAAAACAAAACATTCCCCCTGTACAAAATACTTCCCCTGTACAAAACATTCCCCAAATACAAATTTTGCCTAGGATAACTCCTAGTTTTCCAAATCCAATAATTGAAGATGTCTCTGACAACCAACTAATTGACAAACAGCAATCTAATACATCTCCTCAAGTAGGAACTGTAGAAGAAACAGTGGAAGTTAGTCCTGAAACATCTTCAAAGCAAAACTTCATTCATGAAAAAGAGAAAAACATTGAAGATCCGGTAAACCGAGAAAATCCAACTGTGCAAAACGTTAAAGCTCAAACAGAAAAACCCTTTAATCTAGAAGCTGAAATAGGCAAACTCAAGATAGCTGTTCCTTTATCAGAATTGGCTAAACATGATGTCTATAGGAATCAGATTTCCAAGTCTTTAAACATTAACATTACTGGATTGGATGATTCATTAAATATTCTTGATGATCAACCCAAACTTCTTTTTGGCCCTGAGGTTAATGGCAAACCAGAAAGTGGGGGAACTCCTCCATTTTATGTAAGCCTGAATGTTCATGACAAGATACTCCATACTGCAATGCTTGATTCTGGAGCATCTCACAATTTGATGCCAAAAGCAGTAATGGAAAGATTGAATCTGGATATTACTAGACCATACAAAGATTTGTTTTCATTTGATTCCAGTCAGGTAAAATGTTTAGGTTTAATTAAAGATCTGTGTGTCACTTTGGTCCAATACCCTGCTAAGTCTGTTTTAATGGACATAGTAGTCGCTGATATTCCACCCACATATGGTATGTTATTGTCTAGGTCTTGGGGTGCTAAACTTGGAGGATCTATTCAATTAGATATGTCTTATGCAACTATTTCAGTATTTGGTCAGCCTAAAAGATTATATAGAGAAACTTTGATGAAGTACTTAGTGAGTAGCCATGAGAAGCCTGAAAACTTCCCTGTTTATTCTGTACATTCCGACATGGATTCTTTTATTTTATACAATGCTGAGTCAGATCTTCCTACTGAAATAGGAGCTCCTGAAAAGGAAATCATAAACAAAACCACTGTCAAAATTGAAGAAATATCTGAAAACAAAGAAACACCAGATGACCAAGAAAAACCTGAAACAACTAAACAACTAGCTCTTGTCAGAAAATCTATTAAAACAATTGATGAAGATTACGAACATGAAATTCTATGGCATTTAGAGTTTGATGGCTCAGTAAACAGACTAGGTGCAGGGGCTGGAATTTGGTTACACAATGTAGAGAACAATCATGCAGAGGGTCATGCTTATAGGTTAAATTTCAAATGCACTAACAACATGGCAGAGTATGAAGCTCTTTTATTGGGGCTTAAACATGTCAAGAAGTTAGGAGGCATTAGGGTATCAATCATAGGCGATTCTGAACTAATTATCCAACAAATTAAAGGAGAATGTGCAACAAAGGACATGAGACTGAAACAAGACCGAGAGACAGTTGTTGAGATTCTCAACACATTTCTACAAGCCCAACTTGCCAAGATTCCCAGGAAACAAAACTTGCATGCTCACAGTTTAGCAATGTTTGCTAGTACATGTAAGTTGCCTTTTGATCCTAATCATCGGTTTTCAGCTGAGATAAGACACAGGCCTGCAATACCCGACAATGTTTTGAATTGGCAAGTATTTGTGAATAACCATCAAATCAATAGTTTTTTGACACTTCAGAATGAGTTTTCTAACTGTAATATAGATGAAGACATGACTGCTGATAAAATTGATCTAGAAAAAGAACAAAAAATGGAAATTTCAAAAGAAAATGCAATTCATATGCTGCATCCAACCGCATTCACTAAAAAAGACATGCAAAATTTGAAACAAATGGAATTTGATGAGGTCGTAGATGAAACAGAAATCATCAATTTAAAAGATAATCAATTACCCAAAGGATTAACACCTTTGGAAGATCTATTTGACTCAAATGATATTCCATTCAGACCTAAACTGGAACCTGTTAAAGCCGATATGGAGGAATGCAACTTAGGAACACCAGAACATCCAAAAATTGTTAAGTTGTCTAAATCTCTTCCAAAAGATCAGAAGGTAAAATATGTTGAACTATTAAAAGAATTCTAGGACGTCTTTGCTTGGAGTTATGAAGACCTCAAATCTTATGATACATCCATCATTCAACATACTATACCTTTGAAACCAGACCAGAAACCTTTTAAACAAAAGCTTAGGAGAATTAATCCTGTTTTATTACCCTCAATTGAAAAGGAAATCAAAAGAATGTTTGAAGCGGGGATTATATCTCCTATCAGATTTTCAGAATGGGTTTCTAACCTAGTACCAACCAGAAAAAAGACAGGAGAAATCAGACTGTGTGTTGATTTAAGGAATTTGAATAAAGTTTCTTTAAAAGACAACTATCCTCTACCTAAAATGGATCACATTCTGCAAAGGGTAGTGGGATCTTCGAGAATATCACTACTGGATGGATTTTCAGGGTACAACCAGATCCTGGTTCATCCTGATGATCAGGATAAAACAACATTTACCACACCATGGGGTACGTTTAAATATGTCAAAATGCCATTTGGACTCAAGAATGCAGGAGCTACCTTTCAAAGAGCGATGGACATTGCTTTTGCTAAAGAGATACATGATTTTCTGGTTATTTACTTAGATGATTTGACCGTTTTCTCTAAAACGGATCAAGAACATTTAGGTCACCTAAGGCAAGTATTTATAAAGTGCAGAAAATATGGAATTTCTTTAAACCCTAAAAAGTCATTGTTTGGTTTGGAAGAAGGAAAGCTTTTAGGACATATCATTTCTAAAGATGGCATTAGGATTGATCCTGAAAGAATTCAAGCAATTTTGCAAATACCCCACCCTAGAAACATAAAAGAATTGCAAGCATTTATAGGAAAAATCAACTTCTTGAGAAGATTTATTTCTAGTCTAGCAGAGTTACTTAGATTACTAACTAACATGTTGAGGAAAGATTCAAGCATTGACTGGACTGTAGAAGCCAAGCAATCATTCGAGGAAATTAAGATGGCTTTAACAAGGACACCAATTTTGACCAGTCCTAAATTTGATAGAGACTTTATTATTTTTTCATTTGCTTCTGAACATACTGTTGCAGCTGTTTTACTTCAAAAAGATGACCAAGGGTGTGAAAAGCCAATAGCATTTTTAGTAAAGCACTGAGGGATGCACCTCTAAAGTACAATATTATGGAAAAACAGGCTTTTGCATTGGTAAAAGCAATCAAAGATTTTAGAGTTTACATATTATATTCTCATGTGATAGCATATGTGCCCAATGTAGTAGTTAAAGATATTTTGACTCAAGATGGCATTGAAGGTAAACGAGGTAAGTGGATAGCTACCATTTTGGAATATGATATTGAAATCAAGCCAACCAAACTGATAAAAGGCCAAGGCCTAGCACAACTTATGACATAAACCAATTGCCAAGCCTTAGATATCAATGAACTGGATAACGAGCAGGAGATGGCGACTCCCCAGATCAGTCAAGCTTTCTTAGATTCACCCTGGTATACTGATATAATTCATGTTCTATTAAACCTGCAAGCTCCTCCAGGGTTGTCCCGAACTAAGCAAAGATTTTTAAAGATGACATCTTCGAAATATTGTATTTTAGATAGCACTTTATTTTGGAAGAATCACGAAGGAATTTTATTGAATTGTCTCTTAAAAGATGAAGCTGATAAAGTGCTTAATGAATTTCATGCAGGGGATTGTGGAGGACATCTTTACTGGAAATCTACTGCAGACAAAATCTTAAGGGCTGGTTTTTACTGGCCGACATTATTTTCTGATGTAAAGAAATTTGTAACAAGTTGTCACAAATGTCAGATATTTGAGGGTAAAAGAAAGTTGTTACCTCTGCCTTTAAAACCAGTTTCCACAGAGAGACCCTTTCAACAATGGGGTTTAGATTTTATTGGAGAGATTCACCCCCCTTCTTCGGGACAACATAGATGGATTTTAACTGCTACAGACTATTTCACCAAATGGATTGAAGCCATCCCATGTAGACAGTCCAATGATTCTGTAATCATAGGGTTTCTTGAAACCAACATACTTTCAAGATTCGGATGTCCAGAAAAGATCATAACAGACAATGCTGCTGCATTTAAATCAAAGAAAATGATAAATTTATGCCATAAATATCATATTACTCTAGGCCATTCAACAGCCTATTACCCCCAAGGTAATGGACTAGCAGAATCCTCCAATAAGAGTTTGATCAATATCATTAAGAAATTGTTGGAGGAGAATAAAAAGAACTGGCATAAGAAACTGACCTATGCATTATGGGCAGACAGACTTACAACCAAGAAATCCATTGGGACTAGTCCTTATGAATTAGTTTATGGTTTGGAGGCAAGATTCCCATCATCGTTAGGAATCCCTGTGATGAAATTACTTCAAGAGGCTCAAGTGGAGCCAAATGACATTCAAAGAAGAATTAATCAGACAATCCACCTACAACAAACCAGAGAAGAGGTATACCAAAGATCACAAGTCTTACAGGAAAAACTAAAGAAAATGTTTGATAAAAGGACTAAAGCAGAGGATTTTCAATTAGGAGACAAGGTCCTAAGATGGGATTCTAGAAGAGAAGAAAAAGGGAAACATGGGAAGTTTGATTTCTTGTGGAAAGGGCCTTATATCATCCATGCCTTGCGGGGAAACAATACTTATTTTTTGAAGGACTTGGACAATTCAGAAGTTGAAGAAGGACCAGTCAATGGTCGAATGCTTAAGCATTATTTTGATCCAATTTACTAGAATGTTTAAATGTTCCTAACTTGTACATAATATATTGTTTGCTTGTTATATTTTTGTTACTGCAGTTTGGATTGGATGGTGACTTCTTGGAATTGAAGCCCGACGTGAAGGCCCTAAGTTCCAAAAAAGTTTTACTATCATATGTAAATAAAGCTACCAGAAGAAGGAAAATTCCTTACTTTCAGTTTGAAGACATTCTGAGTCATCTGATCTACTGTTCTTGACTTTCCACAAGGAAAAGCCATCCCCAAGTGGAGCCAGTGTTAGCCTCCTATATCAATAGGTTTCATCTTTCATGATTGTCTTGATGGAAGTGTAGAATATGTTCAAACCTTCTTACTTGAGCAAAGGTGTTCCATATTCTTAAAAAACCAAAAAAATCAAAAAATTTAAAAAATGTAAAGAGGGTATACCCTAAAAGAAAGATCAAAGGGTAAAAAGAATAAAAATGGTCAAAAAGAGAAAGAAATGAACCCCAAGCAAAAATAGACCAAGGAAAGTGTGCAAGTCTAAATGCCACTACTTTTTCATCTATTGTAATAAAATAATTGTGTGCAGCTTGTGAAACTTTTGCCACAATTCATGAATAAGTCAAACTGTTTAAACTTGGCTTAGTCATATTTCAATTTCATGTTTTAGATTAGAGAATAAATATCTAGCCAAACAGTTTAATCTTGGCGGATAAGTAGCTAGGTAGAGTGAATAAAAGGTGCTCAACAGTTTAATCTGAGCCCTTGGATGTAATAAGGGTAGAAATAGATAGATTCATCATGTAAAAAGAAAAAAGATTGATCAGGGTTTGCAAGTCTAAATGCACCCTAATAAAGAAGACAAAATGGTAGTGTTAAGTAGATAGGGTAGGTAGATGGTGCTGCAAAGTGTTATCTGATGAATGGTGTTGCTACATGTTGGTTAATCATTTACTTTCATCACAAGTACTAAGGCAAGAAATACACTGGAAAATCACAGCAAGCGAAGTCAAATTCATTAACCTCCCTCATCATTTTTCCCCCTCAAGAGTTTTACTAATTTCCCCAAAAGTACTAAGGTAATTTGAGATCAAAGGGGCTCAAGGCATTTCCTTGACTTCTGGAGGGAACGGACCCTCGGCCTAATGATCAAAAAACCTAAGCACTTGAAATAATCCATCATTGATTATCTTCCATTTTTAACTTTTCCTAAGTAAAATCCAATTTTACTTAGGAAACTGATGCAACATTCCATAAAATTCCTCAAAACAACTTGTTATTCTAAGTTTAAGTGTTGAAGATAAAAATGTGCAATTTACTTCATAAGTTTTCACTTTCTTAGATGTACAAAGGTGTTTTGATTTTCCTTGTCCTTTTTCATGCTAACACCTAACTCTATTATATTAAATCCCTAGTGAAATCCCTTTTTCCTATGTATATAACTCCCTTTTCTAATAAATATCCCCGAAACCCTCTTATTATAATGTTTTACCAAAGCATATATAGTCCCGCACATTTAAATACCCCGCTTTATAAAGCCCTTTGGTAAAACTCTAACCTTATATATACATTCCGCCCCTATGATGAATTAATTATATTAATTTATTCATCGTATAATAAAATATATGAAGAAAAGCGTTAAACACATAACATATGTGTTTAACACCAAAAACAAGAAAAGATTACGACTGAATCCCGCGCCACCATACTCAGCATTCCACGTGGCATTCCACATGGCCAAACCCCGCCGCAATTCATTTTATAAAATTCACGGGGTTAATTAGTCATTTGGACTAATTAACAACCATTCCCGCCTATTAGCTTCTCCCCGGGGTGATTAAATTACACGTCAAAGCTTGTTTAAACCTCGACGGGCCCACTTTCCAAACCGCACAAGTTTCCCTTTCCTCCAGCCGTCGGATCATTCCTCCATTGATTAACGGTCCCGATCAATCCCGCTGCCCATCGCATGTGAGTTTTTTAGCCAGCGGGGAATGAGCGGGTTTGACTATTCAGCATTCCACGTGGCAAGCAGCCTGTGGAATCGCTGCCATTGCGATTTTTACCGCCTTCCTCCATAAGCGGTGCGGGCTCACCACTTACCGCTTATTGAATACCGCCGGTCCCACTCCCTTACGTCACCCCGTACGTCGAATGACGTCATCACCTCGAAAACGACAAAAACCCTTTTGACTTGTTTTTAAGCCATTTTTCGCGTTTTTTTAGTTATTTTGGTTTTCGAAAGAGACTAAGCTCCCGCTGCAAATTTCAAAATTCACTGCAAATACACCAAATTACTTAGAAATTCCGCTGCGCCTGTGTTGAAGAACGTTCCTGTCATTGTCCATTACCTGTTGAAGAACCAGTTTTCATTAAAAAACAGGTATTTATCATTCCGCACCCCGACTGCAAGTTAAGCTTAGTTTCTTGTGTTTTTCTCTGAAAAAGTGGTTAAAAATCCTCTCCGAGTCCTCATTGAAGAGTTAAAACCTGTGAATTTACTTCCCAAACCTGCAATTTGTCCCAATTTCTTCTTTTGTCCGATATCCCGTCCGGTCTGCAAGAAAAACTGAAACCTCCATTTTGAATCCACAAGAACCAAAATGGAGGCCCCTCCTGCTCTAAACGTCACTCCTTTGAATGCTCCTCACCGAGACCTAGACTACTTGCCTCTCATAGATGAAGATTTCCAAATAAAAGACCTGCATTTCGATGAAAGTCCCCGTTTGAGTTTCTGTCGCTGCAGAGACGAATACTCAAAGGGGCAAGATCTTATAGGGTTGTGGGAATCCAATCTCCCAAGGTATCTCATCCCCTCAGTCATTATTTTCCCAGAAATTGTCCACTATTGCCATTCTAACTATGATCCAACTCAAAGAGAAGTAATTTCCCCTAACGAGAATGTTCTTTTCCCAATTACTGCTCAGTCTAACACAGTAAAGAACAATCAAAGAGTATCAGGATTAAAGAGTATCAGTGGTTAAAGTGTATCAGGTAAAAGTCAGAGTGAAAGTAAAAATGAAGTTACAGAGCGGTCAAAGGTAAAATAGTAAAATTAATTACAGAGGCAGTAAAATGGTAAAAAGAGATGAAAATACTTTCACCAACATTGAATTTTATCTAAAGTGAAAGTAAAACAGTCAAAGGAACAAAAAAGTGAAAAGATGAAAAATACAACAAGAAGGAACATTTTTGCAGAAATTGCATATTTTAGTCATAGTTTTGCAGAAACTATTGTGATCAATAAAAGATGAATTTTACAAAACTGAAGGAGGTTTATGTTCTTAAGCGGACCATCTACAAAAACCTCTCTCACTTTTCTAACAGCTATTATGGTTTTGGAAATATTAAACAAAGTTGGAAAGCACTTTTTGCAGAAAATTACAGTCAAGTCATCATTTTGCAGAGAATATTGTGGCCAATTAGAAATACATTTTACAAAACTGAAGGAGGTTTTTGTTCCTAAGAGACCCATCTACAAAAACCTAGCTCAGTTTTTGCACAGTGGTTTTATAATTAGAGATACATGCGCATCTTTACAGGCCATTTTTCAGACTCTGTAAAACTCTGTTTTACACATATTTTTTACAGAGAATATTATGCACAGCTGGAGAGGAATTTTAGGAAAGTGAAAGAGGTTTATCTCACCAACATATTTATCCACAATAACATCTTTCAATTTTTACATATCTATTACGGATTGAGAAATACGAAGATATCATTGGACCCCAAGTTTGCAGAATTGTTGGAGCAGATTGCACAAAGAAAGGAAGGTAGCTAGTGACTTGGATGCCTCATCATCAACTAAGAGTTGGATCAGATTCGAATTCTCCTTTATCATCACCTATCCATCAAAAATAGTGCCAAATAGTTTGAGTGTCCTTTACTTTAGTTCTATTTATGTAAATAGTTGGAGAGATTTGTGAACCAATTTTGATATTTTTTCAAGATATTTTAGTTTAGAATTTGTATAAATACTCCACTCTTGGAAGCATTTGAGGGTGGATTCTATTACTCTGCTGTAACATTGAGATTTTCGGAATAAAATCTTTTGGAGAAATTTACTTGTGGCTTGCTGGATGACGATTTAAAGCAATGGACTTGTTGCCAGGATTCATGTGTTGGACTACAGTTCAATAAGTGTTTCTACCCCTGTCCGCAATTTTATATTAGTTTATAATACCATCTTATCCATTTCACGAATAATTTACATAAAAAGATTGAGACGAGAATTTGCTTAATTGTACTGCTGTTTTCCAAATGTGATTGTTCTTAATGTTTTCTTCTAAATTAGCTATAAGCATGAATTCTTAAATGCTCCTTCTTTGCTAATTTAAACATTGTTGATTACTATAACACGAATTCTTCATTGCTCTTTGTTTGTAGTCATTTCACTTCCTTTTCTTGAACATGGTGAAAGATTCTTAGTTGCCTTTCATCCCTTCAGGATCATCCCATCCACTTTAAATTTTAAGGATTTTTCTCCTGTCTAGCTATCTTGCCTGTAATACCATCTTGTGCTTAGAATAGAAATCCGGAGTAAAGCCATCCTTTGACTCCATAGCCCAATGGAGTGAAAGCTCTCAACCTTGCCCTTAGTTTGTGGATTCCACCATTTTTCCCAAAACAAACTTTGAATCTATAACTAGCCTAAAACCTTTCAAGAACAAAGATAAATCATAAAGAGAGAGCCCTCTGCGGATGCGAGATTGGCTGGGATTCGCATCTAAAAGGTTGGTTTGTGGTTACCTCGGGTATACTTTCCTCTTACACAACTTCTAGGAAAACCTGAGTGATAACAGATATGTCGGAGTGCATAGAAATGTACCACTTTAATACCATGGGCCAAATACCATATTTATAAAAGAGGTATGGTAAATAAATACGATATAAATAACAGAATGAGAGAGAGAGGGATATAGTAACATAGTTTGAGGGTGAAGAGAGGGAGAGAGAGGGAGATAGAGAGATAGATGTGGGAGAGAAAATGATAGAGGGATAAGGAGAGAGAGAGAGGATGTGAGAGAGTGGAGAGGGAGGGAAAGAGAGAGGAAGATGATTTCTTGCACTCGATGCATTGCATTGATTTCGAGTGTGGATGGTGATTTCCGATGTAAAGTTTCATAGATATAGAGTAATGTAAAATTTTGATATGGTGATTTCTAATCCTATTTTGATTTCGTGTGGATGGTGATTTCCGATGTAAAGTTTCATAGATACAGAGTAATGTAAATTTTTGATATGGTGATTTCTAATCCTATTTGATTTCTTGCACTGGTTGCATTGATATCAGTGGAGATGTTGGTTTCTAATCTTATTTTCTTACTTGCACTAGATGCATTTATTTCAATGTAAATATAGATAATATCAAACCCTGGATCGAGAGTAATGAATTTACATAGGGAGTGAGAAGTGGAGAGAGAGGGAGTGACAAGGGAGAAATAGATGAGTATGTGTATGATTGGGGGGTGAGATAAAGAGAAAAGTAAGGAGAGATGGAGGGAATGGGGGGGGAGAATGAGAGAGGGAGGGATATAGTAACATAGTTGGAGGGTGAAGAGAGAGGGAGAGAGAGAGATAGATGTGGGAGAGAAAGGGATAGAGGGGAAGGAAGAGAGAGAGGATGTGAGAGAGTGGAGAGGGAGGGAAAGAGAGATGGATTTGGAGGGGGGAGAGAGGGAAGATGATTTCTTGCACTCGATGCATTGATTTAAGTGTGGATGGTGATTTCTAATGTAAAGTTTCATAGATCCGTAGGTAATGTAAAATTTTGATATGGATGATTTCTAATCCTATTTGATTTCTTGCACTAGATCCATTGATATCAGTGTAGAGGTTGGTTTCTAATCTTATTTTCTTACTTGCACTAGATGGATTTATTTCGAGTGTAAATACGGATAATATCAAACTCTTGATCTAGAGTAATGTATTTGCATAGGGATCGAGAAGTGGTAGAGAGAGAGGGAGTGACAAGGGAGAAATATAGGAGTATGTGTATGTTTTGGGGTGTGATAAAGAGAGAAATAAGGAGAGATGGAGGGAATGAGGGGAGAATGAGGGGGAGGGATATAGTAACATAGTTGGAGGGTGAAGAGAGGGAGAGAGAGGGAGATAGAGAGAGAGATAGACGTGGGAGAGAAAGGGATAGAGGGGAAGGACGAGAGAGAGGATCTGAAAGAGTAGAGAGAGGGAGGGAAAGAGAGATGGAGTTGGAAGGGGGAGAGAGGGAAGATGATTTCTTGCACTCCATGCATTGACTTCAGTGTGGATGGTGATTTCTAATCCTATTTTTCTTGCACTACATGCGTTGACTTTAGTGTAGATGTTGAGAGAGAGTGTGTGTTTGTGTGCTGGCAGAGGAAAGAGGATTGGAGGGCAAAGAGAGAGAGGAAAATATAGAGGAAGGTAGTAGAGGAAGGAAAAGAGAGAGGAAGAGAATTATGGGGGAAGAGAGAAAATTGGACGGTGAAGAGAGAGAGAGAGAGAGAGAGAGAGGGCTGGCGGGGAGAGGAAGGATGAGAGAGAGGAGGAGAGAGGGAGGGAAGAAGGAATACATAGAGAGTGAGTAGTGGAGAGAGAGATGAAGTGATAAGGGAGATATGGAGAGAGTGTGTATATGTTTTTGGGTGAGATAAAGAGATAAAGAAGGAGATATAGAGAGAAGGAGAGAGGGAGGGATATCGTAACATAGTTGTAGGGTGAAGAGAGAGGGAGATATATATGTGGGAAAGAAATGGACAAAGAGGAAGGAAGAGGGAGGATGTGAGGGAGTGGAGAGATGGAGGGAAAGAGAGATGTAGTTCAAGGGGGCAGATAGGGAAGTAGATGGTGATTTATAATCCTATTTGATTTCTTGCAATAGATGCATTGATATCAGTGTATATGTTGGTTTCTAATCTTATTTTATTACTTACACTAGATGCATGGATTTCAGTGTAGAGGAGGAGATATGGAGGGAAAGAGAGATGAAGTTGGAGGGGGGAGAGAGGGAAGATGATTTTTTGCACTTGATCCATTCATTTCGGTGTGGATGGTGATTTCTAATCCTATTTTTCTTGCACTATATGCATTTATTTTAGTGTAGATGTTGAGAGAGATGGAGAGATAATTGGATTGCAAAGAGAGAGAGACATGGAGGAAAAGATAGAGGAAGGTAGGAGAGGAAGGACAAGAGAGAGGACATGAGAGAGAGGAAAAGAGTTATGGGGGAAGAGAGAAAATTGGAGGGCAAAGAGAGAGAGAGAGAGAGAGTGGGGGTGGGTGGGAGCGGAGGGGAGTGAGAGAGAGGAAGGAAAGGAGAGAGAGGAGAGAGGGAGGGAGACGAGAAGGAGAGATGGAAGGATGGAGAGATGGAGTTGGAGGGCGAGAGAGGGAGGGAAAGAAGGAATACATAGAGAGTGAGAAGTCGAGAGAGAGATGAAGTGACATGGGAGATATGGAGAGAGTGTGTATATAGCTATGGTGTGAGATAAAGAGATAAAGAAGGAGATATGGAGAGAAGGAGGAGAGAAGGAGAGAGGGAGGGGTGGATGACGAGAGGGAGGCGAGAGAGAATGACAAAGAGAGGAAGGAGAGAGAGAGGACTCAATAGAGAGAAGGGGAGAGAGGGAGAGGGAGATGGAGTTGCGAGAGAGAGGGAGTTGTAAAGGGAGAGATAGAGAGAGCGAGGGACAAAGGATCATGGGAGGGAAAGAGTGAGCGGAGAATGACAGGAGCGAGAGAGAGAGAGAGAGTATGTTTGGGGGGTGAGATAGAGAGAGGGAATAAGAAAAAAACACATAGTTACAATTATAGGTATTATATAAAGATCCTAGATCCATCTTAATCCCGAATCTATCAAACATCTACAACGACCAAATATCCCGACCTATCAAACATCTACAACGACCAAATATGCGGAGATGCAAACCTTTCCTCAAGCTTCTCACTCAAAAAGAGAGTTTCACCTAGAGAGATTTGATCCCTCTTGGCTCTTCATAGATCTTGGGTTAAAATGAATCTAAATTTGTTAATAGTTATCAATAATTAAAGTAGCCTAGATCCATCTTAGATCCGGATCTATCAAGCGAAACAGATAGACCAAATATTTTCAAATACAATTTTTCCTCAAATTTTACACAAAAAAAATTCACAACTTAAAAAATTGGTTTCTCTTAAAACTTAATAAATCGAAATTAAAATAAATCTAAACTATTAATAATATAATATTATTGTTAATCATTAATCAAATTCTCTTTTTAACCATTACATCTATTCTTTTAACCATTGAAAAATCCAATTTGGAAAATAAAAAAACTATTATGGACCATTCCTTTGGTCAAACCTTAAGACTTTAAAATGAATAAAAGGAGGAAATTCATGGCAACTTGTACTTTAACCCCAATAGACGGAGAAGAAATTTCCTTCTTCAAAACACGTGAGGCTCCAAATTCTGAGAGTTTCGTTGGTGTGCGAGAATATTTTTCGATGGTCTCAGGGTTCTGGGTTATGCAAGGATATTGTCGGCATTAGACTTACTTTTAATTATGTATGGTATTTATTTATAAATTGTCTTAAAATAGATTGGTGTGTGGCAAGGAATTATCTCTTTGAAAGGTCTGGCGAAAACTCAGAGAAATTATACACAAATTCTTTACCAAAGTTTGGGAGCTATGGCCGCACGTTCATCATCTTTTTCAGAGAATGCGCGTATTTCAGCGAAGAAAAGTTAGTTGGTTTCGATTTGTCAAACGATGGACCTTCGAATGTCATGAGAGTGAGTGATCAGAGGAGCAGAGAAGCAGAAAAGATCTTCTTTGGCGAGACAACTTAGTAATTCCGAAAAGGGAAAGGGTAAGGTGTTTCGGGGATTTAACACCCTAGAGGTTGGTTGGGATTCGACCTCCACGGAAGCAGGTGGACGTACTACGTAACCGCAGACTCACACGATCATGCACATTCATAAAAACGAAATCGAGTAGAATGGGGAGGTTTACCCGTTGGTCCTACGTTTGAAGTAGATCCACGTGGAGTTCAAACTCGCATACCGTCCTTCCTCTTTCACCTGGCGAAATACAAGAAGAAACCACCACGAAAGAAAAAGTTGTACGGTAGTATTTCTACTCTATATGTTAGTGAGATTCATATAAAACATTAAATAAATCATCATGAATGCATGTATAACAAATATTCTTCATACATTAAAGCATACACCAACATATTTACTTCGGGAACAGCATGATACTTCTCAGATATAAAAATAGTACGTACAAAAGTAAGTGGAGAGATCGCCTTTGATCCTTCGAGGCCTCTCGCGAGGCCGTCGTCCGGATCCGTCCAAATTTCGCCTCGCTAAGTCTCCTTCCAAACGGGTGCATACGAGATAACATACAAAGGGATGTGTATCTCAAGGAAAGCAAAGGGTTTCACGAAATGGTACCTGGGAAAGTGCGGGAGGCACGGGGAGATCGGACTTGGATGGGGGAAATACCGACCGTAGTATAATAATAATAATTCTCTCTCCCTTTAGGCCATACATATGAGGTCTTCTTTTATAGTCCCTCCAAGTAGTTTCAGCAGTTGGAAACGAGTGTCACGAAGCCGTGGTTGAACTACGAGTAACCATCAGTCCAACAAGTGAGTAGGAGATTTTTATATATTTTTTAACCATAAAAATGGCATACGCGGAAAAGTCTAGCTGTACTCGCGTATACACGCGGAAAAACACGGGCATAGTCGCGTATGAAAGATTTTCCACCTGTTTTTAAGTGAATTTGTCCAAGTCCGTAGGAATGGGTGCCCATAAAGCCATGAAGCAATCATGTGAATCATGTCAAGGTGAGAAATGATGCTTATAACAGATGCCCCCTAATATATGAGGTCGAAGGGGTACATGATGGCCGAAATGTATTATGCACATAGAAAGAACTTCGCAAGGACAAGAGAGGACTTCACCGGACTTCCGCCACTCGCCAAAAACCAATGAAAGAAACCGGAGAGTCAACACATAAACGCCGAGCGCGAGCATGCCATGCTCGCCAATAATACATCATATAGATAGAAAGTACTGAATAGATCCAACATGTATACAAGTATAACCGAACCGAAAGTACATAGTGAATCATCCGAGCGCCCGCCGAAATACAGAGTCCGTATCAATGTCCAAGTATCACATATAGAAAAGCTGATCAAAGATAAGTGCAAGCCGGATGTCCGATCAATGTAACCGAATCTCCAAGTACCGACCATAAGAGGCGTTGATCAAACGGTGACAATCACGCAACTCGGGGATCAACATATAAGATGCTGTCGTGCTTTGAACCGCAACATATAAGGGTGGACGGCAACACCGGCTTGTGGCCCGAGAGGACGCGTCAACAAGGAACCGTAGAAATGCTGATGCAACCCGGGTCTTCACCCGATCACACCCGCACAATTCTACACACTCGGGAATAAATGAGACTGCAGTCCACCACGTGAGAAATCGCTGGACTACGGGGCAATGATGTTTCCCGTTAACCAACGCGAGACAACCCACCAAGATAATGATAATGAGTGTCAAGGTGCCCCGAAGTACAACTCGGCAAGTGTGAATGAATGAGTTGAAGTCGAACACTTGAAAGAATCTACCAATCAGAGGCAATGATGAATCCCCACCTGTCGATAGCGAAGAGTACTGCCACCGATGACCGCAAACCCTAAGGTACGCGACAAAGACTCTAGATCTTGTTCCCAGAGCAATGAGTCGGAGTCGATGGAAAAGATCTCGCCGGAAGGAAGGCATTAAGGCATCCCACGATTTCCAGTACCCGCCGCGAGTGTGGCGCGGGCAGCCAAGATTTGGAAGGAATCGGACGAAGGAGAGTGATGGAACCAAAACCGAAGTACGTTTCCGACGTGCACTGAGATGAAGCTAGCGCACGGAAGAAACCCTGCGAACCAACCAATAATGAAAGCCGACACGGAGGCGAGGAAATCCACCGAAGTAGGGTCAAAGTGGAAATCTAGGTGCTCGCACGAATCCCAAAGTGTGATTAATGTGTGCTTTGACGTCGAACACAGTGGAAACCACTCGCCAAAGACCCATGATGATGATCAAATGTTGAGCACGAGGCTCACCTATCGATGATGGAAATAGGCCCAAGGTGCGGCTCTAGGCTTGCTCTCGCAGCAATGTGTCGTGAATCGAGAAGAGACAAACCCGCCGGCAAGAAGTCAATGGGGACCTTCTCAAACCGAGCACGAGCATAAGATCAAAACATCCGATGTGATAGAACATGATGCGGCAAGGCCCAGGGAAGGCCGGCCGAATAGTGGAGTCGAAGAGACTACCGCGAAATGGCCGACTCGGGCTAGACTTCCCTTGAACAAAAGCACGACTCCGACGATGACCATGGCGGTAAAAAGTGACACTCTGTATAGAGTCCGGCTGTCATGCGGAGGGAAAACAAACTTCCTCCATATGATCGGAAGAGATAACCGGCGGGAGAGCCGACAAGTGAAACATGGTAAAGGGCTGAACCTAGGTCGAGCTAGAACCATCCCAAATGAAGGAAATATATATAAGTATATGTGCTTTGTTCGAGAGGCGACAAAGCCGACTACGTGCGCCATCAAAATAATGAAGATACATCCCGTTCCCGCTCTTTTGTTATATTTGATTTTTTTGTCTTTTCTCAGTAATAAGCCCGAAAAAGAATAAAAGAATGCTATGGTACAATGGACAGAATTCGAGTATCGAAAAAAGTAGATGCACTATTTCCCGGGATATGGAACAATCCTATGCTCAATGCAAGCCGGCGAAAGCGGTCAGTATTACTCGAGAGAACGTTCCTTCCATGGGTACAAAGGTGTCAAGTCGTGATAGCTAAGTGCATGCAATGGTTAACTTGTACGGAAAGTCAAGGTCAAAAGTTGGCTTAAACATCGAGTCCAGAATGAAGCCGGCTAAAAGAGCCGGGATAAACAAGCGACTCAATATGCAATGCGAGTAATACAACTTAACGACACGAGGGAGCCTCTAGGGTATAAGCGAGAAAAATGATAAGTGATGAAGGAGAAGAATGAAGCTTCAACACAAAGAGACATGGCGGGACTCAAAGAGGACTCGAGCCTACATAGAAAGCGGCATGGGCAACATAGTGATAGCAAAGGAACTAACTTAGGAAGCCCATGTAAAGGAAAGACTCTACCATCAAGTCATGATTTAAAAATCTGGCGAGTGAAAAGGGTGTAATGCTCATGACACTGAGCGATGCGAGCCCTAAGGCAAGTGATCGACGTGGAGGCTAGAATGCAAGATGCAACGCAGAAAGTGATTCCCTAACCTATATGCCGGTGAAGATCATATACCCGCCGTGACGAGTCCGAAAAAATGGGTCAAAAAGCCAGGGAAAAGTCTCGAAATCGTCAAAATGTACCCGAAACATACCAAACTAGGCACTTCCAAGCAATCAAGTTATACAACGTAAGATAGATCGAAAAAAATAAGCATAAGGAAATTTTTGCAAAAAATTTTCAATTTTTTAGCCATAAATACACAAATTACCTCCCAATTGGTTCATTATTAGCATAGAGCCATTTGGGAAAAAAGAGCTGCGGGCTAAAAACTTGTTTCGTCAAATCGGCGGCAACAACCGGCCAGTCGGAATCCGAGGCGGAAACTTCGGGTGCAGGCTCCTTATTCATCTGCTTTAATCATTTTGTCCGTTTAAAAAGTAAAATTAAGTGAATTTACGCCTAGAAACCCTTCTTAAAAAATGCGTATCCGACACGATACGCGGGTTCAATGAAGTGGAGCCGCGTATACACGCGACCGTGCCTGTGTAAGTCCGCGTATGCGTCGGGTCCATAACTCAAAAAGAAGTTTCTAATGCAAATTTTAATGAAATTTTTCGGGGATGACTATTTCTTGGAGGGAACGTGAGCACGGTGCAATAGACCAAGAGGTCATGCGGGACCGCGCGACACAAAATGTCCTCTCGACGGCTCGTGGATTATTCAAATTTTTCAAAATGCCCAATATGAAAAGTACGTGGGAGATTTCTTGAAATGCTTTGGTAAATTATTGGGAACCAGGATCAAAGGATTGCTTCATCATTGATCGGAAATGCCACTACGCATAGAAGTGGAAGATATACTTACATCACTGGACTCTCCAGGAGGGGAGACCCGAAGTGGATCTGCACGACGAAGGCCCCTCGGGAGGGTTAGCGTGGAAGATTATGTCCCAAATCTATTGCATAGAAAATTCCAAGAAAGTTGGCACACTGTATTGCAATCGGAGATATCGGGGACTTGCACATAAAGATCCCTCCTATTCACCACCCAGGCAGAGTGGCGGATGCCGCGCTCCTTTCGCATCGGGCGTCCGGGACGCACATGAGCATAGTCGTAGAGTGCTTAGATCTCATGTGTATGATTGGTGCAACGTCACGACGCGTAACATGAAACAACTGGCTCGGCCTCCATTCGCCAAACAAAAAACAAAAAACTTTGGCTATGGAACCATTTTGACTACATTCTTCTTCGAGAGTTCCAGCTTTTGAGACCCAAAGTCATCTCAATCTCATCGGCGGCACTTCTGGGACACAAGAATTGCCGCAGGTGCGGGCATAGAGCGCGGGGGGCAAAGCTGAAGCACCTCGCACCACCCGGGATGATGAGTTCTTCTTATGGTGGGAGAGAACAAATCATCGCGTAGTTGGATGACTACCCCTATGCCTGGTGATGGATTTCCGAGGGAGATCCCGGATCTAGTACTTCCACCCCGTGCGGCATGGGGAGCGAAATCGAGTAAGTAAATTTTAACTTATATGATGGATTTTTCAAATATGTAGATGAAAAATGAAAAACAAACATGTTTTTGGATTGGATTCATAATGAGCCGACAAATGAAAAAATGATCATGTTTCGGATGTTGGACCAGTGCGTCCCGAGGGCCTAGCACGTCACAAGCGCGCGAGAGGTGAAGCGAGAGAGCGGATTTCCGACGGACCCTCCGGAGCCGTACAGAGAAAGCTTGGAGGGACCGACCCGCCCAAATCCCTGCGCGCGCCGTTGTGGAGGACTTGCCGAGGCCGTCCGGAGACGGGTTGTAGGAGTACCCCGGGGCTCGGGGTTAGGGCACTGTTCGGCCAGGTGTGGCCAGCCGCAAAGTGATGTTCTATAGGAACGCCGCGGTGGTCCTCGAGGAATAGGCAGATTTTACATGTAGGTGATCGTATATTTTTGAGGTCGGAACATGATGGGGCATAAGCCCAAGTTTTGTACGGCATTGATGGATCCAAAAATTTTGTAAAAGTTTTTTGACATGCGATGATATATATACAACGATATTTGATGTGATGTGATAAATGTATCAAATGTATGATGTTTTTGATGATTAAAATTTATTGTATTGAATGATTAATATGCCAATCTAAAGCTCGATTAGCCAATGAGTCGACAAACCAATTGTCGGCCCGAGGAATATGAATGAATGTTAAAAAGCGGAAATGACCTTTGCCAACAAACGTACCCTCAAGAACAATCGTAATAAAACGCGGATCTCGTACCGCAGATAAGTGTTGTTCAAGTCACAGCGACACCACCAGCTCGGAGTCCCAAGAAAACTACCAACGGAATCAACACCCAAAGATATTGCCTCCGAGAGTAGATGAATGACCGCTAACGTGTGTGATCCGCTTACGTTATTGGAGAGCGAGTGACCAATGCGACCCCTCTTGATACCAACGGTGACCACGAAGGATAGTGAAGAACCCCAGGAAAGCTGCGTGAAGCTAAGTTCCGGGTGTGTTCCACAAGCACCATCGAGGCGAAACCAAAATGACTCATGACATCAACACAACCCCGCCAAAGCGGTCATCAAAAACATCACCATCTCATCAAAAATTGAAAATCAAACAGATATGTACAAGACAAAAACTACTATATACAAAGCAAAATGCCGAGGCCAAAGCCTAGGCATAATACTTCTTCAAATAGAGCCCATTTCGGGGCTCCCGACGAACTCATTCCTTCGAAGTCAACCAAGGTATACGCTCCCTTTCTTAAGGACTTTTTTGACGATATATGGGCCCACTACCACATCGACTTAAACTTTCCCGCCCCCAAGGCATCTTTTTTCCTGGGCATAGACCAAAACACAAGGTCACCTTCGGAAAGACCCTAGGCTTAGCCGCCTTATCGTACCGGACTTTGACTCGCTTTTTATGCGCTTCGTTCAACGTGGCGGCATCTCGGCGACGCTCATCGAAGATGTTCCGGATGAAGAAGCCGCCCTGCCCGGACTAGAAGTGTCGTGAAGGAGCTCAACGTTTACGCTTACAAGGGAAGGAATCTCGCATTCAATGGGAAATGACGGATTCCACCCCCGTGGACTAACCGAAACGGAGTAAAGCCGGTCATGCGGTCTTTAGCGGCGTCCGTATGCGGAGTGCGAGGATATAGCAGCAATGCGCTAAGTTGGATCTATGTTTATCAATCGTCCGTTGAAGAATTGTCTTCAAGGACTTATTCACGGCCTTCCACGCGGCCATCGGCACGAGGATAATATGGAGATGAATGCTCCCGCCGGGAAACGATTTAAGAGCCAACTGCTCATCATGCTCGATACCGAAAGTGACCGCCATGGTCGGTAGGAAAATCTCTCTAGTGTATAATGCTCCGAGCCGAGCGATGACTTGGTTGAAGAAGAAAAGAGCGTGACACGCCTCACCATCGTTCCCAAAAGTAGACGCATAGCTTCGACCCACTTTGTGAAGTAGTCTACCGCTACGATAATGTACTTGTGACCTTTTGCCGAAGGCGGGTTACAAGTAGTGATAATCCATACCCCACTTTGTAAAGATCCGACGAGACTCGACTGGAAAAAAGCGGAGGCCGGATGAGCGCGCATTTTTCGAGTATACACTCGACAAGGATGACACTTCTTGGCCGATTCAATACAATCTTTGAAAATCGAGGGCCGAAGTAGCTAGCACGCAAAATCTTTTGGGCCGTAGCAAGCCCCGATAAATGACCCCCACAAGCTCCACCGTGAGAATCACTGTTAGCACGGCCTCGGCCTTCTTCGAAAGTTAAGCGACCGTCTTAGGATTGAATCAACCCCTCGACTGCGTACAAAGCATCACCAATAATCGGATAACTTTTAGCTAAGTGACGCGGCCTTACGACGCTCATCTTCTCGAAAAAAGAAGAGGGAAACTCGCAGATTCTGGAGATACACGATGATATCCCCATACCAAGGATCTTGTGGAGAGATCAAAAACAAGTGTTCGTCCAGGAAAGGACTCATCATAGATCATCTCCTCTCCACAAGGCAACTCGGAGATCAATTCCGCAAAGACTCAATGACTTATTGGATTTGGCGGAGACATGAACTCTAGATCAAATTCACGTAATATCACAATCCATCTATTATATTTGCCCCCAATCACTCGCCTGCGAGACAACGCGAAATGGATTGTGCAAACTCGCCAAGATGTAAGTTTTGCGAAGAATAATATAGTGCCTGAGCCGCCGTGCAGCCATGAGCTCGCCGCCAAGGCTAATTTTTCCTATCGGGGTGTCGTGCTTCGGAGTCCTACCAGATCCTCCGACTAAGGTAGTAAATAACATGCCTCGATTCTCGCAGCATCACATCCTCCCGAACCAGAATCCATACCAATGGTAGGTCCTCGCATGTAGCCGGATACAAAAGAAAATCTCTGCTATAATCGGGTGGACTCAGTAAAGGAGCAGCAGGTCAATGCCTTTTTCAAGGCATCGAATGAGCTGCTGAGCATAGTCGTCCCAAAGAAAAGGAACTCCCTTTCTTCAACGGCCTCATATATCCCTTTGTAATCTACAGACATAGTTAACGATAAACCTCCGAAGAAAGTTAGACTTCCCTTGGAGACTTTCGAGAGCTGACGAATTGAAGACTCGAGGAGGCGGCGAAGTATTGCTCTCAGCTTGAAGGGATCTACCCTTATCCCTTCACTTAGACACGATAAATCCCAACGGCCCGACCGGATGCCATCGCTATAACGCACTTGTTCCTGAGATTCAAACGAATTTTATAAAAACGACATCTTTCAAATATTTGCGGAGGTGACTGGATGAACCATCCTCTTTCGAGAATGACGTCTCAGATCATCTAAGTATGCCTCGATGATTTTCTTGATGTCGTGGAAGGCGTAAGACATGGCCCGCCGAAAAGTGGTATCGGCATTTTAAGACCAAAAGGCATTTTCTTTATATGCAAACGTGCGGGGACAAATAAATGCGGCCTTATGTTGATCTTCTGGATCGGACAGTAATTTGATTATAACGCATACCGTCCATGAAGGAAAAAAATCTCGTTCTGCCCAGGCACACTCGTCACACCGGTCAATGAAGGGTGTGTGTAGTTATCTTTAGGACACGCCTTATTCAGAGTCTCCGAAATCGATGCATACTCGAATTGTTCCTTGCTTTTTTATCAACGGGAACGGGGTTTGAAACCCATTCGCCGTCAGGAGCGGGAAAATGAATCCCGCCTTTAAGGCAGCTTTTCAACTTCAGCTTTGATAGCTGCTGCCTTCCTAGGATTAACCGGACGAAGTTTTTGCCTGACCGGCTTAGCGTTTTCATATGTCTTGATCTCATGCTGGACGATAGATGGATCTATGCCAGGCATTTCCTCATAAGACCAAGCAAAAACATCCCTATACTCTTTGAAGAGCTCGGTATAGATTTGAACTTCTTCACGGGAACATTCAGCTCCAATGAAAACGTTCTCGATAATGTTGGGATTCCTGGAGATGTTCACCGGGATAGTCGGAGAGATCACAGCCATGTTCCCTTCAGCATAAACCTGTGCTGGTGCTAAGGGGCTCAAGACTGGGTGAACAGGTCCAGGAGACTGAGGACTTGGAAAACTAGCTTCGACTTCGCTCAAGTCGGGTAGGAAGTAAGACCGATGATGCAAGTCATCCCACGGTCTCTCTATACCTGTCATTGCTTCCAGGATGGCCTCTTCAGATGGAAGAGTGGTATCTAGACAATCCTGGGCAGAAGAAGAAGTAAGCGTCCAAGCCGGAGCCACAGCACCATCCAACTCTTCCGGCGAAAGAGGAGCTGGATCAGACTCTGCAGTGTCAACAACAGACTGATATGCAATCTCAGCTGCAGAAATCGGGAATGCCATTCCACCCACTTGCCCTTCCTCCAAAGTGGCGGTTGGGGAAGGTAAGGTCCAAGGGTACGAAAAATAATGAGTTCGAAAGAACTCTCTTCGAAGGGGAGCCTTGGAGGATGAAATAGCATTGATAGACACCTTAGGAGGAGGAAGATCAAAAGATCCCATCAGGGAAGAATACATTCCAACTCCCAGTTTCTCGATAGGTGCCTTAGTATTGTCCAACTTAGGGACAGATGAGTCGAAACCTTTGCACTGGTCACCAATCACGGGTCCGGTTGATCACCGTAACCCTCCTCCTTAGTAGAGGAAACATGCTGTCCGAAATAGTGAGGATGCAATGGCATCCATATCATATATCCAGTTCCTCCCCAACAGAAGGTTGTAGTCCAAGGCTGCATCTACTACCTCAACCTCTATGTTAACGGTTTTGCCCCCAACACGGATGGGCAAAGCCGGGACAATACCATGGGGCCTATGAGAATGGCCATCGAATGCAGTAAGAATAGTGCTAGATGGAACAGCTTTGGGAGATCCTAGTGTCTTCCAGCATGCGAGAGACATCACGCAAGTAGAAGCACCCTCATCAACGACTGTGCGAAAGATATTAGTCTTCCGGTACGATGATTTAATATGGAAGGCCATGTGATGAAGAAGTCTCTTCTTAAAATTAGTCATATCAAAAGTAATTAGAAGAGAATTTTTTGGATCAATAGCCCCAATGGCAGTGAGCAAAGCACTGCGCTGAGCCGGACAAGGCTGGAGTACCTCTAAAGCTGACATAGCACAAGGACTTTGCGCCAGATCTTCTACAATCGAGTAGTTCTGGGCAGCCCTCATGTTCGGATTAATCGTTGACCGCTTAGAAGATGCTTTTGGCATCCGAGGCATAGACTCAACAGTTGGCTTCGTGATGTGAAGCGTCTCAGTAGCATCAGGAACTTCCTTAGCTTTCGAAGATTCCTCTCCGCCATAATCACGGGATCTCGTAGCAACATCCACGTGAGCACTCATCATAAAGATATTCGATGGAATTTCCCCTTCCTGAGGACCTCCAGAGGAAGCCCCAGGATTTTGGTTCGCGCCAGCAATTAATTGCTGCCCTTGGGGAAAAGGGTTTGTTAGCACAGCCTGGGAACTAGAAGAACCCTGCTGAGATAACAGGCGCTGAGCATCCTGAATTTTCGGGCAAAGGTGTGTTAGATGGTCTCCAGTAAAAAGCTTGCACGGAAACTTCACTTTCTTTTTCTCCTTTTTCCCTTCACCAACATGCTCGTTGGTTTTATTTGCATTGCCCTTCCCATCCTTGCCCTTCTTCTTGTTATTACGTCCCTTCTTCTTCCCATTGGACTGTTGATTTCCTTTGGGTTCAGAAGATTGGACAACATTAATGGACAAAGACTGGGAAGGTGAAGAATCAGCAGGCACAGCCTGACCAGAAGAAGCAGATTGTAAAGACAACTGCTGCAATTGAGAAAGCAGGCTCGCTGCACTACTACTGACCGATCCGACAAGTCCGTCACCATGCGGACCAGGTTTGGGTTTCGAAAGATCCAATTTGGAGCGAGGAGCATTAGGCAAATACTTGTAAAGCATGCCAGACTGAGAATAGATCAATTCTAACTGCTGGGCCCTAAAGATGGCCTGCTCCTCGGAATATACCCCTGACATGGATACATCCTTTGAAATATCTGACTGAAGCGATTTCAAAAACCACTCGAGAAGGAACTCACCTGGAATATGGGCTTTGATAAGCCTCTTCCTTCTCCTCCGTTCCTGAATATGATCAGAAATGTGAGTTGCCTCATCCTGCTTAAAATTAGCCAGGAGTTCGGTCCCAGCCTCATATCTGACAGGCAACTGAAAATGGTTAAGAAAAGTTACAGCCAGTTCTCCAAATGTGGCGAAACTGCCCCCAGTGAGCTCTATATACCACTTAGCTGCATTCCCAGTTAAGGTGCGCTGAAATAATCTCAATCTAACCGAGTCGTCGATCAGAGAGTTGGAAGAGCACCATAAATGGAATGTGGTGACGTGGTCTGCCGGATCTTCACCATTTTTACCTTCAAACTTAGGAATGTCTGAAGGAAGTTTGGTTGGAACCGGAGGCCACCCCGGACTATACCGAATCGGGTCATTAGTTAACTTCGCCAAGTCTGGCAAGTTTAACGTTGCCAGAAATAGTAATCGCGGCGGAGCCTGAGAATTCCATCCTTGATGGGATGAATTTCCCACATTCTGAAAAGAATAGCCTGGATTTGATGAGGCACCAGGCTGCCAGTAAGGACCCGTAGAAAACGGAGAAGAACCTCCTCCCCACGCCGAGTTACCATAACCCAGGCTAGTTCCCCCTGCTGAAGTATTGACTGAAGAGGAAAGCCCCTGATAGGGGCTCCACGCATTAGACAGAGGAGAAAAAGACTGATAAGCACTCGATGCAGGGAAAGAAGCATTCCCTAGATGACTCGCGATGAACTGATTCCCTGCCCCAGACGTTGCAAACATAGGATTCCATCCCATAAAAGCGGTCGAACTTGGTCCCTGAGCCCAAGGGTTGAAACTCTGGGTCTGGGACGTGAAAGGAAACGACCCTAAAGAAGGATTGGGACTAGGAATATGTCCAGTCCCAAAGGGGAAACCCTGAAACGAAGCCGATCCACTAGCCATGTTAGACATGAGCGTAGATCCAGTTGCACCGGCGGTAAAAGAAAAAGAGGGATTTCCAGCAATGGACATCCTTGAAACGAAGGGACCAGATTGAGAAGCATATGCTTGGGTGAACCCAGAGCCAAACATAGCAGTGCTAGAAGCACTCGAAGATATAGCAAGAGTGCCCCCTGCCTCGACAAGCGAGGGGGGGTGCGAATGCCACGGCCTCACAGCAGAAGCTGCGTTCTCGGTCGTGGCCATCGAAAATAAGCAGATCGTCCGGCGGTCTCTCGAGACTCCGGTCGACGTCTTCGAATAACAAACGGGTGATCGAAGAGGAAGAGGAGAGATGGACTTTGTGCTGAGGCTCGGTATGTCTTCTGTCTGAAAAATCCTCCTCCGAGGCTAAGGCTCTCGAGGTGGGCGGAACGCTCCCTCTCGCTCAGAGCACGGACTGCGACAACGAAACCTTGAGACCTTGGTGGAGGATCTCTCCACGGCGTCGGACTGCAGGTAGAAAACCACCTGCTAGATCGCTCCTACGCCTTCTCGAAGAAGGCTCTGCACTCTCGGGAGATAACCCCGGACTCTCCTCGAACGTCGAGGCGCTTGATCAGCCACTTTTACAAATTTATTATATTAGACTCAAGAAAAGTGAAAAGCTAGGCAAGCTAGGAGCAAAGAGCACTCACTAAAATCAAAACCCTGAGAAAAAACAAGCAAACAACCTCCAAGTATTTTCGCTCCGGGTGATGAGGACCGGACACCAAAATACAGGAAAGCGAAGTATAGGACCTTCCGAAAGCAGTCTGGGATGATTAGGGCCCAGAACAACTAGCGAAGGTATCAGAAACAGTTACGCGGACCTCTGGCTGTGGGCAACTGTGGCTCCAAAGCACCCAAGCTTCCACCAAAAACTTTCCCAATCTTCTTTGAAGCTGATGCGACGTGCGCCTCGGTGCCTGCAGGTATTCACGGTCCTGTGTGGAACCTAGGAACAACTATTATGGACACCAATCCGTATCAGAAGCTGGGCGGAACGGTCTTGAGGTTAGATTCAGCTAATCGGAGGGGGGGTATCCCTCTTCTTAACCTTCACTTCCCCTCGCGCTTGACTCTCGGATGAGAGCTTTCCCAGTCCACCTCACGGAGTTGGATTTCGCTCAATTAATAAACTTCTATGTTTGTTTGAGCGGCCTTGGAAAGTTAAATCTCCTCTCTCCTATTCCAAGGCCCTACAACCTAGCTAGTTGGTGATTGACACTTAATAAAACTTGCTAGTTGATTTTAGATTAAATCGCTTATTTTAAGGGCTGTTGTATTAAGTCATAAGGGTATGGAGTTGAAACCAATGATGTTCTGACGCAAAAGAAATTAATAAAAACCTGACTACATGTACATGCAGTTCTTTGTCTTTCGATGAAGAGCAATTTCTATGTAAGTTCTACGAGGCTAAAAAATATATTTTTCTTTTCGAATTACAAACTCACACGCACAAAAAATTAAGAAGCTAACTAAATGATTCAATGCACCTAATGCAAATGACCACTAGCATGTAAATTCTAAGATGCAAAAAAGTCCCTTGAAACAAGGTGAAACTTCCCAAAAGGGCTCCTTCAGTTTTAACTCATCTTTTGATATCCAGAAAGCCAATTCTTGCAAACAAGAACTCTCAATATAAGACACCAAAATACTCCACAAGAAGAAGAAGAAATCAAAAGACACCCTCTCCTCAAAATCAAGCTAAAAACTAGAAGCAAGAAATTTCACTAAAGTCCCAAAAGATGAAGCCAAACGAAAATGAAAAAGGCAACAACAAAAACGAAAAACAAGAAACAATGTTTTTTGAGTTTTTGATATGCAAAAACAAAAAGCAAAACAAATGTTTTTGGGCTTTTGAGTTTTATAAAACAAGAGTTTCAAGAAAACCAAGAACAACTATCCCAATCCAAGCCAAAACGAGACCGAATTTCAAGCATAAACTTCAGCTATGCCCCCAAACCTTATAAGGCTAATGATAGCAAGATCAATGAGAGCGACGGAAGACCAAAAACTCAATCAAACAGCCAAGAGAAATAGTGCAAATTCGTTGCAACACAAAACTCCAAAGAAACAAGAAAAGATCTTTGAAAATTGCAACAAAACCCTAGCCTATGAAACTCAAGAAAACCAATCGAAAACAAAGCAAAGAACGCAATGCGAAGCACAACACAAAGATAGGAGCGAGTCAGTGAGCAAAAGCTCTCTGTTCTGGTAAAGCAGAACAGCCAAGAACGCTCAGAAAGCGATCTTGGAACTCAATCCAGGAGTGCTAGCACCAACAAGAACACTTCGCCAAAAGATCAGTTTTCGGACAAACGAAAGAGAACCAAGACTTAAAACCACTTCTGTCACACTCCAGTAAGTACAGAGACTCTGCAGACACAGGCCTCCACAGCCAGAAAAGACCAAAAACACCAGAATCTTGAAATTTCAAATTCAGCCTAGGTATACGCGACCTTGCAGTTATGCAACAGGCGTGTATACGCGTCTGTGTTGAGGGAGACCCGCGTATACACGGTTCCTTCTACACAAACTCGCGGGTATACGCGACTGTGTGCAAGAAAAACTGCGTATACAAAGAAAGATAATGAAAAATAAAAAGTACAAGCCTGGGAAAGGTATAAAAGCTTCAGACTGACTGCAAGAAAGCAAACTGGACTGTAAAAGACAGAAAAAACTGTTGGTATCCTACCAAACAGCTGAAACAACCCAACAAGAGAATCACAAAAATGTGATCCCCAGCGGAGTCGCCAGTTCTGTTTCGGGGATTTAACACCCTAGAGGTTGGTTGGGATTCAACCTCCACAGAGCAGGGGCGTACTACTTAACAGAGACTCACACGATCATGCACAGTCATAAAAACGAAATCGAGTAGAACGAGAGGTTTACCCGTTGGTCCTACTTTTGAAGTAGATCCACGTGGAGTTCAAACTCCCTGCAACCGTCCTTCCTCTTTCACCTGAAATACAAGAAGAAACCAGCACAAAGGACAAGTTGTACGGTATATTTCTACTCTATATGTTAGTGAGATTCATATAAAACATTAAATAAATCATCATGAATGCATGTATAACAAATATTCTTCATACATTAAAGCATACACCAACACATTTACTTCGGGAACAGCATGATACTTCTGTATTATAAAAATAGTACGTACAAAAGTAAGTGGAGAGATCACCTGATCCTTCCAAGGCCTTCGCAGACCGTCGTCCGAATCCGTCCAGCCCTTGCCTCGCTAAGACTCCTTCCAAATGAGTGCATACGAGATAACATATAAAGGGATGTGTATCTCAAGGAAACAAGGGTTTCCTGAAATGAACTGGGAAAGTGCAGGAGGCACGGGGAATCAGACTTGGATAGGGAACCAACAGAGTATAATAATAATAATTCTCTCTCTCTCCTTAGGCCATACATATGAGGTCTTTTTATAGTCCTTCCAAGTAGTTTCAGCAGTTGGAAACAGTTGGCCACGGGCTGGGGTAGTTGAACTACCTGAGTAACCATCAACCCAGCGCGAAATTAGGGATTTTTATATATTTTTTAACCATAAAAATGGCATACGCGGAAAAGTCTAGCTGTACTCGCGTATACACGCGGAAAAACACGGGCATAGTCGCGTATGAAAGATTTTCCACTGTTTTTAAGTGAATTTGTCCAAGTCTGTAGGAATGGGTGCCCATAAAGCCATGAAGCAATCATGAATCATGTCAAGGTGAGAAATGATGCTATAACGTAAGGCCATAATTAAACAACCAAGCGACCATGAAAGGACGACCAGACAAACAGAAAGATCATCTTACAGGAGAGAGCTCCGTAATTCCAGAAAAGCAGAGATTGAGGCCATAATTAAAGAAGCAATAGTTGATTTCAATGAAATGGTTCATGGAAGAGTTGGGATTTCACAGAATTTAGAAGCAGAGACACAAGGAGTTGAAATGGATAAAGCAGGGGCAAGAGTTGGGACTTCACAGAATTTAGAAGCAGAGACACAAGTAGTTGAAATGGATAAAGCAGAGGCAAGAGTTGGGACTTCACAGAATTTAGAAGCGACGAACGGCTACGAATGTGTGATGCTTTGTTATTACCTTAGCGAAAATATGGTACAGTGTAGGGATGGGCATCAGTTTTGTTTTAAATGTATAAGGAGGCAGGTTGATGAAATCATTTATGGAGGTCTCAACACATGCACATGGCTCTTTTTCATGCATGTATATGTATCACTGCAAGGAGTCAATTCCTTTGCCAGAGATTAGGAAAGTTATCCCAAATGATGTTGTCGAAAAATATGAATATCGCGTGGCCCAAGATGTTATTGTTGAAGCCCAAATTGAAAATTTGGTTTATTGCCCATTTTGTAACATTCCATATGAAATAGAAAAGTGTGTACAAGTCATGAACTGTCCAAACGCAAAATGTCTGAAGTCTTCATGCATCCAATGCAAGAAGCTGAGTCACTTACCATTAAGTTGTGATGAGATTGAGAAAAAATCACCTGAAACTGCACCTCGTAGGGAAGTTGAAGAGAGGATGACGAAAGCCGTGATAAGAAAATGTAACATTTGCAACGTGGGGTTAATCAAGGCGTACGGATGCAATAAGGTGACGTGTAAGTGTGGAAACACAATGTGTTACGTTTGCAGAAAGACACTTTCAGATTTCGATTGTTCTCATTTTTGTATGTGTCTGCTATTAGTATATAGTAGAGAAGAAGGCAGATTCTGTCGAAGATGCAACAGGTGTAACCCAATGTATGATCAAGAAGACGACGAGGCTTTGGCTGCTAAGGAGGAAGCATTGATGGAATTGGAGGAAGCATTGATGGAGTTGCTTGATTTGGAAATTGGGCCTCCCCTGACAACGCAAACACAACAACCAGTTACAGATGGAGAGGAGCATTATATGCAACCTGTTCCTCCAACCGAAATTAGACATCAACCAGAATTCAACGCTCAAGGTGATCAACCTGCAAATATGAACGTACCTCCCCCGCAATTCTTGAGACTTGGTGATCAGATTGCAAATATGCCTCTCAATCCAACGTTACCTCCTCAATATTTCTTCAGATTTGGTAATGGTGATCAGTTTCCAAACATGGATGTACCAGTACTGCTACTTCCACCACCTGTCATCAGAAATGGTAATCAGCTTGAAAACATGGCTGTACCTGCACCCTTGACTCCACATCCAACGTCACCTCCCCAAGAATTCTTCAGATATGGTAATGGTTGTCAGCCTGCAAACATAGCTGTACGTCCACCGCATTTCGTCAGATATGGTTATGGTGGTGAACCTGCAAACATCTCTCTACCTGCACCGTCACCTCCACAACATTTCTTCATATATGGTAATGATGGTCACCCTGCAAACATGGCTGTACCTCCACCGTTACCTCCACAGTATTTCTCCAGATATGGTAATGGTGATAACCCTGAAAACATGGGCTTTGTACCTGCACCGTTACCTCCACAGCATTTCGTCAGATATGGTAATGGTGGTGAGCCTGCAAACATGGTTGTACCTGCACCGTTACCTGCACAACATTTCTTCAGATATGGCAATGGTGGTCAGCCTGCAAACATGGCTCTACCTGCACCCTCACCTCCACAGCATTTCTTCAGATATGGTAATGGTGGTGAGCCTGCAAACATGGGTTTACCTGCACGATGACCTCCACGTCATTTCGCCAGATATGGTAATGTTGGCGAGCCTGCAAACATGGGCGTTGTACCTGCACAACATTTCTTCAGATATGGTAATGTTGGTGAGCCTGCAAACATGTCTGTACCTGCACGATTACCTGTACGGCATTTCGGAGGATATGGTAATGGTAGTTGGTATGCGAACATGAATTTACCATCTCAGCAACATTTTGGCGGTCGCTAACGGCGGTCACTTAGAACTAGGGTTTTAAGTATTTTATGAAGCAAGTATTTGAAGTCTTGCTAACTCGTAGTTATTATCGGAAGGTTATGGAAATTAGTTCCTCTCCCTACGATATTTATTCTGGTTTGGAATTGGTGGAATTGGCAATAGATTAGTAATTCTTGTTTGGAATTGGTGGAATTGGCAATAGATTAGTAGGTTAAAAGGTAGGTATTGCAGTCTGCATATTATCAATTAGGTTCAATTTTAAAAAGTTAGGGTTTTTTTGGTCTATGTATAAATTGCTATATGAGCTAGGGCATTTAGATTGTGCAAGGTTACTCATCAAACTTCTGTTTTCAATGAATTCATGTAGGATTTTAGAGAAATTAGACTGAAAAAACCAGTGTAAGCCGGAACCACTGTAAAAACCTTCAAAATGTCGCACTAAAGACTACTCCCTTTGAAATGATTTTTCTTTAGTGCAACATTTTGGAGTTTCAGGTGTCCGAATGGGGTGAAAAAATTTGAGATAAAATCTTGAATTCTATTATTTAAATTGGTTTTTTTGACTGTATATATGGATTAAGAACCCTAAACAATCCCTGGGGCATTTAGATTGTGTAAGGTTACTCATCAAACTTTTTCTTTCAATGAATTCTTGCAAGATTTTAGAGAAATTAAACCAGAAAAAACTACTATAAACTTGAAAAAAACCAACATAAAAACTTTAAAAAAGTTGCACTAAATACTACTCCTTTTGAAAAGAGTTGTCTTGAAATGCCCAATTGTTTCTAATGTATTGTTGTTACTATGCATTGGAATGGCCAATTGTTTCAATCGTACTGTGTTGAAGTATGAAACTAGGAGATGGTGTGTAGGAAATCGTGTGATGTTGTATGGTGCATTGAACACTTTAAATTGAGGCTTGAGTTATCTGTTAATTGTGACCGTGAACTATGTTGTTCGTTGGTAGAGTATCATGGTGGTGGTTGGTTGATAATGGTATATGCTTTTTTTAAGGTCGTTTTATTTGCGCTTTGAGTTTTTAAAATGGGGGAAGTAGGGTGGTTGTTGGTTGAATAATGGTATGTGCTTGTTTAGAAGGTCGTTTTATATGTGCGTTTAGTTTTCAAAATGGGGAAGCATGGTATATATTGTGGATGGCCTATAATGTTTCTTTATTGAAATAATATATGTGCACTAAGATCTTTTTGAATGCCATATGTTATATGCTTTAAAATTACCTTTGGTATATGGCATTATTTTGAAGATCGTATACGGCTCATATATATGATGGTTGACGCATAACCTTAAAGATTATGCATTCAATATATATATATATATATATATATATATATATATATATATTTTGAGGCCATGGTATATAATATATGAAGGGTAGACATGTATCACATATTAAGATTTGTTGAATTATATAGGACATATATGTTATATATTTACTTTGTTGAAATTTATATATGTTATGAATAGTTGATGGCATAAGTGGGATGTTAGTTTTATTGCATATACATTTTAGATTTTTGTGATGATTTAAGAAGTAATTAAGGGATTTTATGATGCATGCATTCATTTAGATTTATAGTGGTAGTACTTCTCACTAGTAAAGAGAATTACAATAACTGGTCCAAGAAGATAAAATATACCTTTATTTTTAATGAGTTATGGATAGGTGTTTGTTTGTGATGGAGAAAGAGAAGGAGGAAATCCTCCTCAAAAAGTCACTTCTCATGGAGTGTTTTTTATATAAGAGAACAAGAACAACAAGGCATAAGCCTTGATTACAACACCATTCAATGAAGAGGTGATTCCATATGTTATAGATTCACAAATTCTTTTGAATCCTTAATAATATAAATGATTCATATGACTCACACTTTGAGCTTGAAGTTGTTTAATTGATGTCCAAACTGTTTAATTTGGAATTGAAGGATGATGATCCCCTTGCCTTAGCGTCTGAGATAAGAGGCATTATGCACAATATAGAAACCACTAGTGTTAAAATGGATGTTCCTCTCAAAAAAAAAAAATCAAGGAATTATATCACACCTATTCCCATTATCTTGAGTCATTACAAGGTAAGCAAGTACATATCACCTGACTCTCTTGTGGTTAAGTTTTCAAAAGGAGAGATATTTTGGGAAGAAGATGGAAGTTTCACAGTATTTTGAAGAAGTTTTGTTCCTTACACAAAATAAGGCAAGCATTGACAGACTGTGGTCGTTGTAGAAAATTTGTCATCGTCGGGATGAAATTTGCAAGGAGAAAATACTTGACCATAATTGGATATGGTGTAATAGAAATGGGCATGATAATTGATAATGTGGATGGAGTATTATACTTTTCACACAAGTCAAAACTCAGGCCATCATGGCTTAGCATCGTTAGACTCAAATTACTTGGTCTTTAAGACTTTATTCTACATGATGTTCTCTACCTCGTAGAGTTAGGATAACCTTGTTATATTTTTTCCACATCTACCAGTAAGTACACTCCATTAACATATTCGATGAACAATTTGAGGTAAAAAAACCATCAGATAACTCACTTCTCATGACTCAGATAGAAGAAGAAATACTTCTGAAGCTATAAGGAACTTCTGCTCATGAATATAATTTTTCATAAAATTCTTATTATGATGAAGGTATTCTTACATCAAGTCTTATGTCATTCTATATTTGAACATTTGAACTATGACAACCTTCATTTTTTGAATAAAAATGTTGTTACTCGTTTTCCTACCATTCCAAGGAAACTTAAGAAATGTGATGCTTGTATCATAGGAAAGCAAAAAAACAACATTTCCATGATTCTAATTACGAAGCATATAGAAATATTGAACTCATTCATTATGATTTCCGCAAATGGTAATAAATACAGAAAGACATTTATCGATGGCTACACCATAATGTGTTCGGTATATCTATTGAAGAAAAAATATGAAGATTTTGAAACTTTCAAGAATTTTCAAACATGAAATGAAAATAATATACAATCTCATATTACATTTATTCATATTGATAATGGAAAATAATATACTTCAAATGAATTTGAAAAAAATATCTTCTCCAACATGGGATCAAACATCAAGCAATTGTACCTTATAATCCTTAATAGAATAGTGTAGCTGAAATAATGAATTGGACAATCTTAAATATGCTACATTCAATGATGTCTTTCAAGAATGTTAAGTTGATTTTTCGAGTTGATGTAGTTCTATGTGTTGTGTATATTAAGAATATGTATCCATCTCATGCTCTCAAACAAAAAACTGCCTATGAAATTTGGTATGGTCACATTCCTTTGGTGAGGCATCTTAGGGTTTTTGGTTCCACCTGTTATGCCTTGATACCTAGGAAAAAAATAAACAAACTCAAAGAAATGAGTCAAAAATGTATCTTCTTTGGGTACTCTGATATTTCCAAAGTGTACACTCTCTAAGATCAAGTAAATAAGAAGTTTATAATATATACAAATGTGATGTTTCTTGAATATTCCAATATTGACAATGTTTTTTAGTAGTAACTTGATCCCTTGGAGAGATTCAGGCATGAAAAGTACTTTCAAGAGTTTGATAATTATATTCAATATCTTGAAGGGGGGATCCCTATACTCGATCAATATATGGAATCTTATTTTGAATCACTCTCTCCCCCTCATGAACCTTCATCCACTAATTAAGACGACACATTGAGTTATGTGATTTACAGAATTCGGAGGCTAAGTGTTGATTCAACCTCATCTCTTTTGACTGAGTAGGCCGGGCCATTTTAGAAATGTCACCCAAAATGGCTCACAAAGACCCTTGAAGGTGTTCCTCTAGTGAGATTGGAAAGACAAGGACAAGAAGCTCAACTAGATAGAATGGAGATGATGTAGATGATTCTTATTCACCTGTTGACATGCATGCTTCTTATGATTGTGAATTAAATTTTTCTACAAATTCTAAACAAAATTCCTTCAAATAAGTCACTTTTCATGGTCAATGTAAATAAGTGATGCATAAAGAATATGGCACCTTGGTAAATAATGGCGCATGGAAGTTAGTTGATCCTCAATTGGGAACCAAATTGATCTTCAAGAACAAGTATAAATCAGATGATTCATTTAACAAGTGTAAAGCTAGGTTCATGTGAAAAATAATTACATGGAAGGAAGAAGTTTCTTATGAGGATGATTTACTCCCCACAAGAAAATGGGCTTCTATCTAGACATTCTTTTTCTTGGAAGCTAAAAACAGTTGGAAAGTACATCAAATTGATGTAAAAAATGTCTTCTTGAATGGAGATATGAAAGAGAATTTTTTTATGTCCAAACGAAAAGGATTTATTGTGAAGGGACAAGAGCATAAAGTATGTAAGCTTGTCAAATCTATGTATGGCCTCAAACAATCACCATGAGCCTATTAGAATAAATTGTTTAATATTCTTATGAAAGTCAATTTCAAACACTATGATATTGATGATGCAACTTCGATTTTCAAGAAATTTGGAAAAATAGTTGTTTATCTTGTGGTTCATGTAGATTATGATATCATGATAGGGAAAAATGAAAACTACATTGCATCCACAAAGAAATAACCAAGGAGAGACATTGAAATGACAAATTTTGGATATGTTCACTACTATCTCAGTATTGTAGTAACCCAACATCTGAAGATTTTATTCCTCTATAAGAAGAAGTGTGTTAGAGATCCATTGAATAGGTTTGGCATGGCAGAGTGCAGTCCTTTGACTACTATAATGCAAAAAATTTAAAGCTCAAATATATTGAAGGAAAATAATTCAAGGATGCAATAAAGTTCAAAAAAATTGTAGGAAGTCTCAACGACTTGACTACTACTTGAGTGGTTTATGAAATAGCCTTGTCAGGGTCATTGGTGTGATGAAAAAAGAGTTATAAAGTACTTGAAGGAAGCTCAACACTTTGGACTCAAGTATACATAGTTGGATGACTTCAACTTGATTGGATACTCAGATTCAAATTTTGATGGAGATAAAGAAACTTGAGTATCTACTTGAGGTTATGATACGAGTCTTGGATTAGGATTTTTCACTTGGAGGTCATGAAAATAGTTAGTTCCAAAATACTTCATAGCTTAGGAATAATATGTGGCAGAAAATGAAGGAACACCAAAAATTCTGTGGTTCAGGAAAATTCCAGAAGATTTGCAAGAGAAACAACTCTATTCAAATCCTCTTTTGATTGACAAAACCTCTGCAATAAAGTTCTCCAAGAACCCAAAGTTCCATGATCGAACCAAGAACATCAATACAAAATATCATTTGATTTGATGGCATGTTGAGGAAAAAGTTATTCACCTTCACCATTGTTCTACAAATGAGAAAATCGTAAACATTTTCACCAAATCACTTGGAGTAGAAAAGCTTGAAAGATTCAGATTGATGCTTGGAATCACGTACATCCCTTCAGATTAAGAAGGGAATTTTGAAAGTTAATCCGAAAGGATTAGAATTATTTTAAATAGTTTAAATAGTTTAATATTACATTTATGAATTAGAAAAAACCAAGATACGTTGGAATTGGAATCCAAATATTCTCTCCACACATGTATATATCCATACTTTGGTTAATGCAATTACATAAGTTGCATTGTGGAGTTACTCACCTGGCCTAATAGGCAATGTATCAACACCGTAACCAACTACTTCATTTACCTTTCCATATGGTTGTATCTCAACTCCATCTGCTTATAGGTCCTACACTCCTCCTTTGAGGCCACTTCTGCACATTCTTGCACCAATTCCTTAGGGATGGTTGAGAGGAGATATGTTTCCTCTAAATTCATGCACTTGGCGTTACAATGATTAAGAGAGGAAGAGAAAAATACAAGAAATGAATAAGAGGATGTATTCATTTCATGTAGATTTCTAGTTTGGTACATTATACATAATATTTTTTTAGCACATCTTATTTTGCGACAACACTTTATTTTGTTACACACACACACACACACACACACACACACACACAGATATATATATATATATATATATTTATGTATGTATATGTATATATATATATCTATGTATGTATATATATATGTATATATGTGTATATATATATATGTGTGTGTGTGTGTGTGTGTGTGTGTGGCATATTATGGGAGGTACACCATGTTTTTCATTAAATTATATGTCATGGATGATGCAGAATTTTTATTCATTCATGATATTATTCTATATTATTATGAATGAAGATAATGTACCTACAGGTGTCACAAGGGAAAAGTTTGGTTTATAAGATGTAGGAGAAGGGAGGGGGTTGGGGAGGTGGGTGTGAACCTACTAAAACATATTTTAGAAGTTAATCACAACTCCTCCATAAATTTTCTTTCTAAATAATAAAACATGTTTAAATTCAATTAAACTAATGAATAAACTAGTTACAAAACAATTGTCCTCTAATTATCTAAGGCGACTACCAAACTAGAAGAGGACAATGAAGGAGGGGATTGAAAAATAATGAGGAGAGGTACGCACTATATTTCATAGTTGTTATTTTCCCTATAAATTATCATTTCTCTTGAGTAGAAATGATTGATTTGTGTGATGGAAACAAAAAATTCATGGGAATCAATTAATCAATGCTCTCTTAATTGAGTTTGTTTACATGTCTGTGTGAATTTGTTCTTACACCTTATCCACTTTTTCATTAAGTTTTGGTCAATGATTCTTGTAGTAATTTGCGAGACAAGAAGCTGTACTCATTTTTCGTTAATAATATTAACATTTTTATCCATTTTATAGTTCATTCTTGTTCATAATTTGTATTTATGTTTATGAACAACCTATGCTGAAAAATTATAGTACTGTATATGAGTTATACTTTACACTCTGTTACATACCTACATAGTATTGTGGTTAAGATGGTATTTCTTTAATTTTTCTCATAAAATTGATCATTTATTTTAAATTTTTTATTATTTTTCATATTTATGGTATGATGTTGGTATATAATGTAATTATTGTACATTCTTCACTTTATTTTTGCAACTAATTTATACTATTTATATTTTCCTTTTGTTGCAAGAAATTTTTCTCTAAAATAAGTAGAATATTACAAGAAGGGTGTTAAAACTTAACCTAATCCCATTATCTCATGTTCCCTATGAGATTAAAGGGTTTGTTAGTGAAGCATAAACACCGGTCATCAACATATTTTAGTGACTCTACTGGGGTCATTAATTCATGTATCCCTAGACCATAAATATTTATATACATATGAACATTCAATCTCCTACTAAACTTAATATTATAGTGTAATTGAATGATAAAACTAATATTTTTCACTCATTATAAAATTTTATCCTTGAAAACAGACATACTCTTATTAGATTAGAGTAGGCTTGGGATGTTATAGCTTGAGATAATGAGTGGCAAGAGAGAAGGGAATATAGATGTCTTGATGAAATTCAGAGACAAAATTTTATTCTTTCCATCTAAGCTCATCATCAATTCCTTCAGGAACTTACTTTATATCTGATAACTGCCTCCCATTCACATAAAATCATGTTTTTAAATGATGCTTCTACCTAATCGTCAACTCAATCTTCTTCCTCTTTGGTGTCAGCTTGATTATTTACCTCATCCTATGTTAAAATTAGTAGTCTTCATTCTGTATTTGATCATTTTCAATATACAACAAATCTTGCTAGAATGATGAAGAAATACTAACTATTTCAATCATAAGAAGAAATGAATTCCACTCCCTAGCATATATATTCTCCTTTGGATGTAACACCAGCTAATGCACCATTACCTAAATTCAAGGATATTTTGCCTAAATTTTTAATTGACGGTACCACCCTATAATATGCAGTATTCCTTAATATTGATAAAAAAAAATATGTAAAAAGCCATTCAATTTCAATTTTCCATGCATGTGAAATGTTTTGACACCATATTATTATACTAATGAAATCTACTTGACAGTTTTTGGCATTTTGTTTTCTTATATATATAATGGAATCACAATTTATACCTACAAACAATGGATATTTAGTGACAATGAGTAACTTGATAAGGTCATAATGTATTGTAATTTTTCTCTATAAATGTGAAACTTGGCTTTACATCAAATAAACGATTGCTAATAAGGTAAATTGAAAATGAAATTATAATGTAAAATTTGTTGTGACATTCATGGATACGACTAGGCCTATCAAAGTGTTTTGGATCATAATTTTTCTTTTATGGAAATCCATGGCACAATTTTCATATATCCATGTATTTAGGGACGAACACCTTACAAGCATAAAGCTAGATAGCTATCCTACCACACTAGATTTAAGGGAATCCTTTTTCTCTTCCAAGCTTCTTAAACCACTGTAGCTTGATGAACATTGGAACATGTCTTGAATATATTGTACGAGAGGGATTTTCTGATGAACCCTTAGTTAAATTGAGAGGGGTGGTGAATCGGTTTAATACATTCATGGAAATTTAAACTTTTCATTCAACTCATTTACACCTTCATTTCATAAGTAGCTTAATAAATAATGGATCGTTAAACACAATTTGTCGACAAAAAGTAATTAAACAGATTAAAACATCACCTCAAATCTTATTATTTTTTTAATGCAAAGGCAAGCTCCAAATCCCTCTCACAACTAATTTTATGTAGGTTCCAACCTACATGAGGCTACTACCCCAAATTCTGCAAGTTACAACTTGTAAGGAAGCTCCAAATCCCATCCATTTTCTGTAGGCTACAATCCCCAGGAGGCTCCTACCTCAACCACCTAGAATTGGACATCTATCAAGCTACATCTTGATATGGAAGTACCAACTCCATCACACTACAATAAAATCATATGTTGAATTACCTAGATATCAGCTTTGTTTTTCTCCTTCTTCAATGTTGTCCTACCAACCTTCAAATTTGCTTCATATCAACTCTTGGTCTGCACAGCATCTGTATCTTTGCTCTCTCATTCTTTCACTCTCTGACATCTCTATGCATATTACAATAACATCATTTATAGAGATCACATCATGATTGTTTTCATTCTATGTGGGAATATGAAGTTAACGGGCACGACTCTTTCCTTCCACCCACTCATTTCCTCACTCAGCATATTTAGGATGTTACAACAATATATACACTCGTTTCAGTATTAAATGGAGTTTTGATTTTCCTTGGATACTTGGATTTGCATCAAAAGCAATATAAAATAATTATTACACGTATAGTTATAGTCAAATATTTCACTCAGCCCTTTCAGCTTCTTATATTTGCTTTGTGTTTTTCCTCTTCTGCCTGCCATCCCTTTGTCTTTTATGTTTCTGCAGTTATATTCCAACTGTGTTGCATGACCACCATTTTTCCGGACTTGACCCATGTTTTTGCACTATTCTACATGAGCTCCGAGTTCTTTTCTTACCCGAGCCTTTTCTTATTGTGTTCAGTCTTTTATTTTGTTACCCAAGACTTTTCTCCCATGTTCAGCCTTTTCTTTCACACACAGGCGCATCTACATGCCACTTTTCATCTTAGTCGGCTTCATTACACAAACCCCGTGGACCTGTGGCTCATGGTCTACATAAACTCCCTTTTAACACAACAAAGTACAATATAGGAGTTTATACAACATACATACATTGATCAAATAGTGCATAATTTATAATAAAATGCACATAACAGATGCAGAATAGCGGTTATCGCATCCCACAATACTTGACCAATCATAGTACATTTCACTTCGCTTTCCTGTGACTTTTAACGTTTATCACTAAATGTATCTCTTGTATTGTGCGATATATGATTGTATTGCATCGCATCCAACGTAACTGACTGTGCGAACCGTAAGAACAAAAACATAAAATCAACGATGTGCGCTAATGCATAATGCCGACACATGGCTTCTCTCGTTCCCCGCATCACAACTTTCTAACCTTATCGCATTGCAAAACAAATTAACATATCTTAGTGCTATCTACTAACATTTGCGATGTGCGAAATAGCAAGTTTCCATCTGCCATTGATCTGCGCCTAGATCTAATGGCCGTCACCTGATCACACTTCGCACTTTACAATATTTACTTTGTTGTTACCCTCTATTTATTGCGATCTACGATATTGCGCAGTGTTGGCATGTGCACTTCTCCACTTCGCATCACATACAATTTGACTTACCTTGCGATGACCTTGACACTATCTATTAACGTTTGTGATGTGCGAACTTGCGATTCGTCATCTACCATTGATCTGCCACCTTTACTTCCTCGATATAATCCTGACCATCTACTCATCCGTCACGTGGCTCTTCTTCATCTCTTCCACCCGCTTTGATCTCTACCATGAAATCTTGAAACTTCAATTCTGTGATTTGATCTTTGCCTTCTGATTTCTTCCCTTGGAATTCTTCTAAGTGTTCTCTACCTTAGTCAATTTTTCTTCTTTTAGCTGTCATCGTTGTGCACCACCAGTTCCTCCACACATAGACACTGTAGTTTCTGATTGCTTTCAACTATGTGATTAATACAATATTCAATCAAACATAGGATTGTGTAAGATCTCTAGTCCTCATTATGTCTTGCAAATCCGATTGCCTTCTGATGTGCGCTGAAGTAGTTCAGTTTGTCACCTTTTTAAAAGAGCTGAACTATCCTAAGCTTGTTATTATGTTTGTGATTCACTCCAACTTGGGATTATCATGTTTGTTGCCTTTTCCGCCTTTGACTTTTCGCTGCCTTTGCATTTTTTTGTTGCCTTTGCCTTTTCCTTTTTGTTGAATTTTCTCCTTTGGTGCATTTGCTGATGGTCTAATGCTGCTTCTTGCCTCTCTTTTATGTTGTCTTACTACAATATTGCTTGATCTTCTTCTTTGCCTTATTATTGATGCTTATTTCTCCTTTGCCTTAATGATAGTTTAGGTGTTGCTCCTTTGTGCTCCTTTTCCATCAATTAAAATATTTCCAACAATCTCCCCCTTTGTAATTGATGGCAACACTTCCTCCACCACTTCAATACTTCAATACTTCCTCCAAGAATTCCTCCCCTTTTCATTCTGAGAGGTGTCTTTCTTCCTCTGCTTGCTTTTCAGAAGAGTTTTTCTTCTTCTGCTTGCCTTTCCTCCCCCTTTGACATCAATGGTAAAGGGTTGCATATTTCCTAGTGTAGATTCTATCCTTGCATTACTTATCTCTGATTTGTTTATAGGCCTTCTAAATTTATACTTTGCTGCTCTAGGTTGGTGTATAATATTTTTTGGGAGAACACTTTGAAAATTATCGATATTGCATGAATGGAGGGAATGTCACCATAGAATGTTCTGTACTTATATCCCTTACTGCTTGATAGAGGTGATATGTGCTATAATTTTGACGTACTTTTGTCATAATACTCCGATCTTGAGGAACCAAACCATACCATACTCTGGAGATATTTACTAGCTTCATAGCTCTAGCTCCTCTCTGACAAATTTTATGGGTTGCTCTCCCCCTGGAATGATGATTTCTTGTATGATACTAACTATCACTTGTCTACTGCACTATTTATGTTCCTTATATTGCAGCCATAGAGTATCATCTACATACACTACCCCTATTTTTTCTCTTATATATTCGAATGGTTCTCTAGCAAGAGGTTTTGTGAATATTCTTGTTGTTTGTTCCTTTGTTGGTACATACTCCATATTTACTATTTTCTCTACTACTTGCTCTCTGAGGAAGTGGTACTTTATTGGGATTTTCTTGGTTTTCGAATGAAGTACTGAATTTTTTGATATAATTATTGCACTTGTATTGTCACATTTGATAGAAATAGGTTTAGTGATGCTTACCTTCATGTCTTGGAGATTTTGTTTCAATCACATTACTTGTGTGCAACAAGCTGTTGCTGCTATGTATTCTGCTTATGCAGTAGATAGAGAGACACATGTTTGCTTGTTTCTTAACCACACAACCAGACTTTCTCCCAAATAAAATGCACCTCCACTTGTGGTTTTCCTATCATCCACAAAGTTGGCCCTATATGCATTTGTATATGCTGTCAATGTGAAGTCTTTCCTTTTTGGATAACATAGGCCATAATGAGAAGTTCCTTGTAGGTATCTAAATATCCTCTTAATTGCTAGCAAGTGATTTTGTTTTGGTGCTGCTTGATATCTTGCCAGAAGTCCTACTGCCAACATAATGTCTGATCTAGAGGAAGTTAGGTATAGAAAACTTCCTATCATAGATCTATAAAACCTTTGATCTACATCTGCGGATCCATCATCAACACATAACTTGCATCCAATGATCATGGGCATTGACACAAGTTTGCAGTCTTCCATTTCAAATCCTTTCAACATATCTCCTAAGTATTTTTCATGTGAAATGAACATTTCTTTATTCTTTTGTAGAATTTGAAGTCGTAGGTAGTAGGTAAGCTCTCCAATCATAGACATCTCAAATTTTGACTTCACCTCCTCTGCAAATCCTTTTACTAACTCATCGTTGTTGCTACCAAACATGATGTCATCTACATATACTACTACAATTAAGATTCCATTTTCATCAGCCTTTATATACACATTGTTGTCTACTCCTCCCTTCTTGAAACCTTGTTTTTGAAAGTACTTGTCCAGCCTAGTGTTGAGCCTCAAATTTGTGCTTTCCTTCACCTCATTTTACCTCATTTTCCCTTGTCCATTTCTATCTTAGACCTAATTGATCAATAAATATAGTTAAAATTACTTCTAGAATGATTTACATGACTGACTTGTTGAATTTTGTGATTTTTGCCATTGTTAAGCATTTTGACCGGAACTAGCTGCAGAATGCAGACATTCCGTAGCTAACCGACGATTTTGCAGCTGCCTTCATGTTTGAGTATGTTCCAGGTGGCCTCTTGAGAAAAACCGTATATGGGCATGATCCAAGTCTTGTCTACATGGTTCGTTGCTCATCATGGAGGAAGAAATGAATTCTGGGTATGGTTTTGAACGTGGGGAACACATTTATGAAGGAAGACTCCTATTAGGACTGTCTCAGTCCAGATGTCTTTTCTTCTTCACGCAGCCACTTCAAAGAGTCCTAACATGATTTGGATAAGGAAGGACATTATTCCTAAATTGTTGTAATTATTGTTATGTGCATTTGCTTTATAAACTCTTGAGTAGACCGAGAGCTTAGTTGGAGATTTTATGTTAGATTGCTGCTAGATTTTGTTGGAACTCTGTGATACATTCCTGAAAACGCAGAGTATTATGTTCAAACTATTGCATCGTTAATGGAGCAGACACAGTTATTTTGAAGGCGTGATTTAGTTTGGAGTTGAATGCCGTCAAGTGGTAGAGGGCCCCTGCCTCTTGCACGGATTTATTTTGCGTTAATTAGATAAGTTTTTCTAGCTGCCTTTACAGTTTGCATTTGAATTAATACTTGTTTTTGTTAGCTACTGTAGTCGTTCTCATTCTAACTCTTCCACCAGAAGATACTCTTCCAAAAGACCATAATGATGAATGTTGAATAACTATAGTATTGTAGAAATATGAGTTGAATTTGTAGTTGTTTTAACTAGCTACTGTAGTTATATTCATTCCAGCTCTTTCACAAGAAGACACTCTTCCAACAGATTATAATGATGAATGATGAATAGCTATAGTACTGTAGGAATTAGTTGTAGTTTTGCTATTCACTGTCATAAGTTACACTTTTTCTAATCACTCTTCCACAAGAAGAAACTCTTCCAAGACATCCTTAAGAAGTTCAAGACATGACTGTGATAATGAATGATTTAATTGTGTGTTTTTACTAAGTATCATCTCTGATCTTGCTCTTAAACGCTTGCCCAAGACATCATAATGACGAGTAGGGTATGGATGTGATAACTTAATTTTTCATTTGCTTTCAGTTCATTTGCTTTCAATTGCATACAATTACACAGTCAGAATTGTTCTATCCCTTCCAAAAGAAGGAACTCTTCCAAAATATCACTAATGATGAACAAACAGATTGTGTAACTTCATAGAATAATGCATGTTAGTATAGTTAGAATACTCCGGAGTTTCATTGCATTTAATTCATGATCAGTTACTTCATTTCAAGTTTGATGATGACTTATAGTTCAAGCATTATTCTAGTTTAGTAGCATCTTAGGTTCATTCTTAGATTAACTCATTGCACTTGCATCTCATATTCAAATTGTCATCCATTGCACAATAGATTACTCTAGTTGTTAGGATTAACAAGACAGCCTTCATTATTTACAAACATCTTCTTGTTCTAAAAACTACAACTGATCCATAGCCATAGGAACAGAAGACAACATCACTATAAGGTCTGAAATCTCTCTGCAATCTCCTCATCATTTTATAAACAAAGCTCTTCCTCAAAAGAACTACTTTGAAAAAGAAACCAATAACTCTTTGAGTAAAGGTTCGGTGATATTCAATTGAATTGCAGAATAGAACTAGGAATTAGTCATAGAATAGAAGAAGCTTAGGATAGAGTATTGCATCATTGTAAGTTAGTTCACTGTCTATGTAGAGAATTTGCATATTTAGTGATCATTTCTCAAGATTAGTTTGTGTCATTTGTTTAAAAAGTCATTATCAAGCTTTTGCTTTTATTTAGTCATAGTTCAGATTCTGCTTCAGTGTTTCCAATTGCATTTGCCATTCCACACATTAGATTTAACTCTGTTTTGACCACCAACTTCTTTTCATTAAGTTTTCTAGGCAGTTTCATTGTAAACATAAAACACCAAAAGACCAAAAACATCATAAATCAACATAAAAGACAAAAAACATCACAACACACTACACACAACGCACTAGGAAACAAGCACCTAGGTACATATGGTACACTTCACTTCAGCAGTTTACAAATCCTGGTTGACAATTAAATGAGCTTAATTTAGGAGACTAGATTGAGACCCAACATTTTGGCGCCGTTGCCGGGGAAGTGAAAACTAGGTAACCTTTGTTTCTTAGCATCCAAAAACAATTTTATGTGTAGGGAGAGAGATTCAAGGGGAAGATTTATAAGCAGCAGAGGCAGAAGTTTGACATCTAGAACACCACTTGTTTCATCTAGATCCAGAACTAGTACACCTTCAACTCAAACCCATCTTCCATCCTTTACTGATCCTGGACTTCTTGAAGATCTAAGGTCACCTATTCCATTAGAGAAACCTTCCACTTCATCCATTGAACCTGCCATAGAAGAGGATCCAAAAAATCACATTGAGGACACAAACCTTTCTACTTCCACAGGAAAGTCAACCATGGCAGAAGAAGGAGGAGGAGGAGTTGTTAATGGAGAACACACATTATTTGGAGGAGGTAGAGGTAGAGGAAGAGGAGAAGGAGGAAGAGGAGAAGGAGGTAGAGGTCCGGAAGGAGGAAGAGGTAGAATAGGAAGCTCTTTTGGGTTCCCTATACTTGATGAAGAAACCAATACAACCATGAAAAATATTTCACCCTCTGTCCTTCCGAACTTCTATGGACTTAAAACTGAAGATCCTGAAACTTTCTTATTCGAATTTGAAGTGTTGTGTAGAACTTATGACTACCTACAAGATGCTCAAAAATTGAAATTATTTCCTTCAACTCTGAAAGGAGCAGCATTGAATTGGTTTATGAGTTTAAACAGTAGTTCTATTAGAACATGGGAAGACATGAAACAAGCATTTCTAGAGAGATACTTGGATTATTGTATGCCGGTTAATCATAAGGAAGAAGTGTTCAAGATGTTACAAAAAGAAGATGAAAACTTAGAAGATTTGTTGGAAAAATTTAAATACAACATAAAAAGGGCACAAATGGAAAACCTAGATCAAGACACTTTAAAAGCTCTTTTGTTGAAAACCATTAGGGATGAATGGTTGGATATCCTTAACATGATGGGAAAAGGGGATATATCACAACTCACATTACCGGAAATATCTGAGTTATGTATCAACCTTTCCAGAGGGAAATCCAAAACTGTCAAAGGTCCAAGAGATCCTGCTCTTGCAAGAGCAAGTAAATCTGCTTCTGGGACAGTAAGTAGATCAGAAATAGGACACATGCTTGATGATTTTAAATCTGACATCTTAGGGAGTCTTAGTGAACAAATAGACACCCTCCAAGATACAAAACAAGCAAAAGGCTGAATCTGATGCCTTGGCAATCTTTTGTCCCAAATGTAGAAAGAAACATGCCTTGAGAGAGTGCCCTTTGGATGTAAAAGTTGTAGAAACCTGTGTTATTTGTTCTGAGAAACATGAGACCAAGGAAGTTGTCCTTCTCTTCCTGGTCTCAAAGGCTGGGCTGCCAAAGAGGAAAATCCTCTGAGCTCCAGAATCTCTTAACTTTGTTCTAGAAGACCTTGGCGAGGACCTGGGACACGAGGATTCCATGATCAAATGTATAATCAACCTCCACCTTGGAATTCTTGGCAGCAACCTTGGCCCCAATTTCAAAATCAATCTCAAGCTTGGGCACAAGGATCACAAGGTCCCTATGGAAGATACTCTCCATATTTTTAGTATCCACCATCCTATCCACCATATCCACATTTTTATCCTCAAAATCCTCAACAAAATTTTCCTCAAAATCTTCAACAAAATTTTCAACAAAATCCTCAACAACATCATCCGAACCAATCTCATCAAAATCAACCACTTCCATTACCATTCCCTCAAAAATCCAATCAATTTCCAGCTCAGCCTATACCAAACCCCAATAATAAAAACCCTCAGAATACATACATGATAGAAGGACAACAATTTCCAACTTATTTAATTACTCCTCTAGATCTTAGTGATGTTCAACTTAGGTCTGGAAGGATACTTGAGAAGAGGAAACCTTCTGTGATCATACAAGAACAAGATAATTCTGAGGAAGACTCCCTACGGGTTAATAAAATTCTTGAGGAAGATACATCCTTTCAAGACCAAAACATTGAAAAACTAAAACAAAAATATCCAATAAATCCAACTCCAGTATTAGAGCAACCATCCACATCTACTTCTATACCTCCCTTTCCGGAAAGACTACAAATTGATAAAGGTGTAGAAAAACAAATAATGGTGCCTAATTATGATTTTTTGGATGATTTGAGAAATGTTTGCATTAAAATTCCATTATTTCAGGCCATCAAGGAAATCCCAATTTTAGCCAAAACAATAAAGGAGTTGAGTATGAAAACAACAAGAAAAAGAATAAGAGAAACCAAGAAAATTCAACTGGTAGGAAAAATAGCAGACATTATGATGGGTAAGATTACTATTCCAAAGTACCTTGACCTAGGAAATCCAATTGTCAAAATTCACATCAATGGAATTGAAATTCAAAACACACTCATTGACTTAGGAGCAACAATAAATATCATGAGTAGACAAATCATGGACAAACTGAAACTTCCTAATCTTCTCTTTACACCCACATTATTACAATTAGCAGATAGATCTGTGATCAGACCAGATGGGGTAATAGAAGACATTCCAGTGTCCCTAGACTCTTGGGAGTACCCTGTGGATTTCATGATCCTAACACCCAAGAATAATCTAGGAGGCCATCTTGTTATACTAGGAAGACCTTGGTTGGCTACAGCTGATGCTTTTATTAGTTGTAGGTCCGGTGATATGTATATTTCTGATGGTAGTTCAACAAAGAAATTCACTTTATATCCTCCAGCTAGGACAATTACAGATCTGGATGATACTCAATGGATAGAGGATGAATAATATTTACAACCACTCTTCACAATTTCAGAAATTAGTGAAGATAATCAAATTCTGAATACTCTAGAAAATTTTGAATCCTCTCCAGAACATAAACATGAATCATTTCAAGAAGGATCCAATATTGAGTTAATTTTAGCCAAAACAATAAAGGAGTTGAGTATGAAAACAACAAGAAAAAGAATAAGAGAAACTAAGAAAATTCAACTGGTAGGACAAATAGCAGACATTATGATGGGTAAGATTACTATTCCAAAGTACCTTGACCCAGGAAATCCAGTTGTCAAAATTCACATCAATGGAATTGAAATTCAAAACACACTCATTGACTTAGGAGCAGCAATAAATATCATGAGTAGACAAATCATGGACAAATTGAAACTTCCTAATCTTCTCTTTACACCCACACTATTACAATTAGCAGATAGATTTGTGATCAAACCAGATGGGGTAATAGAAGACATTCCAGTGTCCCTAGATTCTTGGGAATACCCTGTGGATTTCATGATCCTAACTCCTAAGAATAATCTAGGAGGCCATCCTGTTATATTAGGAAGACCTTGGTTGGCTACAGTTGATGCTTTTATTAGTTGTAGGTCCGGTGATATGTATATTTCTGATGGTAGTTCAACAAAGAAATTCACTTTATATCCTCCAGCTAGGACAATTACAGATCTAGATGACACTCAATGGATAGAGGATGGAGAATATTTACAACCACTCTTCACAATTTCAGAAATTAGTGAAGATAATCAAATTCTGAATACTCTAGAAAACTTTGAATCCTCTCCAGAACATAAACATGAATCATTTCAAGAAGGATCCAATATTGAGTTCTTGTCATCTAGGCAGATGTCTCTTCATTCTATGGACAAATTTGGCAGCTCTACAAGTGAAATTTTTCCAGGCAAAACCTTGAACATAAACAAAAACCTAGAAAAATCTCAACAAGAAGAGTTAGTCAAATTATTACAAAGACATTCTTCTGCATATGCATGGGAATACATTGACATGAAAGGGATAAGTCCTAAGACTTGTACTCATCACATCTATATAGAGGAAAATTGCAAACCAATCAGACAGCCTCAGAGACGGATGAATCCAAATCTTAGGGAAATTGTCAAGGAAGAATTACAAAAATTGTTAAATGTTAATTTCATCTATCCTATTTCAGATAGTCAGTGGGTTTCTCCTTTGGTGATTGTGCCTAAGAAAAATGAAAAATGGAGGGTGTGTGTTGACTACCGAGAACTGAATAAAGCTACTCTTAAAGACCATTTTCCCTTACCTTTCATAGATCAAGTATTAGATACATTAGCTGGCAAAAAGTACTTTTCATTCCTAGATGGGTTTAGTGGTTACAATCAAATCCAAGTAGCACTTGAAGACCAAGATAAAACCACATTTACTTTTCCTTGGGGTACCTATGCCTACCGAGTATTGCCATTTGGGTTATGCAATGCACCTGCAACATTCCAAAGGGCAGTATTAGGAATTTTTTCTGATCTGATACATGACTGTGTAGAGGTGTACATGGATGATTTTACAGTTTATGGGGATACATTTGAAGAGGCTTTAGAAAACTTGGAAAAAGTCTTAAAAAGATGTCAAGAAGCAAACCTTTCACTTAGTCATGAAGAATGTTTTATGATGTTCACTGAAGGTATTGTTTTAGGGCACCATATTTCAGGGGATGGGATTAGAGTTTACGAGGAAAAAGTTGAAGTTATTTCTAACCTATCCATTCCAAGCTGTCAAAGAGATGTTAGAAGTTTTCTAGGATTTACAGGGTATTATCGGAGATTTATAGAAAACTTCACCAAAATAGCATCTCCTCTCTTCAAATTACTCACAAAAGATTTTGAATTTAAGTGGACTTCTGATTGCCAGTTAGATTTTGAAACCCTGAAAACCGAAATTTCTGAAGCACCTATATTAAGGGGACCTAACTGGAAGTTACCTTTTCATATCTCGACAGATGCTTCCGATACAGCTCTAGGAGCAGTATTGGGACAGAAAGATTTAGTTCGCTATGCCATCTATTATATCAGTAAAAATTTGACTCCTCAGAGTTAAACTATACTGTAACTGAAAAAGAGTTTTTAGCTGTTGTTCATGCCATTAACAAATTTAGACACTATATAACAGGCTATGAAAATTTTGTTCACACTGATCATTCTGCAATTAGATATTTAATGAATAAATCAATTACTAATGGCAGAGTTATAAGATGGTTGTTATTATTGCAACAATTCAACATTACCATTCTAGATAGGCCTGGAAAACAAAACACTGTGGCTGATTTCCTGTCTAGAATTCAAAATATCAAAGATGATACTCCGGTTGAAGATCAATTTCCTGATGAATATCTTTTTGCAATCTCTACTCAAACTCCATGGTTTGCTGATATTGCCAATTATTTAGTTTCAGAAAAATTTCCTTCAATTATGAATGCAAGGGATAAAAGAAAAATCATTAATGATAGTGCAAGATATTCATGGGTCGCTAATGAGTTGTACAAGACAGGTCCAGATTTGATCATTAGAAGGTGTGTTCGTGAAGATGAGATGCCTGAGATTCTCAAGGCATGTCATGATGAACCTTGTGGCAGACACTTTGCAGATAAGAGGACAACTTATAAGATCCTTAATTTAGGATATTATTGGCCATCCTTGTTTAAAGATGCTAAAGAGTATGTCAAAAGGTGTGACAGTTGCCAAAGGGTAGGGAAACCTTCTCCTTCATGTGAGATGCCATTACAACCTCAGGTACACATTGAACCTTTTGAAAAATGGGCTTTGGATTTTGTAGGACCTATTAGTCCTCCATCAAGACAAAAGAAATACATAATAGTTTGCACTGATTATGTTACTAAGTGGGTAGAAGCTAAACCATTACTTGTTGCCAATGAATCATCTGTAGTTACTTTTCTTTTTGAGGATATTTTCACTCGTTTTGGTGTCCCAAGGGAAATTGTTACAGATCAAGGAGCTCAATTTACATCAAGGCTAGTGGAGCAAATGATGGAGAAGTACAAAATCAGACATAGAACATCTACTCCTTATCATCCACAAGCAAATGGTCAAGTGGAATCCACTAATAATGTCATTGAAGGAATCCTAACAAAGACTGTTCATCTACATAGAAGAGATTGGGTAGATAGGCTTCCTGAAGCCTTGTGGGCCTATAGAACTACATGGAGAAACACAACAGGCCATACTCCTTATGAGCTTGTTTATGGAAAGAAAGTTTTGTTTCCTATAGAGTTCCAAATTCAAACATTCAAGATGGCAGTTCAGCTAGGACTTGATCTAACGGAGGCACAAAAGCATAGACTGGAGCAAATTAATGAATTGGATGAGGTCAGACAAGATGCAGTTCAGAAAACAAGTCTAGTCCAACAACAAAGGGCTAGATGGCATGACAATTACATCAAGGAGAATAAATTCAAAGAGGGTGACTGGGCTCTCTTGTTTGATTCAAAATTCAAGGATTTTCAAGGGAAATTTCAGACACATTGGCTTGGGCCATATGAAATTGTTCAAATTTTTGATAATGGGGCAGTAAAAATCAGAACTATAGATGAAGAGGAGGTCACTTTTCTTGTGAATGGTCATAGACTGAAGCTCTACCACAAGCCACTCTCAAGAGAAGAGTTTGTCAAGAAGTTCCAAGAAGACAATGATGTGAAGTTAATGAAGAAGAGTCTCTCTTCTTCATCAACTTGATTAAATTTTCTGAAGCATTTTTCTTCTAAAAAATAAAAATAAAAATAAAAAAAAGGTATAAACATGAAAACCAATCATTGATTGTCATGTTTATACAGAAAAGATAGGGTGAAAATCAGAGTCTCTCTGACACTCTAACTTTTCCCATTTTTGTTTTTATAAGCAGCTGTTATAAAAATCATAAGTACAGTTCCATAGTACTTATGATTCATTTCATCTCACTACATTCACTTATTCATCCATACTCCATCTCATCCATCATTCATATTTCACTCCATTCCACATCTCATTCATCTCATTCCATCTTCCATTCATTTCATTTTCATGTCAAAACACAAAATTTGATATCTTGCTATAAGTGAATAAAATATGTCATGAATTGCAGTACAGCCTTATGTTCCTTCATTCCATTTCATGAACTGAATCCATTTCATTCCATTATCCACTTCATACATATCATAATCCATCATCCATTTTCATTCATACCACATAACATTTCACCCATACTCCAAAAACATTCCATTTTCATGATTAAAAGTGTTCTACAGGAACATTCTGCAGCTGATCAGCCTTTCTGCAGCCCGATAGTCTTTCCGCAGCTAAAAATCCTGAAGGCACCAACTAGCAGACATCAGAATTACAACAAAGTGACCCAGTATATTCATGAATCAAAAGCATCAAAAAAAATTATGAAGATTTCTCCAAAGATGAGCAGAGAAGACAAAGGCTACAAAAATCAAATAAAGGGCAGAGGTAACAAGTTTAAAATTACAATGGCATTTCATAGAAATTTAACATAGTTTAGTTATGGATTATTCGAAAATGTTGTTTTAATTGTTTTTATTGATCAAACACCAACAAACCCTCTACAGACTTTAGATTAAAATCTTCCATTTCAAAATTCATATCCGATAGCATTTAAGCAGTGAAATGGCCAAAGCATTTGAATTTTCCACGTCTCTTAACCAAGTCATTTAATGATGATGATTCCCTCTGCTGTCGTAAAATCCTCCGCCGTCTCCTCAATCATTAATACAATCCCTCCACCTCACTCCACTACTCCATTCCGTGACCACTGCCATAACTTCATTCCATAGCCGGTATTCCATTCCGAAGACAGAGATATTATTATCACCAAGAGCAGAGCTAAAGGATATCAGTTTGAATAGCATTGAGCATTGTAAACGCAGAGCAGAGCAGAAGGATAAATTTGGAAGAATAATAGTGTGAGGACTCGAAGTCACTTGATTCCGTGGGCAGATAAAACATCATTGTGGACAGAGTTTGAAGCATTTTCACTATCAACACATAATTGTAAGCAGTGTGGAGTTTGAAGTCTTTTGTTACCAAAAGACAGAGGTTTTAAAATTAAAACCATTTGCTACAAAAGACAGAGGTTTTAAAATTGAAACCATTTGCTACCAGAGACAGAGGTGTTGTAGTGTTGAGTTTGAAGTCTATTGTTACCAGAGCCAGAGGTACTGCACAAAAATAAATTTGAAGCCATCTCCTACTGTCTATCAGAGACATATCAGCTCAGAATTTGAAACTGCTTTCATTATCCAACAGAGGCATATCAGCCAGAGGTTTTGAAGTTGTTGCCACTATAAATCAGAGGTATGTCATTCCAAAATTGAAGCCATTTTCATTTAGAGCTTGAAGCCATTTCAATCCGAAAGTAAAGTGAAAGTCATTGTTTTGTGGGTAGAAGAGTGTTAATTTGATATTGAAAAAAATCATGGGTTTCATCGTAAGGACTGAGCCTGTGGGTTCAAAATATTTAGAAGGTTACCCACAATGCAAAGAAATGTTACAAAAAATAGGATGGCTTCAATTTTTGGAAAAATTTAATGGCTTCCATAAGGAAGTCACTAAAACCTTTGCAAGATCATTTCAAGAAACCGAAGTTGAAGTAGGGGATGTCAAGTTTACTGTCACTGAAGTTTTTATTGCAGAGGCTACAGGATTGCTCAGAACTGGAGAGAGATGGTTTAAAAATAGGGAATTCCACAATGACTCCTGGAAACAAATTTTAAAATCACCAAATATGGATGTTAGTGTATTCAAGAAAGGAATTCCCAGCTCTGTATTGAAAAACAAATGGAGAAACACACTACTTCTTTTACAAAAATTTGTCACATGTGAGGGTAGATATGGGACATTTTATGTCTACCACATTAGACTAATGATGCATTTTCTGGGAGAAGATTTAAACCTACCATATTTCTTGCTTCAAAGTCTGAAGAAGATGGCTTCCTATGTTCAGAGAAGAATTCAATTTTTAGAGACAACCCTGTATCATCATGGTTTGGTCAAAATTTTGATTGAGCATCATCTAGCTAAAACAAATGATACATGGGATGATTTCTTAATAAGAAATCATTTTGAAGAAGCAAAAGAACCATCACCTGAACCACAGCCTACAAAGAGAAGTAGGAAATGGAGGGCTTCAAAAGTTGAAATTGATAAACCAGCCCAAGAGAGCAGTGAGGAAATCATTTTGGAGAAGTTGACTCGAATAAAGAGGCAACTTAAGGAAGAAAAGATAATCAAGGAATCTGTCACAGAGAAAGGAGAGGGATCCTCTCAGCCTAGGAGAAGCCACAGATTAAAGGGAAAACTGAAGAAAACACCAATCAAACAAACAGGGGTAATCAACATAGAAGATGAAGAAACACCCATTGAAGAGGATGATGAAGAGGATTTTTATGAAGGAACCCCTGAAATTGATCCTGCTCAACAGAAAATTTATGAATATGTGGAAAATTTAGAGAGGACATCTTCAGAAAGCAGAGAGAGAACCCCCAGTCCTCCACTGTCTGAAATAGATATATTAAGAAGGGATAGGTATGAGTTGGAATTACTGAATAGACACATCAAAAATGAGAATGAAATTCTCAAAGATCAAATCAAGCTCAAAACTGATATGAACTCAACCTTATCCCTGCATATAGACAAAGTGGAGAGGATCAATGAGAAGTTGAAGACAAGGAACAAAAATCTAATCAGGGCACTCACCAACCTCAGGTTCAAACTTGTTATCAGGAAACCCAGAAGACCTCTAGCTTCCAGAAAAAGGAGAAGAAGGGGATTAGATGTCCTTGCAGAAGCCTCTGAATTCATAGGATAATTTGCATGAGGACATGCAAAGAGACAACAGTGGGGGTATGTTGAGCCTCAAATTTGTGCTTTCCTTCACCTCATTTTACCTCATTTTCCCTTGTCCATTTCTATCTTAAACCCAATTGATCAATAAATATAGTTAAAATTACATCTAGAATGATTTACATGACTGACTTGTTGAATTTTGTGATTTTTGCCATTGTTAAGCATTTTGACCGGAACTAGCTGCAGAATGCAGACATTCCGTAGCTAACTGGCGATTCTGCAGCTGCCTTCATGTTTGAGTATGTTCCAGGTGGCCTCTTAAGAAAAACCGCATATGGGCATGATCCACGTCTTGTCTACATGGTTCGTTGCTCATCATGGAGGAAGAAATGAATTCTGGGTATGGTTTTGAACGTGGGGAACACATTTATGAAGGAAGACTCCTATTAGGACTGTCTCAGTCTAGATGTCTTTTCTTCTTCACCTAGCCACTTCAAAGAGTCCTAACATGATTTGGATAAGGAAAGACATTATTCCTAAATTGTTGTAATTATTTTTACGTGCATTTTCTTTATAAACTCTTGAGTAGATCGAGAGCTTAGTTGGAGATTTTATGTTAGATTGCTGCTAGATTTTGTTGGAACTCTGTGATACATTCCTGAAAACACAAAGTGTTATGTTCAAACTATTGCATCGTTAATGGAGCAGACACAGTTATTTTGAAGGCGTGATTTAGTTTGGAGTTGAATGCCGTCAAGTGGTAGAGGGCCCCTGCCTCTTGCATGGATTTATTTTGCGTTAATTAGATAAGTTTTTCTAGCTGCCTTTACACTTTGCATTTGAATTAATACTTGTTTTTGTTAGCTACTGTAGTCGTTCTCATTCTAACTCTTCCACCAGAAGATACTCTTCCAAAAGACCATAATGATGAATGTTGAATAACTATAGTATTGTAGAAATAGGAGTTGAATTTGTAGTTGTTTTAACTAGCTACTGTAGTTATATTCATTCCATCTCTTTCACAAGAAGACACTCTTCCAACAGATTATAATGATGAATGATGAATAGCTATAGTACTGTAGGAGTTAGTTGTAGTTTTTGCTATTCACTATCATAAGTTACACTTGTTCTAATCACTCTTCCACAAGAAGAAACTCTTCCAAGACATCCTTAAGAAGCTCAAGACATGACTGTGATAATGAATGATTTAGTTGTGTGTTTGTACTAAGTATCATCCCTGTCCTTGCTCTTAAACGCTTGCCCAAGACATCATAATGACGAGTAGGGTATGGATGTGATAACTTAGTTTTTCATTTGCTTTCAGTTCATTTGCTTTCAATTGCATACAATTACACAGTCAGAATTGTTCTACCCCTTCCAAAAGAAGGAACTCTTCCAAAATATCACTAATGATGAACAAACAGATTGTGTAACTTCATAGAATAATGCATGTTAGCATAGTTAGAACACTCCGGAGTTTCATTGCATTTAATTCATGTTCAGTTACTTTGTTTCAAGTTTGATGATGACTTATAGTTCAACATTGTTCTAGTTTAGTGGCATCTTAGGTTCATTCTTAGATTAACTCATTGCACTTGCATCTCATATTCAAATTGTCATCCATTGCACAAAAGATTACTCTAGTTGTTAGGATTAACAAGACAACCTTCATTATTCACAAACATCTTCTTGTTCTAAAATCTACAAATGATCCATAGCCATAGAAACAGAAGACAACATCACTATAAGGTCTGAAATCTCTCTGAAATTTCCTTATCATTTTATAAACAGAGCTCTTCCTCAAAAGAACTACTTTGAAAAAGAAACCAATAACTCATTGAGTAAAGGTTCTGTGATATTCAATTAAATTGCAGAATAGAACTAGGAATTAGTCATAGAATAGAAGAGCTTAGAACAAAATGTTGCATCATGGTAAGATTAGTGTTTAACTGTTTAGTTAGAGAATTTTCATATTTAGTGATCATTTCTCAAGTTTAGTTTGTGTCATCTGCCTAAAAAAAGTCATTATCAAGCTTTTCTTTTATTTAGTCATAGTTTAGATTCTGCTCCAGTGTTTCCAATTGCATTTGCCATTCCATACATTAGGCTTAACTCTGTTTTTGACCACCAACTTCTTTCCATTAGTTTTCTAGGCATTTTCATTGTGAACATAAAACACCAAAAGACCAAAAACATCATAAATCAACATAAAAGACCAAAAACATCACAACACACTACACACAACGCACTAGGAAACAAGCACCTAGGTACATATGGTACACTTCACTTCAGCAGTTTACAAATCCTGGTTGACAATTAAATGAGCTCAATTTAGGAGACTAGATTGAGACCCAACAAGTGGCATGTGTGCTGACTCAAAAAAGCGTTGTATGGGTTGAAGCAAGCACCTCGTGCTTGGTACACTCTGATAGCATTAGGGGAATTTTGAGGTCTAAAATGGGCCTCCTAAGGAAATAATAAAATAATAGTTAAACCAATAAAATAATATTTATGAATTTTCAATTCACTTTTTGCACCACAATCCATGTAACCATAGTTAAATTCAATTCAAAATTTGTACCAAAATAAAATTAATAAAAAAATTGTACTGATGTGACTATAAATAAGAATGATATTTTCAAGAAAAGGTCATTATCATTGAACAACTAATGCATTTGTCCTTTGTACTTAAATAACTTAAAATAAAATATAAATATAAATTTATAAATTCTTAATTATATTATATGTTATTAATTAAAATTTATATTATTTAAATTGTATAATAACATGTAATTAATATACTATATAAAACTAATATAATATAATAAATGTATAGGGATATGCATTGCTTCTTTCAAGAAATATGAAATGACAATAAGATATTTTTATTCAAAAAATGTGAAATGACATTTATTATGAGTACTTTACTTTGACTTTAAAAGTTCTTAGAACACTACCATGGTTAACCATGGGCTTTTATCCACCATTGAGAATGTGACAAGTAAGTACTTTAAACTCAAGCAATGCCAGCTCAACCATTACGGGTGATGTCATCCCCTAAAATGTGATTGGTTCTCATAAAGTGAATTTTGATTGTACATTTTCTTTAAGAGGCCCATTTTAGATTTCAAAATTCTCCTAATGATAGCTATTTCACCAGACTGGGCTTCACCAAAAGTAAAGTAGATGAAAAGCTCTACCAAATTGTGGTGGAGGGTAAGCTTTTAATCATTGTTTTTTATGTTGATGATTTAATATTGTTTGGTGATGAGCAGTTGATACACTCATGCAAGGAGGACCTTGCAAAGGAGTTCAAGATGAAGGATATGGGCCTCCTTCATTATTTCCTTGGATTGAAAATATGGTAGCGAAAAGGTGAACTTTTTGTGTTTCAAGGCAAGTATTCAAGGGATATATTGGGTAAGTTTCACATGGAGGACTGCAAACCCATGGATACGCCTCTTCCAGAAAACTGGAGGAAAGAGGATGCTACTTCTGGAGAGGTAGTGGATGCTATTGTCTATCAACAGTTAGTGGGTTCACTAATGAATCTAATGAACACGAGACCGGACATTTTCTATGCAGTTAACCAGCTGAGTCAAGAAATGGTTAAGCCTACCGAGCTCTTTTGGAAGGTGGGCAAGCATGTCCTGAGATACCTGAGGGGCACATCAGAGTATGGTTTATGGTACAGACAGACGGATGAGTTGAAGTTGCATGGCTTCACGGATGCAGATTGGGCGGGTAGCCCAACAGACAGAAATAGAACATCAGGGGGGATCTTTAGCATTGGATCTACAGTTGTTTCTTGGTACAACATGAAGCAGATATCTGTGGCAATCATTTCAGCGGAAGAAGAATACATGGCAGTGATTCAAGCTGCATGTGAGGCTATCTGGATGAGAAATATCTTGGTTGGTTTGTTTGGTTCTCATTTAGATTCGACAGTGATTCATTGTGATAATCAGAGTTGCATTAAACTCTCGATTAATCATGTGTTTCATGATCGATCTAAGCATATAGATATCTGGTACCATCATCTCAGAGATTGTGTGCATAAGAGAATCATGTTTCTTCAGTACATTCCTACAGAAGATTAGGATGCAGAAATTCTGACGAAGGCGCTCACCAGGAGCAAATTCGAATACCATAGAGACAGGATCAGGGTGAAGGATAATCCCTTTCTTGTTGAGAGGGAGTGTTGAGAATCAACAAGAAGATCCTAGTGAAAATTATGCACCTACACTAGGATGGAGCCTCAGGCTATTTTTGGGTGGATGTCTATTTATAGATGCATGAGCAAATTCTATTTATAGATTATGTCTATTTATATATGCTTGAGAAAATTCTATTTATAGATGTATGTGCAAGTTCTATTTATGGATTTCATGTCTATTTATAGATGCATGTCGACTATTATTATCCCTTAATAATAGTTGGACAATAAACAATATTGTATTCTCAATGAGCGCTTAGAAATAGTTAACTGAAGTGGAAAATCAGTTAGCTAAAGGAATTTCGAGTTAAGAGGTTGGTTGGTGGGACATGCAAGTGGAATTATTTGTAACTGAGTGATTCGAAATTGTAACAGAGTTGGAAGTGCAGTTATGAAAGTTGTAAAGTAGTTTAACTCAGTTAAGTGAGTTAAACTCAGTTGTGCTAGTTGTAACTGAAGATACACCAGTGAGATATCTAGTGAATTAATTATTAATTAATTCACAATCAGTGGTCTCACATGCAACTGAATATTTACTATTATTAATTGCATGCATGTCAGATCCAGTGGAGACCTAGTTGAGTTCTAGGTGAAAGGGAAGTTGACTATCAGTTGTGACATTAGTGGTTGCACACATGCGACCACACACACATTGGATGTGCCCATGAGTATTTCGTAGTCAAGTCAAGCAGGATTCCAATATTTCAAGGATTGCTATTAGCAGAGACTGCGCAGTGGAGGCAGGTTGTCTGGAGGTAGTATATTGGCTAAGGAACTTGCTAATTTTTGTATGACAGTGTGAGACAGTTAGCTCATGTACTGAGAGCTCTTGGATTGGAGCTTTTTATGTAATTGTTTCATGATCCATGAGACAATACATAATAGAAGATAGTGGGGGTTTTAGCTTTATGCTTTCCTAGTAAAATTATCTATGTTATGTGTGATTGATCTTTCTTTATGATATTGTGATTGGCGATTGTGTTTCAAATTTTGCAAAGATTTTGTAGAAGTGATTATTTATTTAACGGTGGCATATAATTGTTTGATCAGGAGAATCCAGGCAATACATATTGTGTATTAAATTTCTACATGGTATCAGAGCACTGAAAATTTCAATTTTGATGCAAGAGCTGAGTTTGTTAGTGGAAAGAATTAAAATTTGCAGAAAGAATTTCTTGGTGCTACAGCTGATTTAACATCAAAATGGATTTCAATGGCTTGCGGCTAGAGTATGCATTTGAGGGCAGCTCGAACTACATTTCTTGGTAGGACAGGATGGAGGCAGTACTCGAAGACAGTGGCTTGAAGGAATTCATTGACAATGATGTTCCTAAGCCTTCTTCGACAGATGTTGCATTACTTAATGCATGGCAAAAGAAAGTGGCAAAGGCGAGGAGGATCCTATTGGAAGGAGTACGAGACCACATTGTCTCAAATCTTCATGGGAAAGCCACACCATATGCTATGTGGAAGGCTTTGACCAATATTTTCCAAAGCAGCAACGACCATAGGAAATTGGCGCTCAAAGATAAACTCAGAAATATCAAGATGGAAAAAGGCGACACCATTCCAAAGTATCTCACAAAGTTTGTCCAATGTCGGGATGAATTGGGGAGTGTGGGAATAACGGTTGCTGATGATTATTTGGCGAGCTTGGCTCTCTTGGGACTTCCTAAGAGTTGACACAGTTATGAAGACTCTTTCAACGGACGGGAAAAATTTCCGAATTGGGAACGACTGCGGTCGGATCTGGTGTAGGAGGATTTCAAGCGGAACACCAGAGATGGCTCTTCATCAAAGCATGATGATGAAGAGGATTTTTCTTTGGCTGCCAAGGCAAAGAAGGGGAAGGGGAAGAAATTCCAGTCTAAGTCCGAGTCTAAAGGCAAGAAGTTGGATATATCCAAAGTGAAGTGTTTTCATTGTCACGAACATGGGCATCTTGCTACTAACTATCCACAAAAGAAGAAGAACAAGAAGGTTGTTGGAGCTGCAGCTAGTGAGGCCCTTGCCTCGCAATTTGAGCTTGACTTCTCTTTGATCGCATATATGGTGTCAAGTGCATTGGGATCAGTGTGGTATTTTGATAGTGGCGCTTCCTTCCACATGACAGGAGATAAGGAGATTTTCAATGACTTGGAGGAAAAAGATCTCCAGATGCACATAGATATGGGCGACAACGGACGGTACAGTGCGACCGGCATTGGTAGAATTACCTTTCAGAGGGAATCAAGTAAACCATTTCAATTGAAATATGTGATGCATGTTCCAAGTCTGAATTAAACTTAGTCTCAGTCGCAATGTTGGAGAACAAAGTCTATAACGTTGCTTTTAGCGATGGAAAAGATTTCCTGCAACATAAAACAATGGTCCAAGTCAAGAGGATAGGGATTCGAGTTAAGAATATCTACAAGCTGGAGGTAGATGGTTGTGCTACTATGATGGGAAAGGCAGAAAAAGTGGTGAGCTGGGATGAGGGTGAATTATGGCACAGGCGTTTGGGCCATCTTCATCATGGAGCCTTGAAATCCATGCAACAAATATCTATTGGAATTTCAATGGGAACACTTTCTTAGTTGAATCAAATTACAAAAGAGTTTTACCATGCAGAATGTGTTCACCTTTATAAGGAAAGGAGCCGTTGTCTGGGATCACCAGAGAGTTCTGAAACACTAGTTCATGGAATCTTCTAACAACTTAAGAACATAAGTACTATATTTATTTTGTTGATGGTGCCTCTCATCAATCATTGAATCCTCTTCATGTGAAAAGTCCAAACAAGAATTATAAAATCTGTGATTTTAAGGAATTGGTGGAGAAATATTCGAGGAAGAAAGTGAAAGCTTCGAGGAGCGATAATGGTGGAGAATACATCTCTAACGAATTCAAGAACTTCTGCAGCAAATAAGGAATTCGAAGAGAACTCATAGCGCCTCATAACCCACAGAAAAATGGGGTCACGGAGAGGAAGAACAGAACGATTGTGGGTGCAGCACGAGAGATGTTGCATGATCAAGGCCTACCAATGAATTTTTTGGCGGAAGCATGCAACACAACGATTTATGTGCAAAACCATTGTCCTCATAGAGTACTTGGCATGAGTACACCTAAAGAAGCTTTCACTGGTAAGAGACTGAATGTTTCACACTTTAAGATTTTTGGCTCATATGTTTATGTGAATGTGACCAAGGACGCCAGGAAGAAGCTGGATCCGACTGTTGAAGTTGGGATTTTTGTGGGGTACACAGAAACACCCTATAATTATCGTGTGCATTTGCCAAAAAATCGGATGACTATGGTGCGACGGAATATAAAATTCGATAAGGGGAAAGCCATGCAGCTGTCACTTAAGAGGGAGCTAGACTTGCATGCGGAGGAGGAATTGTTGCTCCTAAAGATGAGTCTCAAGATGTGGATCATCCACATGAGGAGGTTCATGGAGTGGAGGAGTCCACTCACGCAGAGCCAACCATTAGAACTGGTAGAAGGTGTACCACAGAAGCTGATAGGCTGAGACTTGATGTTGCACAGAATGTAGGAGCCCCTACTTCACATCATAGACAAAGATAGTCTCCTGACCAATTTACTGGATACATGGTTCTCATGAGAAAATGTATTGTGACTGAACCATCTTCCTTTCAGGAAGAATTACAAGAGCCCACATGGGTAGATGCAATGGTGGAGGGGTATGACTCCATTGTCAAAGATAGTTCTTCGGAAATTGTTCCAAGGCTTGTTGATAAATCAATGGTAGGGTCGAGATGGATCTACAAGGTAAAGCAAGCTACTGATGGGAGTGTTGAGAAATACAAGGTCAAATTTTTCGCTCGGGGCTTCTCACAGATCGTGGGGATAGATTATGAAGAGACCTTTGCACATGTCGCAAGGTATTCTTCCTTAAGGACCATCCTTGCTCTCTCAACGCAGATGGGCTGGCGCATTCATTACATGGATGTGAAAAATGTGTTTCTCAATGGGATCATTGAGGAAGAGGTGTACATAGAGCAGCCTGAAGGTTTCGAGATCTTCAGCAGTGAGTCGCATGTGTGTCGACTCAAAAGAGTGTTGTATGGATTGAAGCAAGCACCTCGTGCTTGGTACACTCGAATATACAGTTATTTCACTGGACTGGGCTTCACCAAAAGTGAAGTAGATGCAAACCTCTACCAAATTGTGGTGGAGGGTAAGATTTTAATCATTTTTCTTTATGTTGATGATTTAATATTGACTGGTGATGAGCAACTGATACACTCATGCAAGGAGGACCTTGCAAAGGAGTTCGAGATGAAGGATATGTGTCTCCTTCATTATTTCCTTGGATTGGAAATATGGCAGCAAGATGGTGAGATTTTTGTGTCTCAAGGCAAGTATGCAAGGGAGATATTGGGTAAGTTTCACATGGAGGACTGCAAACCCATGGATACACCTCTTCTATGAAACGGGAGGAAAGAGGATGCTACTTATGGAGAGGTAGTGGATGCTACGGTCTATCAATAGTTAGTGGGTTCACGAATGTATCTAGTAAACATAAGACCGTACATTTGCTACGCGGTTAACCAGCTGAGTCAAGCTATGGTTAAGCCTACCAAGCTCTTTTGGAAGGTGGGAAAACATGTCATGAGATACCTGAGGGGAAAATCATAGTATGGTTTATGGTACAAACAGACGAATGAGGTGAAGTTGCATGGCTTCACGGATGCAGATTGGGCAGGCAAACCAACAGACAGAAAGAGCACATCACGGGGGGATCTTTAGCATTGGATCTACAACTATTTTTTGGTACAACAGAAAGCAGAGATCCGCGCCACTCAGTTCAGCGGAAGCGGAATACATGGCAGTGAGTCAAGCTACATGTGAGGCTATCTGGATGAGAAAGATCTTGGTTGGTTTTTTTGGTTCTCATTTAGATCCGATAGTGATTCACTGTGAAAATCAGAGTTGCATTAAACTCTCGATTAATCCTGTGTTTCATTATCGATCTAAGCATATAGATATACGGTACCATCATCTCAGAGATTGTGTGCAGAGGAGAATCATGTTGCTTCAGTACATTACTATGGAAGATCAGGATGCAGACATTTTGACGAAGGTGCTCACCAGGAGAAAATTCGAATACCATAGAGACAGGATCGGGGTGAAGGATAATCCCTTTCTTGTTGAGAGAGAGTGTTGAGATTCAACAAGAAGATCCTAGTGAAAATTATGCACCTACTCTAGGATGGAGCCTCAAGCTATTTTTAGGTGGACGTATATTTATAGATGCATGAGAAAAATCTATTTATAGATGATTTATATTTATAGATGCATGAGAAAATTATATTTATAAATAAATTCTATTTATAGATGTATGTGCAAGTTCTATTTATACATTTCATGTCTATTTATAGATGCATGTCGACTATTATTATCCCTTAATAATAGTTGGACAATAAACAATAATGTATTCTCAGTGAGCACTTGGAAATAGTTAACTGAAGTGGAAAATCAGTTAGCTATAGGAATTTCGAGTTAAGAGGTTGGTTGGTGGGACATGCAAGTGGACTTAGTTGTAACTAAGTTATTCAAAGTTGTAATAGAGTTGGAAGTGCAGTTATGAAAGTTGTAAAGTAGTTTAACTCAGTTAAGTGAGTTAAACTCAGTGGTGCTAGTTGTAACTGAAGATACACTAGTGAGAGATCTAGTGAATTAATTATTAATTAATTCACAATCAGTGGTATCACATGCAACTGAAGATTTACTATCATTAACTGCATGCATGTCAGATCCAGTGGAGACCCAGTTGAGTTCTAGGTGAAATGGAAGTTGACTATCAGTTGTGACATTAGTGGTTGCACACATGCGACCACACACACACATTGGATGTGCCCATGAGGATTGCGCAGTCAAGGCAAATAGAACTCCATTATTTCAAGAATTGCTATCAGCAAGGATTGCGCAGTCAAGGCAAGAAAGATTCCATTCTTTTAGGGATTGCTATCAGCAGGGATTGCGCAGTGGAGGCAATTTGTCTGGAGGCGGTAAATTGGCTAAGGAACTTGCCAATTTTTGTATGACAATGTGAGACAGTTAGCTCATGATGAGAGCTCTTGGATTGGAGCTTTGTATGCAATTGTTTCATGATCCATGATATAATACATAATAGAAGATAGTGGGGTTTTTAGCTTTACGCTTTCCATGTAAAATTATCTGTGTTATGTGTGATTGATATTTCTTCATGATATTGTGATTGGAGATTGTGTTTCAAATTCCGCAAAGATTTTGTAGAAGAGATTATGTATTTAATAGTGGCATATAATTGTTAGATCAGAAGAATCCAAGAAATACATATTTTGTATTAAATTTCTACATAAATATTATTTCAATTAACATATACATTTTTGAAACACAAGGAGAGGAAAACTAGCGCATATCTTAATGTTTTGGAGAGAATATTCAAAGAGGAGAAAGTATTGAGGGGATTGGGAAACTCCCTATATTTCCTTAATTTAATTATACCATGTTATCCTGATCTAGTATTGGAACGACTGACCTCCAATAGTTGTGAAATGGAGGATATTAGGGTACTAGAATACTCTAAAGTATGGGATACATACCAATTTGGAGGCTTTTGGTTGACACACAACAAAAGAAAAAACCTACAATCTCACACTAGGAGCAATGTTAGTGGGGGGAGGGGAAAAAAAGACAAAAGGTGCAAAGGTAACATAGAAGTAAGGAGTAAGAATGAGATCCCAAGTGATTGCATATTAGAGAATTCATTACTTGTGAATTTGGTGAATATAATTTAACGACATATGGATGTAGAAGTCATGAATATGAATAGGAGGTAATAGAAATCCTTACAAGTACAAACACTTCGCGTGGGAGTGAGTTCTAAACTAAGTTGGACTAGGAATCGGTGAGGAGGCCTTCACCTGAGGTTCATGGACCTAGAATAATTTTTGAATATTTTTTCTAACTTAGGCACATAAGATACTAGAGAAGGAAAGTGTTAAGGGACTGCGAGATTATTGAAGGGATTCCTTTTCAATTGTAGAGGCCTGGATAGACCTTGACTCAATAATTGAAGTGCAAATCTCAAATCACGTATATGAAGGAGAGTGACCTTCATGTATTCTACCTAATTTGCAACCTTGTTAAACCCTTAGAGAGGGTTTCCCTTAAGGCATTGAATCTAGCTCAGGGTGTCCAGTTGCAAGAAAGACTACAATATAGTTGAACCTGTGGCTCTCCCTTCATCATTTTCTAAAAATATTTATAGCACCATCAACCTTCTATTAGTGAAATGACATTATTTTTCAAGGCTTTATGAATAATGTTTCGCTAGTTACTATGCTTTCTTGTAATGATGCACTAAAAGACATTGTGAATATCTATTATGTGTGCATCAATGAATAGTTTGAAGTATTGTATAATTGTGCTTATACCTCTAAGTTAATGAATGAATATTGTTTGCAGAGGTGTTCTTTGATGTTTGTTGGCTATAATGGTTGTGAGAGAAATTATGTGTGAAGGGAACGTGCATCTGTATCTGAGCATAATGCGCTTCGCGTATTCTATCATGTGAACAACCCTTATCAGGGCAATTGTGAGATTAGAACTATGATTGTCTCATGTTATGATTGAGAAAACTCGTAGTTGTAATTTTTACAAGGGGACCCTTTCCCTCATAAGATAAGTTAGCACACCGACCTCCTTTTTTTGCAAGTGATTGAAGGAGGAAAAAACTCATCCAACTAGGCACATGGGCTTCACTGAACGAAGCTCTGACATATCACATTTGTTCGTGGGATACTAAACAATACCATTAATATGACTACATATTGGAAAATACCTCTAAAAAGCACATTATTTAACCCCCTACCAATATGAACCCAATAAACCTTCCCAATTTAAGAAACCCATACTTTCCCTAGATATTTTAGGTATTCATTTTTTCATTAACATTTTTGATACCCCTTTATATTTTTCCATTAACTTTGAGCTCCAATTTTTATACCTCCCAATATAAAAATCATTTACCCCTTATTATATGTTTAATATATTGTCATTTTTTCTTCAATATATATCCCCCAATATGAACGCACGTGTTACGTTATTGATCCCCCAGTGAAGCCCATGTGCAACTAGGAGGGGTTATCATTTGGCCCATGGCCATCTCCCTGCCTTCCTTATTAAGATGGAAAGATTTTTCCTCTGGCTCTTCTGATATTTCTTTCTTGGGAGTTATCAAGATGGAAGTAGTGTTTGAGAATGTCCTTGAGGTTGTTGAATAATTTTGAGTCTTCAGAAGTAGATTAGGTAGATATTTGCATTGTTGGAAATTAGTTTTGGGCCTTGGAGCTGCCCCTAGGAGGTTCCTCAAGAGATTTTGAATTTTTGGGTTGGAAGTCTTAGCCCCTACACCTGGTAACATGGAAAACATGGGGCTATGGCTAGGATCCTATGTCAGAAGGGGGCTTAACCCCTGGGAAGGAAAACTATTGGATTCTTGAGTTATCAAGTATCGAGCATAATACTTAACTAGTGAGAATCCCCATTGAGAATGCCTAATGATGGAAAAACTTGTGAAAGTTGTTAGTCGATGAAGCCTACTATCAAGATATCAAATTATCAAAGTATCGTGATGTCGAGTGTTAAAAAAGATAGGAACTAATAAGAAATGGATTTCCCCATACTGAAAGACCAAAATAGTATGTTATAGTATGTTAGATGATGAGACTATCCCTATCATTTGAAATTCAAATTGGATTAAGGGTAAGCCTTTTAGAGCAGGGATTCATTATTGGCGTGTATCTCTCAGTGTGTCGGTGATCCCAAAAGATGTAGTAGTAACTGTTGTGTAGGTAAATACCCTTTGTGGATAGAGGCGATCCCTCTAGCCCTAGGGTGGGTCTAGCAGCAAGAGGACATGCTAATGCGTCGATTCCTAGCTAATGAATGAAACTGAGTCAGGATAGATTGTCCTACCTTTGATCCAATGCAGTTGTCGTAGCTATGGCGGCAGTCTCTTGATCTTCATCCGGACACGTCGCGGTCCTTCAACTATGGTACTCAGGTGCCTGCACAAATATCAGAGAACGAAAGAAGCATATGAAACAATGTTTGCATTCATAACTATCTAATTGGTGAAGGAGAATTAAACATATTGTGTAAGATCAATCACATCAACACAAGACGGGAGCCAAAACATCAGTCATGTATATATTAAGAGAAAGAAAGAGATTACAACCAAATGAGCCTTGACGTCACAGCCTCCTTCAGCGGGTTCAGCCAAAACGCGTCTCGAGCATTCGTCGGGGAATTTGGACTTGGCGAGGCAATCAACCTAGACTCTCTCTCAACAAGGGTCTCTCTCTGCTCTATCTCACACCAACTATGTCAAACTATTTCAGCTATTCTCCAAAATGTTTAGCTATCCAAACCATTCAGCGAGTTGCATCTATGTGAGAGAGATGTATTTATAGAAGGACAGGAGTAGGTTGGGATCCCTCAAATGGTGGAAGGGAGGCCTTATTCTTTGGAAGTTTTGACCAAAAGTAGGGAACAAGAAGCCAAAGGAGGGTGCTCGACGTTATTCAATCAAACCACCCATGCTGACTCGCTCACGAAGTGGTTGGAAATGGAAACTTCGCTTCTATATTTAAAAAAATTTCCAAAAATGGCTCAGCGTGGGCAGCCCACTGAGACAGCGCTAATGGGAGCGGGGCCCAGTGCTAATTTCCCTTATCGACACGAGGCCATAACTGCCTACCAGCGCCAACCCAAAATCATGTGTTTTTGATGGTCTGTTCCAGGAATAGTCAACACAGGAAATGTTCTTCTCATGGCAAGGGATGCAATGACACTTTTTGCAAGGCATGACACTACATATAAGTCACAAAAACGGTCCTCCAATGTGCAATATGGGGATTGCAAGTGCGGTGACAAAATTTTGTGCAATAGTAACCTTTGAGCATAATGTTGGTCACGATGGTGCTTTGGAACCCCGCAGATGCTAACGAGGAGAATCGAGGTGGACCCAGGGCTACCACATGGTAGTTGATCTAGGAGTTGATGTGTCATGATGACATGGCACCAAGCAAGTCCTTGTTGATCTGGCATGCTAACATGGTACTGACGTGGCATGTTGAAATGGGATTGATGTGGCCTGTGCATGTGGCAAGATTGCGTAGATTGGAGTACCAATGTGGCGACCAGATGGCACCCATGTTGCACTAGCATGGATGTTAATTTGTCGAGTATCAATAGTTGGTAAGCCCTTTTGGTTTTCTCGACAGTCTAGTAGCCCAAGGGAGGCTTGCTTATCTACCTATCCAGGGTCATTTTGTCGACTTATTGGCCTATTACGAGTCAGGATATCGGTCGATTAAAGAATTGTTGTAGCAAGGTATGGCCATGGCTAAGGGCAAAGGGATATGGAAAACATATGATAGTTGATGGGAGTCAGGATTCATTGGTAGACAACCCATTATCAAGTCAGGTGAGGTGAAAATAAATATGTTTTACTAATAAAAGTTTAGTTTAGCGACTCGATGACCAATATGTTTGTGCTGGATAGAATGGTCATGTGGTCTGTTGAAGTAGTGCCACATGGTAGTATGTAAGTTGAGGTGGTCCTAAAGGAAAAATATTTAAATGGATGCAACTTCTTGAGCTCAATTTTGAACAAAATTTGTATCATTGGAAAGCTCTTGACAAGGGGGAAATGACGGTGATATCATAAATGATTTTTGAGCATTTGGAGAAAGGAATTTTTGTAGTCCCATATCCATAAACTAACCATTAAGGTTGGGTTGGGATTCCCTATATCCCTAATAAGGAATTAGGGGGTTGGGTGTGTTACACCCATTAATGCAACAACATGTTCATTGACGATGGTGTTACTCCAAATGGGAGGGGAATGTAATACCTTAGTTTTAACCCATGAATTATAATGCAATAAATCATGTATTATCTATATAGTGTGGTTATGTGATATAATTCAATTCATTTCTGTAAAGTAATCTTTGTTTTTATATCATGTAAATGCATTGTAAATATTCATAGTGCAAAACTCAAGGTTGAAATGTAACTAGAAAATGCATATGAATGACCATGATGGGTTGTGATTATGGTGTAGATGTTATGTTTTTTTCATTTTTTTTTTGTTTATATGTGTGCAGAAAATGTGAATAAAAGGAATTACATGAGATTGCAATATCCACACTGAGGTTTGCTTGAAAAATGACAGGGAGCACAATACCACAAGAGAAAAGAAATGTATTAGTGATTTGACTTAACATCTATCCTTTAGAAAGTACAACCTTTCTTCTACATACTTCTTGACAAAGTTGTTAAACCAATATTTGACTTATGTGTATCTAAGTACAAAATATCACGTCCTTGACAAACAAGGAAGCCTTATGTAGAGAAAAGGCCCCTTCTTTCCTCTCATAATCATTCTTACACACTCCACGAAGCATTCCTCTTCCATTAGAATATTCCCTTAATTACAATGGAATATGTGTGAAACCATGGCTATTATGCCTAGAATGGAAGAGAACTCCACACACATAGTTAGTAAGAGCATGTGGAAGTGAAGGAACATGTTGTTAAGAACTTGAAAAGGAAATGGGAGGGTTTTGAGGGTAAAATCATAAACATAATTTATTCAACAATGGAAGCAAACATCATAAATTTGTAACTTCATATAGTTTTTTCAATTGTTTTTAGCTATTTGTTTCTCCTCCATATTATTTTGAAAATGAAATAGCAACATTTAGCTCTTTCCATATTATTTTGAAAATGAAATAGCAATATTTAGCTCTTTCCACATGCACTAGATAGGGGTAATTGTCAAGGGACAACAAAATATTGTTGTTAGGAACGTATTGTGTGTTTATTTAATAAGTTCTTGCTAAGAGTTAAATATCAAGTGTTGGGTTCGAGAAAATCTAACATCTCTAATATGCCAAAGGGCATGTGCAATGTTTTCTTGAGTTGTCTACAAAACATTAATTCCCATCACATAGGTATTGAATCCAAATGAACATTGTTGAGAAACTTGGCATGCTATACTTCAACATAAAAGTTGTTTTGGGTTTCAATTAGAGCTGCCTTATATTTGGGTATCTATCAAAGCCATTGCCAACATTCCATTGTTGGGAAGCAAAACAGAAATAGAGAATAAACGTGAATTCGTTAGAAAGGAAACACATTACATCGACATATTTCTTCTGCGAATTCTCATATATTCTATTCCGCTGCCATGAAACTTATTCCTTGTGAATAGAGAAGTACTCATGTCATTGTATCATCACCAATCGTGCTAGTCAAAAAATTTTAAATGTTGACACCTTCGCCTTCATTAGAGTCCCCAAACACAAATCCTTTCTTCCAAACAATTTTTTTGTTGAAGGCTTCCCCATCGTTGAAGGCTTCTCCATCTTCTAGAAGATATTCTTGGAGTAAGCTTCTTCTTCTTGGCCCAAACTCACTCGTGAGTTGACTTTGGGGGTTGTTCTCCTCTATTTTGAAATGGACATAGGGAAAAAAATGTCGACCTGTTTCTTTGCTTGTTATTTTACAACACAGTAAGAGGATGATGTGTGATTTTGTTCATGTTCAACTTATAGTTGACATCTGTCATTTTAAAATTTAGAAAAAAAGAAACTAAAAAACAAAAAACTAATAAAAAAACAATTGCATTTTAAATCAATTATTTACCATTTGAAAAAAAAAAAGATTTAGTGATTTTAAGTTATGAAAATAAAATTTAAAATAATTATTTAATTTTTAATAATTATTTTCCATAATTAATCATTTGAAATTTACATAATTTTAATTCTCTAAAAATAAGATTATTTTTGTTTTCTATTTTTCATAAATATCTAATATCCAAAATTATTACGAGGAATATGATCCAATCATGTTAATATTAATCAAATAACATTATCATTAATAATTCAAGTTAAATCATTATTAATAATATTAATTGAGAAAATTAATTATTATTAACTATTAATTAATTTATAATAATTTAATGATATATTATAAATAATTTAATTTATTAATTATAATAAATTATTAATTAACTAATAATATTTTATTTAGAGAAAATAATAATAAAATGATAAGGGGTTTGGAGTATGTTTTAAAATTGTTTTTGTTTCGCTAAGTGATAAGGAAACAGGTTAATGGCCCAAGACTCGGAGGCATCTGGCAGAAGTGAAATTTTGTCCCCTTACTGACCACCAAGGGACCACCAGCGGGAATTTTGTACCCTCACTGACCACCAGGGGACCACCAACTGGTTATTCAAGGTGGCATGGTTTTCCTTGAATAAATGTGATGAGTCAGTCCGCATTAGCAGATAACAGAAATGCGAATAACAACCAGAGACTGTTGTCCTCGCTGCTAGTTTAACAACTAAGTTATTATAGGTTTCCCACCCTATAAAAATAATCAAATGATAAATCCACAATTACATGAACCCTACCCTACCCTACCCTACCCTAAGCTGGTGTATAATTTATAATCTATTATTATGCTCTCCAACAATGCATGATAAATCAGGGCCTGAATCTACGTTGTTATATAATATAACAACTTCAATCTTTATCTGAAATGCCACCAGTAAATGGTATTGTCATGTACGTGGTACTAGTCACACCTAAAATCAGGATTCCTTATCAGCGCATTTTACAACGTCGTTGGGTCTCTTGTGATCAAGGCTTTATTACAACTTGATTGCATGCCCAGGACTGATGGATTATTGTCTTAGTATTATAGCAGGACTACTACTAAACAGATGCCCTTAACTGCAGAATCAAATTTGGGAGGGTCTCGAACAAAAAAAATAGGATAAAATCAGTAAAAATTGCCCCAAAAAAATCCTCAAAATATAAACCAAAAAAATTTGAAAAAATATAAATTTTTAGAAATTTCTTCGGTTTAATCATTTTCAAGGAAATTTTCAATCTCAAAGAAAAAATTTCCTCATTGTCATAATAAATTTCATCATTGTCATATTCTTAATCTCAAAGATTATGACAATGATGAAATTTTTTCTTTGAGACGTCCCTTGAAATTTAGTTTGAAATATTTTTTCTTTGAGATGCTAAAGTTAAGTCAAGGTTGAAATTTCTGTTTGATCTAGCATCAAACCAACAAAACGCTTGCATGCATGATTCTGATTCTAATTTAGACTCAGATATGCTATTTGATGGCCAGAAATTCGACAAGTTCGTTTAATAGATCTCTAACCATATTGTACTATAAATATCTACCATTACCTTCCAATGTCGACAATCAAACCATAGAAATTTAGAAGGGGATAGACGATGTGAAAAATATGACAACAAATTGTAAATAACGTAATTTTGGGAAAATTACTTATTCACTGTTAATTGGTTGAGTAACGAAATAAAGTTAGAATAACGAAATAGACTCAAGATAAATTGGATGGTCCGAGAGGCTTGTATGTACAGAGAGTCATTTTGATTAATAAAGTTTCCAATCCTTTGCCCCGTGGAGGTTTCCTTGACACCTTGTCAAGGTTTTACCATGTGAATTTTGTGTGTTTACTTATGTGTGTTTATCTTTCAATTTCATTCAGTGATTAATTCTGTTTCTTTCTCGTTTAATATTTCCGCTCAACAAGTGGTATCAGAGACTAAAACAAAGTTGAAATTCCTTCACCGTGAGAGAAGTCTGAGCATTTGTGTTGTTACCACCGTGAGAGAGGAGAGGCCACTGTGTTGGAGACACCAACAGAAGGGCGTGCAACCACCTGCGTTCATGCTCGCTGCTGTCCGTGGGAGAATTCTTTGTGGGCTTGCCATCCACTGAAAAAGGAGGCTGTCAAGAGAGCAAAAGGAGGGATGCCGCGCTGATGGAAGTTGTCGAGCTGAGAGTGAGAGTTGTTGGAATCTGCATCCATCCGCCGGAGAAAGGAGGGAGGTCGTCGAAGAGCGGAGCGTTGCTGGAGGCCGTCGAAATCTACAGCTGTTGTTTGCCATCCCACTGCCACCTTGTCTAGAGAATCCTAGAAATGAAATCGACTGCCCAGAGAAACCCCGTGAGAAAAATTCAGGCCGTCGTTCTGCCTGAGCGAGGATCTGGCTGCCAAGAACCGTTCTACTCGCCATATTGAAGGTTCAAGCTACCGTATTTTGTTTTTGTTTGAAGCTTACGTTGGGGAAGAGCGGTTGCAGAGAGGAGAAGTTTTCCCTCAACAAGAAAAATTGTTGTGCAAATGAAATCCACTGCCAGAGTGCCAAAGATTGAAGTTGCGGTTGATTAACGTTGGCATCCAGAACTGGAGAAGTCAGTTGCAGAGTCATGCTCATCGAAAAGACAGCGAAACAAGTGAAGAACTGAAATCGTTGATTGAAAAGAGAGAGGTATAAATTATCCTTGAAACAAAAACCTTTTATTTTGGATGGAGAAATTGTGAGCAAAATTGTTTATTTAAAAATTTGGGTTCAAGTTTTCTACAGAACTGATTTAGTGGAAAAATAAAAAATAAAAAGAAATAGAAATTGTATTTTTTATTTCTAGTAGAAGAAAGAAAACTCTGAAACTCTTGAAACCCTAGCAGAAGAGGGAAAAATTTTAACTCTTGAAACCCTAGTAGAAGAGGAAAAACCCTAGCAGAAGAGGGAATTTTTTTTTTGGACCCTAGTTGGAAATTAAAGAAATAAAGAAAAACTAGGAGGAAATGGAAAAAATGACAAATGCAAAGTTCGAGATGGATAAATTCACCAGGAAAAACAATTTTGCTTTGTGGAAACTGAAGGTTAGGATTTGCTGGTGCAACAAGGGTTGCACAAAGCATTAGAATGGGTAAATAAAAAACCGGCAAGCATGACGGATTCAAACTGTGAGGACTTGGATGCCCGAGTTCTCAGTACCATTCAGTTATGTTTGGCAGATGAAGTTCTCTTCAATATTGTTGGAGAGAGTACAACTGAATGGTTGTGGAAAAAATTGGAAACCTTATATATGACAAAATCTTTGACAAATAGAATTTATTTAAAAAGACAATTGTACAGTCTTCGGATGAAGGAAGGTACACAAATTGCAAAACACTTAAATGTTTTTAATACGCTTATTTTTCAGTTGTCAGATATGGAAGTAAAAATGGAGGAAGAACACAAGGCAATAACCTTGTTGTGTTCCCTGCCCGAGTCATGGGATCATTTCGTAACCTCAATCAGTTTGAGCACTGCCGATTCATTAAAACTTGAATCTGTTGTGGGTGCTTTCTTATCTAAAGAGGTACGAAGGATATCTAGCATTGAGACATCTGCACTGAAGCCATGGTAGCCAGAGGTCTGTCAAAAGAAAGAGGGGAGAAAGCAAGAAGTACTTCCAGATCGAAGTCAAAGGGCGGTAAAAAGTGTAAAGCCAAGTGTTGGTACTGCAATAAACTTGGACACCTCAAGAAAGATTGCTAGAAACAAAAGGAGTCGGAAAACCATAACAAGAAAACAAATCAAGTTGATTCAGGTATGGTTGATGAGGTTTTAATTGTTGAAGCTCTCTCTGTTTGTAATGTCTCTCAAGATGCTAAAAATTGGCTATTAGACTCTGGTGCTTCTCATCATATGAGTCCGCACCAAAGTTGGTTTACTTCATATGACACTGTAAATGGTAGTTCTGTATTCATGGGAAATAATGCATCTTGTCAGATTGTTGGGATTGGTAATGTAAAAATTAAAATGTATGATGATACAGTGAAAACATTATCTGATGTTAGGCATGTACCTAAACTAAAGAAAAACTTGATTTCCTTGGGAGTTTTGGATTCGAATGGGTATAAATTTACAGGTCAGAATGGAGTGTTGAAACTCTCAAAAGGAGCCTTGGTTGTGATGAACGCTGAAAAGGTCGGAAATCTGTACAGAGTCACAAGAAACACTCAAGTTAGTGAAGCAACAATCGTATCAGAAAAAGCAGAAGAAGGTTCTCGTGTATGCCATCAACAGTTGGGTCACATGAGTGAGAAAGGTCTTTAGGTACTGATGAACCGCAAGTTGCTTCCTGATTTGAAATCCTTGAAGTTGGATTTTTGTAAATATTGCGTGTTTGGTAAACAATGTAAACAAAGGTTCAAGACTGGAAATCATAATAGTAAACAAATTTTAGACTACATTCATTCTGATCTGTGGGGACCATCTCCTACTATCTCTTATGGAGGTGCATTATATTTCTTAATGTTTATTGATGTTTTCTCCCGAAAAGTTTGGGTCTATATGTTGAAAAAGAAAGCTGATGTATTTAATGTTTTTAAACAATTTAAAACAATGGTGGAAAAGAAAACAGACAAATCAATTAAATGTTTAAGAACTGATAATGGCGGTGAATTTATTTCTTTAGAATTTGAAAAATTTTGTAAGGATGAAGGGATTGTTAGACATAAAACTATTGTTTATACCCCTCAGCAAAACGACATTGCTGAACGGATGAATCAGACTCTTATGGAAAGAGCCAGAAGCATGATCAGTAATGCTAACTTGCAAAAAGAGTTGTGGGCAGAAGCAGTATCCACTACTTGTTATTTAGTTAACAGATCACCTTCAGTGGCAATAAACTGTAAAATTCTTGAAGAAGTTTGGTCAGGTCAGTCTTGTGATTATTCGCATTTGAAGATTTTTCGTTGTGATGCCTATGCTCTTATTCCTAGAAATCAGCGTTCAAAGTTAGATCCAAAATCGAAATGTTGTGTCTTTGTTGGATATGATTATTCAGTGAAGGGATATAGGTTGTGGGATCCTTCTTCACGGAAAATAGTCATTAGTAGAGATGTAACATTTGATGAATCTTCTCTTTTAAAATCAGATGTTGAAAAAGTTGAACAGGAGCAAGTATCGCCAAGTCAACAGATTAAATTGGAGACTAAACCTTTTCTAGAAAGTTGAAAGGTAGGAGAGACTTCTGATGAAAAAGGTGGAGAAGCAAAGGAAACTGGAGAAATTCCAGAACCGATTCAACAACCAGTGACTCTACGAAGGTCTACAAGGGAAAAAAAACATCTAAAAAGTATGAAGATTACGCTTCATCTTTTGCATTGATTATTGAAAATGGGGAACCTTCTTGATATCAGGGAACAATAGATGATGCGAATAGAAAGATATGGAAAAGGGCTATGGAAGAAGAAATGGAATTTTTAGCCAAGAACAATACCTGGGATCTTGTAGAACTCCCTGAAGGGAGAAGTGTTGTTGGGTGCAAATGGGTCTTCAAGTTGAAAATGTAAGTTGATGGAAGTATCGAGAGGTATAAGGTGAGACTGGTTGCAAAAGGGTATTTTCAAGTTGAAGGTATTGATTTTCATGAGATTTTTTCACCAATAGTTAAATTTGTTTCTATTCGTACTGTGTTAGCACTAACTGCTTTACTTGATCTTGAGTTAGAACAGTTAGATGTTAAAACAAACTTTCTTCATGGTGATTTGAATGAAGAGATATATATGGATCGGCCAGAAGGTTTTGTACAAGGTCGCAGCAGAAGATTAGTTTGCAAGCTTAGAAAATCATTGTATGTCCTGAGGCAGTTGCCCAGACAATGGTACAAGAAGTTTGATTCTTTCATGTTGAGCCAGAATTTTATCAGAAGTGAGTATGATCATTTTGTATACTTCAAAAGTTTCAATGGCATATTCATTATCTTGGTGTTGTATGTTGATGATATGCTTATTACAAGCAAAAGCATGGAAGAAATCAACAGGTTAAAAGCTCAGCTCTCTAGGACGTTTGATATGAAGGATGTTGAATCAGCAAAACATATCTTAGGCATGGAGATACACAGAGGCAAGAAGAATGGTAAGCTTTGGTTATCACAACGGAAATATGTGGAGAAAGTACTTGAAAAGTTCGGTATGAACAATGTGAAACCTGTTAATGTTCCATTAGATTCCCATTTTAAGCGTTCTTCGGATTTAAGTCCTAGAACTAATGAAGAAAAGAAGTATATGTCTCGTGTACCATATGCAAATGTGGTAGGCAACTTAATGTATGCGATGGTATCTACAAGCCCTGACATTTCACATGAAGTTGGAGTTGTCAGCAGGTTCATGGCAAATCCAGGAGAAGAACATTGGAGAGTAGTGAAATGGGTGCTTCGATATTTGAGAGGCACGAGTGACCATTGCATCAATTTTGATGGTCGTGAAGGTTCAGGTCGCGGATATGTGGATGCTGATTATGCAGGGGATTTGGACAAAAGAAGATCTACTACAGGCTATGTTTTTACTCTTGCAGGTGGAGTAATCAGCTGGATGTCAAAGCTTCAAGAGACAGTGGCTTTGTCCACTACTGAAGCAGAGTATATAGCTGCTTCAGATGCCTGTAAAGAGGCAATTTGGTTAAAAGGTCTACTTGATGAGATTGGAAGGACGCAGGAGAAAGTGAATGTGTTTTGTGACAGTCAGAATGCTATTCATTTGGCTACAAATCCAGCCTATCACAGCGAGACCAAGCACATCGATGTAAGGTACCACTTTGTGAGACATGTAATCGAAGGCGGTAAAGTAGTTCTCAAGAAGGTCCGCACACAGGGAAATCATGCAGATATATTCACGAACCCAGTGACAGTAGAGAAGCTGAAATGTTGTCTCACTTCTCTTGGCTTGCAGAAAAGATGATGAATGGGCATGAGCAAGGGATTACCGAAATTGTTGTGAAGGTGGAGTTTGTTAAAAATATGACAACAAATTGTAAATAATGTAATTTTGGGCAAGTTACTTATTGACCGTTAATTGGTTCAGTAACGAAATGAAGTTAGAATAACGAAATAGGCTCGAGATAAATTGGATGGCCCGAGAGACTTATATGTACGGAGAATCATTTTGATTAATAGAGTTTCCAATCCCTTGCCCCGTGGAGGTTTCCTTGACACCCTGTCAAGGTTTTACCACATAAATTCTGTGTGTTTATTTATGTGTGTTTATCTTTCAGTTTCATTCAGTTATTAATTCTATTTCTTTCTTGTTTAATATTTCCGCTCAACAAAAGATATATGGCACCCTTTTGTTAGTTCATGTGGACCACGTCTCCAGCACTCAGATTTTCCTAATGAGGAACCCCTCTGCATATTACCACTGCACATGCAATGCCATCAGTTGATCCAGGTGGATATTGGTGGCCACCCACCTATTCCACTTGGCCCCCCACCATTGTCTCTTTTAGTTTTCAGTTTCGGCATAACTTACTATTTTTAGCAGTTTTTCGGGTCCTGAACTTCCGGAGCCGTTTTGAGGCCTTAAACGACGTTTTTTGGGTATGAAAGCGCCAGCGAATTTTCTGAAAAAATTTGTCCCGACAGCTGTAGTCCTCGGATAGAGATTTCTAATGATGTATCATATGCGTCAAACGGAGATAGTATGCCAAAGTTACGTCCCTGGGAAGTTGAAACACCAATTTACCCAAACGGGGCCCATAGTTTTGGCGCTTCATCTCCTAGGGTTAGGTTTTTGGGATGTTTAGGGTTCTCCATTGTTTCTCAATAATAAATGGGCCCTCGCGCCTCATTGTAAAGCAGTTCAGAGGTCTGTAGCCACCACATCTCTTCTCAGAGATTCGCTACCAGCACCCTAGCTATTTTATTTCCATTATGTCTGTAAGCATCTTTCTGGTATTTGATATTAATGAAATGAAGTGTTATTTCCGCTGCATCTCTGTATTTATGGTTATGTGTTTATTCTGTTGCGTTCCTGCATAAATCCGGATCAGTGGTATCAGAGCGGTCTGCTTTTTCTCGATCCTTCTTTGCATGTCCCCAACGAGGTCGGGGTATAAGGAGCTAGGGCTTGATCTGGTGGAACCTTTGCAAGATCAGCCTCGCAAACCTCGACGGACGCCCATGGGGGACGAAAAGAAAGATGAGGGAGCAGGAGATCCTATCAAAATATTGCTCGAGGAGGCCCTCGAAAAACAAAGGAACGCGATGATGGATAGTTTTGCTCAGATCCTTCAACGGCTGCCCACCGGCGGCGCATCTGCATTCAGTAGCCACTCTGGAGTTGCGACTCCCTTTAAGGTACAAGTAAATTTTGACATTCCCATATTTGAGGGTCAAATAGACGCAGATGCCGTAGATAGATAGTTGAATCTATTAGAAGGATATTTCTCTGTTCATGACTTTTCAAACCGGGAGAAGATTATTTTTGCACTCCTCAAAGCTACCCCCCATGTTAAGGACTGGTGGGAAACCTACTGTGAGAACAAGGACCAGACAGAACCCTCTCTGTTCTCGGCCGTACCAACTTGGAATTCTTTCCGAGACGCCGTCAAGGAGCAGTACTATCCTGTGGG